>BLSH010444512.1:339443-354022 GCA_018402905.1 Glandirana rugosa
TAAAAAAAAAAAAAAAAAAAAAAAAAAAAGCTGTTGATCTTGTCAGGTAACTGTCATTTGGTGAGCACTGACCAGTACCAATAGGATCGGTCACGTGCATCGGATCTGTTGATTTTTTCATTTTAGTGAGTTGGCAAGCATAATGCTTGATGATGTTAATAATGCAGAGCTGAGCTAATGCAGAGCTGATGTTTTTGGGCATGTCTCTTTGCTGGAGGGGGCATGTCTCTTTGCTGATGGGGGCATGTCTCTTTGCTGATGGGGGCATGTCTCTTTGCTGGAGGGGGCATGTCTCTTTGCTGGAGGGGGCATGCCTCTTTGCTGGAGGGAGCATGTCTCTTTGCTGGAGGGGGCATGTCTCATTGCAGGAGGGGGCCTGTCTCTTTGCAGGAGGGGGCATGTCTCTTTGCTGAATATATGGGGATGTCTTTTTGCTGGATTGGGCTGTCTATTTCCTGCATCCAGTTCGCAAAAGCAGGAGATTTTGACCGGCTCTCTATGGAGGGTCACATATCTCCACTGCAGCTCTGGTGCGAATTTGCACAGAAGGTGCATCTTTTGGTCTCTTTCAGGCCTGAATTCAGCTAAAAATTCTGTCTGAAATCGGACCTGAAACGGTGAACCAGGACGCACCGGACCCCTGCTGGGAGCCACATGCAAAGATAGTGTGAACCCAGCCTCAATGTAGCATCATTAGAAGTAGTAGTAGTAAAAGTGTATTTCTCAATGAACTGTGAGGGTGCTGGTGAGCACTCTTGTAGATCATTTTTTGGTTTTCTTTTAGCCAGGTCCTTCGACAGAAGCCGGTTTAACCATTGGCTTCTGTTTAAAGTACATATGGATAATGACAGTGTATTTATTTTAAATTTTTTTAAGTACCTGTTTTCCTAATCAATATACAGCTGTCATTGGACCAAGCTCTTTCCCAGCCAATCTGCAGGGAAACATCTGCTAGAAGAGCTTCTAGTTCTCTGCTGCCGGCCACATGTTAAAAAAAAACAGCCTTAGAAACATGAAAGGAAAAATACATAATGAAATAGAGCTCTTCGTCTCGGCGGGGACACATCCGTCGGCGTGGGATTGACGTCATCCCGCCCATGAGGGGTGGGGCACAGCCACGCACCGCTCTCCCGGGGGGGGCTACCTGGCATCCGGCCACGTAGGGCTGATTGCCCACCTGTGATCGGATGGCCGGCACTCCCCTCCCTTGTCCTCAGATTGGCTACAGGGAGTATCTTTTTATTTAAGCAAGGTTAGTATACCCCAGGCTGTCACCCTGCTCACTACCATGGGGATGTGGCTGGCCTCTGGTCCATATCAGGTAATGTAGGTTATATCAAGGGTACATAGGTAATCAAGGTATATGTTTAGCTGTATTACTTTATATACATATTGCTCCCATTTATAATACCCGGCAAGTGTATTATGCAGTCCCTTATACCCGAATACTTTTATATCTAATCTATGTCGCGACATACATATTTTGTTTTTATACTCCCTTTTATGCTACAGATCAATTGCGGCTAACCGGCATAGCCACCTGGCATTCCTCGTGGTTGCACAACCCGGGACCACTTCTGGTGCCTGCTGTTCCTGGCCACTCCGGGGCACTTAGTTGGGCTTCTTGGGTAGGTTGGATGCGTTATGTCTGTGCCATTTGATACATGTGTAAGTGTGCCTCACTCCATAGGGAGTATATTTATGACCTATTGTACATTACGGTTTACTGTACATTGTACATTGTTGTCTATTCTCAGCATATCCTGTTCTACTTACAGATAGGAATTACTATGTCTAGTTCTCAATATAATGGTCCCTGAAGAAGGATATAACTCGGAAACATGTTGGGATGATCGCAGGATTTGCCCCTAGACTTCACTCCAGTGCGGCTATACAGGCACGCAACTTCTGCATATTGAGTACTGTGTATCCATACTGTATTTTGGCAGTTATGTATTGTCATTGTGTGTACAAACTATACATGTTTGTTTTATGCTCCTACAAAGAACATTCTCTTATGATTCTTGGAACCTTTTTTAATTACCAATGAATTAATAAAATGTTATATTTTTTATATACTTCCTTCTAATTACTTATATACTCTCTGCCCTTAAAGTCCAGGGAGATCTCTTCGTGAGGTTTCAGTTGCCATACTGATCCCTTATAGTATTTTTCTGCATTATTGAAGGATGTTGGCAGAATTGTGTCACTGGTTCTCCAAAGCATTTTTACCAATTACCTTTCCAGGGTAGTAGATACCCATTATATCCCCTATCTCTGCCACACAGAAACCACTGACAACATAACTCCCACTCAGGCCACTCTACAGTGCTTGACCCTGTTCCTACCCCCCTTTCCTTTTTTCTTTTTCTCCATGGCTGATTATTACCAGGGTGAACAATGGACTTCGTTTATGTCCAACCTTCATGATAACTTCAAGAAAAACTAAGCTGTCGAATCCGCAATTACATCCATCTACTTCCTTCTTATTCCTTATATACTCTCTGCCCTTAAAGTCCAGGGGGATCTCTTCATGAGGTTTCAGTTGTCATACTGATCCCTTATAGTATTTCTCTACATTATTGAAAAACGTTGGCAGAATTGTGTCACTGGTTCTCTGCAGCATTTTTACCAATGTTGTTCAGTTTACATAAGTGACATTGCCTTTCTTTACCAGCCACAGTAAAAATATTGTAGGGCATTAACTACTGAAATAATGACGTTGGTTAGGACAGGAAACATGCATCATTCAATGGGTACATTCTGCAGTGCTCAGTATAAGCCAATGTGTTAGTTGTGTCAATGTGTATGACTTCACACTTTCGGACATTAGCTTGAGGATCCGTAGTAGTCCTTAAAGTATAACTAAAGGCAAAATGTTTTTTCCTTATCTTTGGATAGAGTGAAGATGGATTAGAACCCCTATCAGTTTTTCTGTTTGTGTCCTCATTAGGGAGATTCCCCCTCTTTATTTGTCCTATTTCCCATTACCATTGAAAGCGCAAGTAAAAGAAAATCCCAAATTTGGGTTGTCCCCAGAAAAGTAATAGATGGGAAATCTTCCAATGGGAACACTGGGATTCACTTATGTAGCGCCCTCTACTCTTAGGTAGATGCTAGGTGTTAGGATTTTGGTAGGTGAGGTACATTAAGTCAGGCCTGATTGTTTTAATCCTGGGAAGGGCAGTGGCCCAGGGAGTGGCTGGTGGCTTACAGGCAATGACACCACTTGGTTACCTCCTCTTTGCTTCTAGAGGGTTCTAGAAGAAAGGGTGGGGAAGAGAGGTGGAGCTGACTGGGGTATTGAGGGAGCCCTGACCAATCCCCAATCTGGATTCGCAGGGGCAGGCCTCCTTAAATACCTGGGGTCGGCCCAGCCAGGGAGGAGAGTTTGGGTGGAAGAAGCGATAGCAAGCAAAATATTGGCATCCATCAAAAAGGAGATAAACTCCAGGGATAAATCAATAATTCTCCCCCTCTACAAGTCTCTGGTGAGGCCACACCTGGAGTATGCCATACCAGTTCTGGGCAGGATGTCCTGGAACTAGAAAGGGTTCAGAGAAGGGCAACAAAGCTAATTAAGGGACTGAAGGACCTTAGTTATGAGGAAAGATTACAAGCACTGAACTTATTCTCTCTGGAGAAGAGATGCTTGAGAGGGGATATGATTTTAATGTACAAATACTTTACAGGTGACCCCACAATAGGGACAAAACTATTCCACGCAAGGGAGCACACAAAGACACGCAGTCATTCCATAACATTAGAAGAAAGGCGGTTCAACCTTAAACTGCGTAGAGTGTTCTTTATGGTAAGAGCAGTAACGATGTGGAATTCTCTTCCACAAACATTGGTTTCAGCTGGGAGCATAGATCATTTCAAAAAACTATTAGATGGGCACCTAAGGGACCACAACATTGAAGAATATACAATGTAATACTAACATAAAAGCACACACAAAGGTTAGACTTGATGGACTTGGGTCTTTTTTCAACCTCACTAACTATGTAACTGGGAGATGGAGCACTAGTTGCGGAGACCTTGGAGGGAGCCCCCCGTCTGGGGGGGTGACCTTGGGTCTGGAGGCTCGGGAGTGGAAGTGATCCCTCAGTACATCCCATGTATATGGTGAACAACAGTCTGTAATGTTTCATGTATGTTTTTTTAACCACTTCAGCCCCGGAAGGATTTCCAGCTTTAGGACCGGAGCCCTTTTTGCGATTCGGCACTGCGTCGCTTTAACTGAAAATTGCGCGGTCGTGCGACGTTGTACCCAAACAAAATTTGCGTCCTTTTTTTCCCACAAATAGAGCTTTCTTTTGGTGGTATTTGATCCCCTCTGCGTCATTTCTGATCGCCGCTATAAACAAAAGAAGAGCGACAATTTTGCAAAAAAACCCAAATTTCTTACTTTTTGCTAGGATACAAATCCAAAAAAAAAATATAAAAAAACATTTTTTTTCACCGTTTTTGGCCAATTTATATTCTTCCTCATATTTGCGATAAAAAAAATCACAATCGGCGTTTATTGATTGGTTTGCGCAAAAGTGGTCGCGTTTACGGAGGATGAGAATTCATTTTTGTGGTTTTTATTTATTTATTTTTTTTTACTAGTAATGGCGGCGATCTGCGATTTTTAGCGGTACTGCGATATTGGGGCGGACATGTCGGAACATTTTGACACTTTTTTGGGACCATTGGCATTTATACAGCGATCAGTGCTATAAAAATGCACTGATTACTGTGTAAATGCCATTGGCAGTGAAGGGGTTAACCTGCAGGGGGTGCGCTAAGGGTTAACTATGTTCCCTGGGCGTGTTCTAACTGTAGGGGGACTGTACTATCTGGGGAAGGGAAGTGGTCACAGCCTTCACGTAAAGGAAGGCTGTGATCACAGCCCTTCCCCCTCACACAGAGGGGAGGTCCGTGTTTACATACACGGACCTCCGCTCACTCCCTCCGGGGGGGCCATCGCGGGTAGCCAACGGCAATCGAAGCCACCGCACCCGCTCCCTGGCCCTCCCCGAACACAGTGAGCGCGCGGGCGCGCCTCCGGCGGCGTGCGCGCGCTCACAGTGCGCGTTATCGCAGCCGCCGTCGTATGACGGCAATTTGCGATAACGAACCACCTTGTCGCCGTCAACCTGCGGTTGGCGGTCGGCAAGTGGTTAAAACACTTATCTTGGGTATACATGACAGACCCCGAAGAAGGGTAATTGTTCCAAAACATGTTGGGCCCATGCCCAAGAAGACAACAGCTCTGCATTATGTCATATGGTTGTCAAATTTTTGACTTTGACTTATAAAACATGTGCCACGTTGTTTTTACTAATGTGTGTATGTGAATTTACGATACACTATTTTAATATATAATTTTGTAAACAATAAATTTGATTATGGTTTTACTTTAGTGTCTTGATATATGTACTGCCGCAAAAAGTCCCACTATTGTACTGGAGGAGTACTTTTTTCTTCAGTACATCCCTTGGGGAGTGAGTGACACACAACCAGGGAAGCTTGAAGAGGCACACCGGAGCAGATTGGGGAGAGAGAGAGACAATCTGAGAAGGGTGCAAGAGCCAGTTGGGACTGTGGTGTCACCGGGCAGTGGAGTTGGGTCTCTACAGCCAGAAGGGCTGGCAGGGCCTGAAGAAGGGGCTGACTGGGAGCAGTAGTCCTCTGAGGCTAACTAGCACACTTTGCACTTTTTGCTACACCAGAGGAGTTTGCGACCCCTTGCCTGTAATGGGCGGTTCACCAAGGCCTGGCCAGAGCCAGAGGCAGGACTCACCATGTGCTAGCTAGGCCTAAGAAGTGTTGGGCAGGAGAAAGGAAGGACCAATAACTGCAAGCAAGACTATGCTGGAGGAGTGAATACGTGTTTATACAAGAGTGTATATAGATGGTCCCGTGGAAGAATTGTCTGATCTGCTGGGCATCCCATAAGCACCATGTGACTCGTTAGTGTTAAAAGGTCTCAGGTGTGAATGGGTAGCAGGTGTGTTAAACTTGGTGTTATCGCTCTCATTCTCTCATACTGGTCACTGAAAGTTCAACATGGACCTCATAGTGTAGAACACTCTGAATATCTGAGAAAAAGAATTGTTGCTCTACATAAAGATTGCTTAGGCTATACGAGGATTGCCAAGACTCTAAAACTGAGCTGCAGCATGGTGGCCAAGACCACACAGCTATCCCTGTTCAGTCGGAGTTAGTGTTGGAGGGGGGTGCAACCTCCGGTGAGCTGGATGGGGAATGAGAGGGCAGGGCCATTGACTGGGGGGGTCGCCCAGACAACTGCCTAATTCTGGGTCCACAGAGCACTTAGTGGAGTGGTCATCCCCTGAGGACAGTTCAGATGAGGAGAAGTGGCAGACGGGAGGATCTTACTTCCTGGAGACCCCATCGGAAGAACTGGGGGAAAACCAGAGTCAGTGCTGGACCCAGAGGACACAGTAAGAATCCCCACTCAAAGCAGCCAACTCTTCATAAACAGGCCCTCCACTACCCAGACCAGGGCACCCACTTACCGCCAATGGGTAATCAGATTCCCTGACACCCACATCTTGCCAGGGAAAGGAAAAGCTAAGGAGTTGCTGAGGCTCTCCCAGTTTCGGCGGGAGGTACAAAGGAGGGTTGCATTGGAGTGGGGCCTGGATTTCCCTTATGTCCCTCCCCAAGTCATGGACGTGGTTGAGAGTTTTTGGGAGGTGTGGGGGAACTACATGATTTGGGACTATTTACACGTCCCCAAACCCCTTTGGGGAACCGGAAAGTGACACCTGGGTCCATTTCATTGATCTGCAGAAGGAATGGAGCCTGGGGCGTGCTATCCATGGGGACAAAGTGTTCGCTGTCAAGGCAGATTGGCCTGCAAGGAGCTATTCAATTGCTGTACGGGAGGAGGGGGGAGGTAGAAGGAGACTACCGGACCCAAGGTTTTATGTGTGAGGACTGTGAGAGTACAGCCCCATAAGACACTTCACACAGTCTTCTGGAGAGCAGCAGAAGTGATCTTCCTTCTGACATTGCCAGGACAGACCAGCTTGCAACCCTGTGTGCCCAATAGATGGACTGTCCCTATTGCCAAGGACACTGGGGTGAAGTCTGTTCTTAAAACAACATATTTCTTCAGGAACCTGTTGCCCTGGGAAGAGTCCTTCTCCCATCAGGAATTCCAGAGAGATCTACCTACAGTTTATTTGAGTGTTAGAGTTCTCTTTCTATTTGCATATACGGTGGCGTACAGAGGTGAGCACCCACAAGCCATCCATCCATCCACCACTTGTCCCTTTGCCTGAGCGGTGTGCATCTTTCTTTGGACAGCCAGGTAGGAAGAACTGGGAGATGGAGCACTAGTTGCTGAGACCTTAGAGGGAGCCCCCAGCCTGGGGGGGGGGGGTGACCTTGGGTCTGGAAGCTCGGGAGTGGAAGGGACCACTCAGTACATCCCATGGGGAGTCCTGACCAGGGAGAAGGAGAGAACAATGGAGTGGTGCTGCTGGGCAAGTCTCCAGGAGTGATCCACCAGGTGTCGGTGAGTGACACACACCCAGGGAAGCTGGAAGAGGCACACCAATGCAGATTGGGGGGAGAGAGAGACAGTCTGAAAAGGGTGCAAGAGCCAGTTGGGACTGTGTGTCACCGGGCAATGTAGTTGGGTTGCTGCAGCCAGGATGGCTGGCAGGGCCTGAAGAAGGGGCTGACTGGGAGCAGTAGTCCTCCGAGGCTAGCTAGCACACTTTGTACTTTTTGCTACACCAGAGGGGTCTGCTACCCCTTGCCTGTAATGGGTGGTTCACCAAGGCCTGGCCAGAGCCAGAGGCAGGCCTCACCATGTGCTAGCTAGGCCTGAGAAGTGTTGGACAGGAGAGTGGAAGGAGAGGTAACTGCAAGCAAGACTGTGCTGGAGGAGTGAAGAAGTGCATATACAGGAGTGTATATAAATGGTCCCATTGAAGAATTGTCTGATCTGCTGAGCATCCCATAAGCACCCTATACCCCATCCAAGTTAAATCCCCTAATAAAAACAAAAAAAACACAAGTAACAGCCTGTTTCCCTAACTCCAGATGTGTGGAAAAGAGTGATTTTTTCTTTGTATATATTTTATGCACTGCCCACTTTTGGAATATTAAATGTTAAAATTAATAAGTGACTTCTGTGTACTAACCTAGGACTCATATCTCTAGAGAGATTGTTGTATTATAGTGCCTTAATACTCGGTATACTCGGAAAAGCTACATGCCAATCGGTGTCCAATTGCTCTGTGTGTGGGCAGATTGCATGCAGATTGTAAACTAACAGATCTGCCAGATGGAGATCTGTGTGTGTGTGGTGGCTCAGCAGACCAGTCCGAGGATAAACTGCTGAGTGGTGACAGGCTATCAGTTATTGTGGGTCTGGTGTGGGTGTGTGGACAGTGGGAAGAGTGATTAGCACTGGGTTTTGCAGGATAGCTAGAGAAACCCTAGAAGTGTGTATTAATTTCTAGACTGCTCCCCAACCCTTAAGCCCCGTACACACGGGACGACGATCGCATACAACAGGTCATACTCATGACCGTTGTATGCAAAATCGATCGTTCGTATGCGCTATTTGAACAGTCGAACATATGACGGTCGTACAAGGGAGTTGTATGAGCAGACTAGAAAACTTGGTCGTACCAACAAGCTCTCATATGACTGTTGTATCGTCTGTGCAGAGCAGTTGGTACAACAAAGTTGTATTGTGCAAAACACGCATGCTCCAAAGTCAGGAATGGCTGGATGCTAATTACATGCACCTGAATGTTCTGTGCTCGTACGATCGTGTAGTGCAGTCAGTATGCTACATACAACAGCTAACATACGATTCGACATGATCGTACGTGCGATCGTCGTCCCATGTGATGGGGCTTTAGAGTTCACCAAATTCTATGTAAAATTCGTATCTGCCTGTGTGTGGTCAGCCATCTGGATTGGAGTGGAGTCTCCCTATAGTGGTGGTCGAAGGTAGTGCGGGCTGTGAAAGTACACTGAAATCTTACCGCCGTATAAGTTCCCCCTCATTCCCTCATATACCCCCAGTCACGGCACGCACGTCGTGGTTAGCTAGTCGCCGTGGGCATGTGGAATCCATGATAATCTGGCTCACTGGTTATAGAGGATATATATAGCACCATTCTATATTCACAAGAAATTTTGCATCAGTAATACAATGATCAAGGGACATTAAGTAAATAAGAAAAGAATATTATATGTTCATACAAAAAATTATAGCTTCATATGAAATTATTTTAAAAATTCTGAAAAAAAATGAATGAGGGGTTCAGACAAGGTTACAAAGGTTAAATTTATAAATGAAAAATTGTATACAATACACTATCTATTCTATTTTAATTTTAATATGTATGCATATATAAATATGTAGGCAAGGGTAGTGTCCCGTATAAAATTAAAAAATACTTCATAACATATTCAGAAATATTGATAAAAAATTCCTAAAATCCATAAATATATATATAGAAAAAATTGATATAAGAGACTCATATGCAAAATATATATTTAGTATTCTTATATATGCATATACTGTACATGTGTACACATCTGTGGGTACGGTTCTAAACAGCTATTTTTAAGAAACTGTAAATGTTCAAACTAGTCGCCCACACCTCTAAATATAGAGACTCCTTAAAAAGTAAAAAAGATATAGTGGAGGGCATAAAAAAAGGGAATTATGTAAGGTACATTAGAGAAATATTAATATGGGTATGGGTGAACGATGTACAATATGGTATAATACGGGCCTAAGGACAATGACTATAGTACTTACCAAAATCAAACCGGATCAGAACGGCGCTGACCACTGGATCATGGATAGGATTTCCAAACCCAGTGCCTTTTCCCATTTGCGACAGTGCCAAACTTGACCTATTGCCGCAGCCCAGCACCATCTAATGGTTTTGTGTGTTTTCCTGAGAACCGAAACCAGCTACACATACCGCTTGGTATGCGCTGGAAGCTTATCACCAGTATGATCAAAAGGAATTATTTTCATCTCTCTGCCGCTAATATTTCAGCTTTTATCAGAGATGAAATGTATCCCTTTGATCTGTTGACACTAATCAAAGCTTGTAGACCTTCCCATGCTCCCCTGCCGACACCTGTAGCCAGAGAGACTGGGATTTCTGCTTGAAGATTCCAGAAGGTTACAACTTTTGCTTACCCTGCTGGGGAATTTTTATTGCCACCTAGGTGTCAAGTCAACTGGATCCTTAACTGACTTTGGTCCTATTTAAATGCTAATGAAATGACATATGGCCTGGCCGCCATTGAATGCTATATTTTTAATAGCACAGAATTAAACTGCATCTACAATTATACTATTTCTATAAATCACATCACATCTTGCTAAGACAAACTATCTTACACTTTACATTTATGTTACAATGCCACTCAAACGTATGGGAACTGCCTTGTGTGCGTTTTAAAAGTTCCAAAAGACACTCTTTAACCACTTGCCGACCGCCCACTGCAGCGTGATGGCGGCAGAATGGCTCGTTATCACCGGCTGCAATAACTAGTATTGTTAGAGAAGATAAAGAACAAAAAGTGCGCCTCTAAGTGCAGTATTGGAGTAAAAACATAATTTATTAAAAGTGGTAAAAACCTACTCACAATGGTAGTATTCAGGTAAGCGTTGCAGTTTCAAGCCACTGCTGGCTGTGTGGGAGTCCTGGAGGAGGTGCTCCTGGGGTGAAGAAGGAACTGCCTGGCAGTGATGCGGTGGGAAGGAAGCGTCGGTGGCTCCCGGCGTTTCCTCCTCCTAGCCACTGATGGAAGTACTGATCGTTCCGGTCCGTTCGTTCCCAGCAGAGAGCCAAAAGTCTCCTCTTGTCCAGTTAAACACAGGAAGGGTAGTGATTCGGCGACACGGCCTGAAGAAGGGGCCGGAGCACCGCAACGCGTCGCCGAATCACTACCCTTCCTGTGTTTAACTGGACAAGAGGAGACTTTTGGCTCTCTGCTGGGAACGAACGGACCGGAACGATCGGTACTTCCATCAGTGGCTAGGAGGAGGAAACGCCGGGAGCCACCGACGCTTCCTTCCCACCGCATCACCGCCAGGCAGTTCCTTCTTCACCCCAGGAGCACCTCCTCCAGGACTCCCACACAGCCAGCAGTGGCTTGAAACTGCAACGCTTACCTGAATACTACCATTGTGAGTAGGTTTTTACCACTTTTAATAAATTATGTTTTTACTCCAATACTGCACTTAGAGGCGCACTTTTTGTTCTTTGTCGTTTACTATAGAAGTTCGGTTACTTCCCAAAGGTGCAGCCTTGCCAGTGCTACAGAGTCAGTTCACCTACTATGAATAGTTCCACTATCCACACCTTCACCCACCGTGTGTACAGACTCTTTGATCTCCAGTTCATACATCATCTTAAGTACATAGGGAGAGTCCAACAAAAACTTACTTAGGACTGCGCTGCAAACACACTGTTTTATGCTAGTATTGTTAGAGCGCCGCCGGAAGGGCGCTCGCGCACTCAATGTGTTCCGGGGGGGCAGGGAGCAGGTAGGGCGGACTTGATCACCGCCCGCTACCTGCGATCCCCCCCCCCCAGAGTGACTGAACGGAGGTCCGTGTATGTAAACACGGATCTCCGTAATGACAGAGGGGGAAGGGCTGTGATCACAGGCTTCCTGTATATGGAAGCCGTGATCACTCCCCTCCCCCTGCCAGCCCAGCCCCCATACAGTTAGAACACGCCTAGGGAACACAGTTAACCCTTAGAGCGCCCCTCCATGTTAACCCCTTGGTTAAATGCCAATGGTCCCAAAAAAGTGTCAAAATGGTCCGACATGTCCGCCGCAATATCGCAGTACCACTAAAAATCGCAGATCGCCACCATTGCTAGTAAAAAAATAAAAAAAAATAAAAACCCCAGAAATGAATTCTCATCCTCCGTAAATGCAGCAACTTTTGCTCAAACCAATCAATAAATGCCGATTGCGATTTTTTTTTTACCAAAAATATGAGGAAGAATATAAATTGGCCAAAACTGATGGAAAAAATAGTTTTTTTTTTGGATTTGTATTTTAGCAAAAAGTAAGAAAAATAGTTTTTTTTTTTTGCAAAATTGTTTTTGCCTTTTGTTTACAGCGGCAATCAGAAATTACACAGAGGTGATCAAATAACACCAAAAGAAAGCTCTATTTGTGGGAAAAAAGTATGTAAATTTAGTTTGGGTACAACGTCACACGACCACGCAATTGTCAGTTAAATTGACGCAGTGCCGAATCGCAATAAGTGCTCTGGTCCTAAAGGGTGAAATCCTTCCGGGGCTGAAGTGGTTAAAATATACAGCATCAAAACTCGTTCGGTTGCACTAGGCAAACATATGAGTCCAGCAGTTTCAGTCGAATTAAAAGATAATTATTTTAAGTAAATGTAACTCCATTAGAATATGGAAATGCACATACCTTAAAAGTTTTGTCTAGATTACTCAATATTATACATTATTTTTGTAAATGTAAAAGGTGTGTTTTAAGAAATAATGAAAATTAAGTAAGGCACTTAAAATATCAAAGTAAATTAATTAACATTTATTTATTTGTTGAAAATGATAAAACTTTTGTGTTAAAATTCCAACAACAGAATCATTTTTATCAGTGTACCTAGAGCGAGCCCTATGAAGTCAACACTCAGCAAGCCCTACGGGGACAGTGCTACATATTTATTAGTCTACACAAACTTAAAATTGCTTAGATTATGTCTCTGTGGTTTGTCTGTTTCTACATTCTTTCTCCTTCCTTTGTATATTACTGCCACAATTACGGATACAGACTCCTTTGTGTTCTGAGAAATTTTGTGATAACTAGGTCCGTGTAACCTTGAGTCGCTTCCCTACATGACATAGTAGTCCTTGAATGTCCTATGATTTTCTCTTTGTATTTGTAAAACATAAAGAATACATAAAAAAAAAAAAAACACACACACAGCAAACACACCATGACGTTCAAGGTGAAAACGAGAGCGGATTATTGCTTGTACATAAAATGATTGCACTGTTTGATATATAGATAGACCTCTAGCAATATATGTTAAGATCCACTGGTTGATATTAAAAAAAAAAAAAAAGCACTGTCAACAGTGACAGTAAACAATTGATTCTCCAAAAATAATCCACTATTTAACTTCTTCAGCCCTGGAAGGTTTTACCCATTTCCTGACCAGGCCATTTTTTGCGATAATGAAAAAAAAGAATTTCTTCATCACCTCTGTGGGAGGTGCAGAGGATGCTGCTTCCTGGAGTGATGGTTGCTGCTCTTTTGAGTGGCGGCTGTTGGCTTCGGCTGGGACGCAGCATCGGTGTATCTGCACTTGCCCAATCAGGTGTTTTCCTTATTCTCTGTAGGGAACATTTAAGATGGCCGCTACGGCTTCGTGCTTGCGCTTTGCGCAAGCACGAGTATACGTATCGCGCTGTTACAGCGCGATTGACCAAATATTTTAACCTATAACGACTGATGGGAGGGAACTTTGAAGCACCCAATAGGCGCCCGCAAACGAGTGGCGACGTCAGACCCCGCTCTTTGGAGGGGATATATAATCCCCTAGCTAGCCGGCAGCATGGTGCATTGCTGCTGGCTCTGATGAGTGGACACACACAATTGTTAAAGTTAATGAACAAACTTAGACTTGTTACGAGTTGTATATCCATTGTTACTTCCTTAATAATAACAAACTGAGGTATTTATAGTCATTTTCAATTGATTTCTTTTTCAGTTTGATGGGTTTTGCAGTATCAAACAAAAGGAAAAAACTTTTTTGAATCCGGTTAAGATACCTAACCCCCTCAGGTTATGAGGAGGAAATACACATCTTTCCTCTCTGAGAACCTCACAGGTAAATAAATGAACTAATTGTAGTTGTAGAAAAACTTTGAATTTATATATTGATCTATAGCAGACTAGTCTCTGGGAAGTACTTTTTCTTGCCATTGACAGTGTGCAGCTTCAGAGATTCATTGATCAATTCCAATAGTTGCATTATTACTGCTGTTTTTTAGCACCCAAAGGGAGGTCTATCCCCTCTGGTGGACAAGAATAGGAAGATGTTTATTCAGAACTTCTGACCTGTGTATGGATTCAATACAAAGTCTTAGGTGAGAACAAGTATGCAAAACAAGATATAAATACAAAATAAATGATCCAAGGGCCTGCTACTCAGCAAGGTGAATCATTGGGATTTAACTTAATGGGTAGACAAATGGTACCTGTGAGGGCATCGTGTCAGTAGGTCCCCCATAAGCTGTTCGGTGTCTCCCCCATTTGGTGACTACTCATTTTCTTTAAATAAATTATAAAAGTAAAAATATATAAACAAATAATAACACAACGAATTAATAAAGTCTTTTGATTACTTAAGAAGGAATCCCTAAAATTCTCGTTAGTTAACTTGATTAAACTTATATACTGTAGAAACAGATGGGTAATTCAATTTAGGGTTACTAAGTGGAACGACTCATCGTCCGGGAACCTAGTAAATAAAACATAAATATAGAACAAAACGTATGAACAAGAGTGGATTC
>BLSH010444512.1:372559-383653 GCA_018402905.1 Glandirana rugosa
GTAACTGCCAAACGCCTTCCCCTCACAATTCGGCCCATGTGTGATTGGTAAAAAAAAACACGTTGGAAGACCCTTGACTTGACCGTCGAGTCCAGCTCTCTGTGACATAATTGGTACGTTCCAAGCAGGTAGCTAGAGGGGACGACTCGACAACACAAGAATGTCCCCCTGCCGGGGAGGAGGTCTTGTTAGACTTACAATGATCAGCTTTTATTTATTTATGTAAAACCTTTATCCCAAAAAAGGACAAAACTGTTTGCTGTAAGTGATTATAAAGTGTGAGCTGATTTTGGCTTTAACTTGTTAGCGTATTTAAATCTGCTAGTGCATCTAAAGCCCAGTAAACACAAGCAGAATGTCGGGAGACATTTGCAGGTTCAAAAAAAAAAAAACAGGCCGACATTCTGCCCGTGTGTATAGTGGTCTGTCCGACAGAAGCTAGCCATTTCGGAAAACCAACAGCCGACTTCTCCAGATTAGTGTTCTCAACCAATGGCAGATAGCGCTGATCGGATTGTTCTGGAGGAGGGGCCGTCCCCCTGTAAGAACACAACAGCTCAGCAGGGGAGATCGATGGACGAACCTTGCATGGTTAATACAGTGTCTCTCGACCTGAGCTGCCAGTTCAGTTCCCAGAAGGTTGCACAAAAAAAAATGGTTAGTGTGTACCCAGCTTAACACTCCCCTTCCGCAAACCGTCAATGATGTTGTCCAAAGGTGTCTCTGCTGCTCCTTCATCCAGAGTGTAGGCACTACAAGGGGTGTGTTACTGGCCAGATCACCAGGTGAAAACAGAGGGGAAAAAGTCTACAAAAAATGCAAACAAATGCAACCACCACATCTAATGATTAGCAAGCTGCAATATATTGCTTTTTTGGGTTTCGGTTTAATACAGCGTCAAAGTGATATTAAATCCAAAAGCAAACATGTAATATATTGCAGCTTACCAATTCTTAGATGTGATTGTTGTATTTGTTTTCTTTGGGCTTTCTTTTATTTTCACCTGGTGATCCAGCCAGTGGGTCTGTTGTTTTTCAAAGGAACAAGCTGTCCTGCAGATGAAGCAATTGGAGGGTAGAGATAACCCATTTACCACTGGCATGGGTACTTACTATGATCATTTTATTTCTATAAAACCTTTATCCAAAAAGATAAACCTGTTACAGAGCTTGGCTCTAATTTTTAGTGTATTCAAATCTGCTAGACCATCTAACACTCCCCTCTCCCCCAGGCTGACAATGCTGCTGTTTAAAGGTGCCCTCTATGCTCCTTCATCCAAAGTGGGGCGCTCTAATATAGGAGGTGTGTTACTGGCCAGATCACCAGGTGAAAACAGAGGGGAAAAAGCCTAAAAAAAGAAAGTTAATGCAGCCACCTAATGATTGGTAAGCTGCAGTATACAGTGGTACCTCGGTTCAAAAACTTAATTTGTGAAACAACTCAGGTTGCGAACCGAATTGGTTGTGTCCCGAGGCAAATTTTCCCATAGGTTTCAATGTAAATCAGGTTAATCCATTCTGAACTTATTTTTTTGTTTCTATAAACAGTACAGTACAGTAATATTATGAAATGTACAGTATCTCACAAAAGTGAGTACACCCCTCACATTTTTATAAATATTTTATTATGTTTTCATGTGACAACACTGAAGAAATGACACTTTGCTATATTGTAAAGTAGTGAGTGTACAGCTTGTATAGCAGTGTAAATGTGCTGTCCCCTCAAAATAATTCAACCCTCTTGGGCATGGAGTTCACCAGAGCTTCACAGGTTGCCACTGGAGTCTTCTTCCACTCCTCCATGACGACATCACAAAGCTGGTGGATGTTAGAGACCTTGCACTCCTCCACCTTCCGTTTGAGGATGCCCCACAGATGCTCAATAGGGTTTAGGTCTGGAGACATGTTTGGTCAGTCCACCACCTTTACCCTCAGCTTCTTTAGCAAGGCAGTGGTCGTCTTGGAGGATGTTTGGGGTCGTTATCATGTTGGAATACTGCCCTGCGGCCCAGTATCTGAAGGGAGGGGATCATGCTCTGCTTCAGTGCCGGCAGCACTCATGCAGCCCCAGACCATGACACTCCCACCACCATGCTTGACTGCGGGCAAGACACACTTGTTTTTGTATTACTCAACTGGTTGCTGCCACACACGCTTGACACCATCTGAACCAGATAACATGGTTCCAGTAATCCATGCCCTTAGTCTGTCTTGTCTTCAGCAAACTGTCTGCGGGCTTTCTTGTGCATCATCTTTAGAAGAGGCTTCCTTCTGGGACGACAGCCATGTAGACCAATTTGATGCAGTGTGCGGCGTATGGTCTGAGCACTGACAGGCTGACCCCCACCCCTTCAACCTCTGCAGCAATGCTGGCAGCACTCATACGTCTATTTCCCAAAGACAACCTCTGGATATGACGCTGAGCATGTGCACTCAACTACTTTGGTCGACCATGGCAAGGCCTGTTCTGAGTGGAACATGTCCTGTTAAACCACTGTATGGTCTTGGCCACCCTGCTGCAGCTCAGTTTCAGGGTCTTGACAATCTTCTTATAGCCTAGACCACCTATATGTAGAGCAACAATTCTTTTTTTCAGATCCTCAGAGAGTTCTTTGCCATGAGTCGCCATGTTGAATTTCCAGTGACCAATATGAGAGAGTGAGAGCGATTACACCAAATTTAACACACCTGCTCTTCATTCACACCTGAAACCTTGTAACACTAACGAGTCACATGACACTGGGGAGGGTAAATGGTTAATTGGGCCCAATTTGTACATTTTCACTTAGGGGTGTACTCACTTTTGTTGCCAGCGGTTTAGTCATTAATGGCTGTGTGTTGAGTTATTTTGAGGGGACAATAAATGTACACTGTTATACAAGCTGTGCACTCACTACTTTACATTGTAGCAAAGTGTCATTTCTTTACAAAAATGTGAGGGGTGTACTCACTTTTGTGAAATATTGTATGTACAAAAAAGAATTTTAAACATGTATTTCATACAGTCTTTTACATTAACACCACTTCCCGACCAGCGCCGCAAATAGGCGGCGGCTGGTTTTGAGTGGTTGTACTGGGACATAGCCTGCAGCTACAGGCTATATCCCGGTATCGTTTTTTAGAGTGGATGGTCGGCTATCCAGGGATAATGACCAGTCTGGCTTGGGAGCCGCTTGGTCGCTATTCCAGGGGGCGGGAGGGGACATCCCCCTCCTGCCGCCTTCCGCCACTCTTCTCCGGCCTCCTGTCTCACCGATCCGGCACCTCCGCCGGCTAGAAGGAGACCTGACAGAAGCCGGCTCCGATCGGGTCTCCTTTGGCAAATTGCGGAAGCGACATCACAATGTTACTTCCAGTTTACTCGGCGGCTTTAACAGCGCCAATTTAAAAAAAATGACAGTATTCAGAATCGCCGTTTTTGGCGATCTGAATACTGTGAAGTGCAAAGGAGGGATGGGGGGGTCTTTTAGACCCCCCAGCCCTCCAAAAAGTGTACCTGTCACCATATATTACTATCACAGGGGATGTTTTCATTCCTTGTGATAGCAATAAAAGTGATCAGAATTTTTTTTTTTTTAAAGGAACAGTGCTAAAAATAAATAAAATTAAAAAAAATTAAAGCGCCACCGTCCCCACGAGCTCATGCAGCAAAGAAAACGCATACGTAAGTCGCGCCCGCATATGAAAACGGTGTTCAAATCACACATGTGAGGTATCGCCACAATTGCCAGAGTGAGAGCAATAATTCTAGCAAAAGACCTCCTCTGCACCTCTAACCTGGTAACCGTTAAAAAATTTTAAAGCGTCGCCAATGGAAATTTTTAAGTACAGGACTTTGTTGCCATTCCCCGAGTGCGTGCAATTTTCAACTGTGTCATGTTTGGTATCTATTTACTCGGTGTAACATCCTCTTTCACAATATACAAAATAATTGGGCTAACTTTACTGTTGTCTTATTTTTTAATTCAAAAAAGTGAAATTTTTCCAAAACAATCGCGCTTGAAAGACCACTGCGGAAATACCGTGTGACAAAAAGTATTGCAACGATCGTCATTTTATTCTCTAGGGTGTTTGAAAAAAATATATATATAATGTTTGGGGGTTCTAAGTAATTTTCTAGCAAAAAAAAAAAACAGTTTTTAGCTTGTGACCAACAAATCTAAAAAAGGGGCCAGGTTGGTAAGTGGTTAAATTAAGCTGACCTCTTTCATGTGTACATCTAAAAACAAATAAAAAAACTATAGCTCCTCTATAATCCTTGTTTGAAACAATCCCAAACCCCAATTTAAATGACTAATCTATGGCACAGAAAACAGCACTGCTTCCAGGAAAAGATCGTCTGAGGGCATGAGAAAGATGTAGACTTCATATGAACTGTTTTTCCATGATTCCCAATCAAGTGAGTCCATCCTCATGGTAGTCAGGGGGCAGAAACCCCTATCTGAGTGGACAGGTTCTCCTAAGACTCTCATCTTGCACTGCTCTTCTCAATATAAATGTGGCAGAGCAGGGACGATGGCCGCGGCTCGTGTTCGTCAACTGAAGTGGAGTACGTGAGCCGAGGCTAATTTTTGTGAGCTCTTCTGTTCGCGAACCGAGGTATCACTGTATTACATTTTTGGTTTTGGGTTTAATATCTCTTGTAGGCTAGGTTCACACCTATGCATTTTTCCAGTGCATTTTGCAGTCTGCATAAATGCACTGCAGTCCCTTTAACATGGTTTCCTATGGTATACGTTCACATCTATGCATTTTTTAGCCGGTGCGATTTTGGAAAGGGTCAGGGACTTTTTTCCCGCACCAGATTGCATTTTGCATGTACTAGACCTCAATGGACCCACAACAAAAACGCAAGTGTTGTGTTTTTGATGCGTTTTTACATGTGTTTTGCATGTTGCATTTTACTTCTTTTTTTTTTTTTTACCTCTTTAACAACCAGTGTATAGCTGGTTGTTAAGGAGTGGGCCGGGAAACCGGCCACCATGTCCTTGACAACTGAAGAGTCATCAGTTGTCAAAGCCAAATTTAAAAACGAGAATTTCTGGCAATAAAAAAAAATCAGCAAATAAAACAGCGTGGGGTCCCCCCCAATCCGTACCAGGCCCTTGGGGTCTGGTATGGATTTTGAGTGGAATCCCATGCCAAAATTTAAAAGAAAATGGTGTGGGTTTCCCCCCCGAGTCGTTATTAGCCCCTTATCTGAGCATGCAGCCCGGCTGGTCAGGAAAGGGAGGGGAAGAGCAAGCGGCCACCCCCCCCCCCCCCTGAACCATACAAGACCACATGCCCTCAATACGGGGGTGCTTTGGGGCAGAGGTGTGCTCTGCCCCCTCACCCCATAGCACCTTGTCCCCATGTTGATGGGGACAAGGGCCTCTTCCCCTTAATCCTGGGCGGTGGTTGTGGGGGTCTGCGGGTGGGGGGTTTATCAGAATCTGGAAGCCCCCTTTAACCACTTCAGCCCCGGAAGGATTTCCAGCTTTAGGACCGGAGCCCTTTTTGCGATTCGACACTGCGTCGCTTTAACTGAAAATTGCGCAGTCGTGCGACGTTGTACCCAAATGAAATTTGCGTCCTTTTTTTTCCACAAATAGATCTTTCTTTTGGTGGTATTTGATCACCGCTGCGTCATTTCTGATCGCCACTATAAACAAAAGAAGAGCGACAATTTTGCAAAAAAACCCAAATTTGTTACTTTTTGCTAAAATACAAATCCAAAAAAAAATATATAAAAAAAACATTTTTTTTCATCGGTTTTGGCCGATTTATATTCTTCCTCATATTTGTGATAAAAAAAATCGCAATCGGCGTTTATTGATTGGTTTGCGCAAAAGTGGTTGCGTTTACGGATGATGAGAATTCATTTCTGGGGTTTTTATTTTTTTTTATTTTTTACTAGTAATGGCGGCGATCTGCGATTTTTAGCGGTACTGCGATATTTCAGCGGACATGTCGGACCATTTTGACACTTTTTTGGGACCATTGGCATTTATACAGCGATCAGTGCTATAAAAATGCACTGATTACTGTGTCGATGCCATTGGCAGTGAAGGGGTTAACCTGCAGGGGGCGCTCTAAGGGTTAACAGTGTTCCCTGGGCATTTTCTAACTGTAGGGGGACTGCCCTAGCTGGGGAAGGGAAGTGGTCACAGCCTCCATGTACAGGAAGGCTGTGATCACAGCCCTTCCCCCCTCACAGAACGGAGGTCCGTGTTTACTTACACGGACCTCCGTTCTTTCACTCCGGGGGGGCATCGCGGGTGGCCGGCAGAGATCGACTCCGCCGCACCCGCTCCCTGGCCCTCCCCGAACACAGTGAGTGCGCGGGCGCGCCTCCGGCCACTCGCACGCGCTCACTGGGCTCGATCCCGCAGCCGCCGTCATATGACGGCGATTTGCGCTAAGCAGCCACTCTGTCGCCGTCAAATGCCGATCATCGGTCAGCAAGCGGTTAATAAGGGACCCCAGATGCCGGCTCACCCCTATGTTTCGGGGGGGGCACTCGCTCGTCCCCTCCCTTTCCTGAACTGCTGAGCTGCATGCTCAGATACAGTTTTGTGCCTACTTTACAAAAATTCACATCAGCATGCATCTCTTCCTGCCAATGTGACATCCTTTTTTTTTCTCTTTTTTTTCTCACCTTTCTTGTGTGTTTCTTGTTTCTTGTTTTTCCTGTAGACACTGATTATGAAGTCCCAGCCACACTGATGCCACATCATCAGTGCCTTCCGGATGATCTCTACAAGTCCTCATGAGATTTCAAGATCTGGCACTATTATTATACTGCACATGAGATGGAGCACATGATGTTATGCAGCTCATCTTGCGCAGGCACAGCACAATGTTACATTCAGCTCTTTAAAGGATAAGTTCACATTTAAAAAAAAAATAATAATAAACACAGATTTTTTTCAGGTGAAAAAATAGGCATTTACAATTTTTTTAGGAGCCTGAAAAGCATTAAACCAGCAATCAGCAGATCGCCGGTGCCATGCCGGTCTCCTGCAGACGGTCAGTGTGAGCTGTCTGTCCGTACATAGTTTCACACTGACAGGAAGACTCAATAAACGACCACAGCTCTCAACAGTGCCGTGGTAGTTCATTGAGAACTAAGAGCTGACAGCCGCCCAATTCTGTCGGGACTTGTAGTTTTCCCATTCACAGAATACTATGAATGAACGATGTAGCTGGGTGGGTGGAGCCCCGCAGAGTCATGTTTTTTCAGATTGTAACAGCTAGCGGGGGGAGAAGATCCCCCGAGAGCTGTCAAAATGGGTGATCGGGGGGGGACGGGACTTAGGCCGGTCCATGTTTAACATGTACCATGTTACAAAAGGTGAGACCTTCCTGGAGACCTTGCGAGACCTCACTGCCTCCAATGTAGGAGAGGGTTGACGTTCACTGCCATGACCACCAATGCGGGGGAGGGACAGTGGGATTAACATTCACTGCCCTGACCATCAATGCAGAGGAGGGGGATAACTTTTACTGCCATGACCACCAATGCAAGGGGGTGTGGGTGGGTTTTATTTTCACTGCCACTGGCCATCAGTGCAGGGATTGGGTGAAATAAATTTCACTGCCAGTGACCACCAATGTTGGGGAGTTAATAGTACTGACATCACTGATGAGGGTTAATATTGCGTCCACTGACAGCATTGTTTGGGCTATTATTGTGTCCACTAAACTGAAAAGGTAGTAATGTCACTGCAGCTTCCCTGCATCACTCTGCACATAGAGGAAACTGCTTCTGAACCATAGACTACTGCCCCCTGTGGTGTGCCCTTCTGACCCCCCTGTAGTGTGATCTCCTGACCACCCTACAGTGTGAACTCTTGACCCCCCTGTTCTGTGACCTCATGAACCCCTGTACTGTGCCCTCCTAACATCCTGTCCTCTGCCCTGCTGACCACTATCCTCTACCCTACTGACCCCCAGTCCTCTACCCTGCAGACCCCCAGTCCTCTGCCATGCTGACCCCCTAACCTCTGCCCTGCTGACCCCCTACTGACCCCCAAGCTACTGACCCTTACACTCAGCTGTGCAAACTACTGACCCATGTACACTGCCCTACATCCTACTGACCTCCGTACACTGCCCTACATACTACTGACCTCTGTACACTGCCCTACATACTACTGACCTCTGTACACTGCCCTACATACTACTGACCTCTGTACACTGCCCTACATACTATTGACCTCTGTACACTGCCCTACATACTACTGACCTCTGTACACTGCCCTAAATACTACTGACCCCTGTGCACTGCCCTACATCCTACTGACCCCTGTACACTGCCCTACATACTAATGACCTCTGTACACTGCCCTACATACTAATGACCTCTGTACACTGCCCTACATACTACTGACCTCTGTACACTGCCCTACATACTACTGACCTCTGTACGCTGCCCTACATACTACTGACCTCTGTATGCTGCCCTACATACTACTGACCTCTGTACACTGCCCTACATCCTACTGATCTCTGTACACTGACCTCTGTGCACTGCCCTACATACTACTGACCTCTGTACACTGCCCTACTGACCTCTGTACACTGCCCTACATACTACTGACCTCTGTGCGCTGCCCTACATACTACTGACTTCTGTACGCTGCCCTACATACTACTGACCTCTGTACACTGCACTACATACTACTGACCCCTGTACGTTGCCCTACATACTACTGACCTATGTACACTGCCCTACATACTACTGACCTATGTACACTGCCCTACATACTACTGACCTCTGTATGCTGCCCTACATACTACTGACCTCTGTACACTGCACTACATCCTACTGATCTCTGTACACTGACCTCTGTGCACTGCCCTACATACTACTGACCTCTGTACGCTGCCCTACATACTACTGACCTCTGTATGCTGCCCTACATACTACTGACCTCTGTACACTGCCCTACATACTACTGACCTCTGTACACTGCCCTACATACTACTGACCTCTGTACACTGCCCTACATACTATTGACCTCTGTACACTGCCCTACATACCACTGACCTCTGTACACTGCCCTAAATACTACTGACCCCTGTGCACTGCCCTACATCCTACTGACCCCTGTGCACTGCCCTACATACTACTGACCCCTGTACACTGCCCTACATACTACTGACCTCTGTACACTGCCCTACATACTACTGACCTCTGTACGCTGCCCTACATACTACTGACCTCTGTATGCTGCCCTACATACTATTGACCTCTGTATGCTGCCCTACATACTACTGACCTCTGTACACTGCACTACATCCTACTGATCTCTGTACACTGACCTCTGTGCACTGCCCTACATACTACTGACCTCTGTACGCTGCCCTACATACTACTGACCTCTGTACACTGCACTACATCCTACTGACCTCTGTACACTGCACTACATCCTACTGATCTCTGTACACTGACCTCTGTGCACTGCCCTACATAGTACTGACCTCTGTACACTGCCCTACATACTACTGACCTCTGTACACTGCCCTACATACTACTGACCTCTGTACACTGCACTACATCCTACTGACCTCTGTACACTGCCCTACATACTACTGACCCCTGTACACTGCTCTACATACCCATGGTTGCAAAAAAAGAAAATTGCACCATCTATGGCTGGCTTAAACCTTTCATAAAAGGACTGAAACTGAAAAAAATTGAAGAATCCTAGGATATAAAAGACATATATGTTGATCTGGACACAAATTATGCTAAAATTATTAATTCACCAGAAATACTGACAGTTTGATTTTTGACACTTTAAAGTGGGAGCAAACTCCCGTCTCTGACTTGTACCTATAGGTAAGCCTATAATAAGGCTTACCTATAGGTACTGTAAATATCTTCTAAACTTGCACCGTTTAGGAGGTATTTACTGTATATGCGCCTGGGTTCCTTCAGAGTCCTGTGCCGTAAACGGCGGCTCCCCCACGCATGTGAGGGAGTGATGTCTTCGCAGCTCTGGCCAGTCACACAGCCAGAGTCCGCGGACCTGGAAGGAAGACTGGGTGAAGATGGAAGCAGCCTCCAGCGGTGACGCTGGAAGGCTTAATTTTCAGGTAAGTTTCACATAATGTGCTAGTATGCGATGCATTAGGATATTACCTTTCAGGTCAGAAAAAAAAAAATCACCCAGTTGTGTACTACCGCTTTAAGCTTCTTTGTATTAATAAGGTTTATTCAGAATATATGAAATGTTTTAAGTTATAAAAGAAATGTATGTCTTCAACATTTTGCTGTCTTTATGTACAGCATTGTGCAAAAGGTTTAGGCAGCTGTGAAGAAATGATGTAAAGTAAGAATGCTTTCAAAAATATATGATTTCATTGTTTATTTTTATCATTTAAAAAATGTTGAGTGACCAAACAGAAGAAAAATCGAAATTAAGTCAATATTTGAATATCCTTTGGTCTCAAAAAAGCATCAATTCTTTTAGGTACACTTGCACACTTTTTGAAGGAAATTAGCCATAGTCAGTGTAGAACCCTCTAGTGTGCTACTAAAGTTAGTGGAGGCAAATTTATGTTATGACTCATGATTGCTTTGTGAGTCTGAAATTGGTTCAGGTTTTACTGCAGGTCAAGCTGGATGATTCAGAGGCAGGTCTCTGGCATCTCCCTCTGAATCTGGAAGTTTGGAGAGAATTCTAGAACTTAGTGGACAGAGGCCAGGAGGGACTGATCTGCATACTTGAGGGATCTTGACTAGAGTTGAGCGAACCCGGACATCTTTTTAGTCTGTGTCACTTTTCTTATTGCCGCTAATGATTGCACATCTGTTATTCACACACAACATCTTTTCTTTCCCTAGAAAAGATGTTCTTCACACATTACATCTGGAAATAGAACCATTTCACAAGATTTGATAAAGGTCTACATACTTCTTGTCTACATTACACACTTCTTGTAGAAAAGATCCCTTTCTTTTCTACAACACACACTTATTGTCTACACGTTAGTAATCGCCGTTATTCTTTTCACTGTGTCTGATTTTTCTACAGGCCCAAGCGAGTTGAGATCAGTTCTAGGGAGTTCATACGTCTAGTCAGGGAGGACCGGAGACAGGTGA
>BLSH010444512.1:400731-433021 GCA_018402905.1 Glandirana rugosa
TGCTGCAGAGATTGAATTAGTGGGGGGTTAGTCTGTCAGTGGCCAGACCATACGCTGCACACTGCATCAAACTGGTCTGCATGGCTGTCGTCCCAGAAGGAAGCCTCTTCTAAAGATGATGCACAAGAAAGCCCGCAGACAGTTTGCTGAAGACAAGCAGACTAAGGACATGGATTACTGGAACTATGTCTGTGGTCTGATGAGACCAAGATAAACTTATTTGGTTCAGATGGTGTCAAGCGTGTATGGCAGCAACCAGGTGAGGAGTACAAAGACAAGTGTGTCTTGCCTACAGTCAAGCATGGTGGTGGGAGTGTCATGGTCTGGGGCTGCATGAGCGCTGCCAGCATTGGGAAGCTACAGTTCATTGAGGGAACCATGAATGCCAACATGTTCTGTGACATACTGAAGCAGAGCATAAACCCCTCCCTTCGGAGACTGAGCCACAGGGCAGTATTCCAACAAGATAACGACCCCAAACACACCTCCAAGACGACCACTGCCTTACTAAAGAAGCTGAGGGGAAAGGTGGTGGACTGGCCAAGCATGTCTCCAGACCTAAACCCTATTGAGCATCTGTGGGACATCCTCAAATGCAAGGTGGAGGAGCGCAAGGTCTCTAACATCCACCAGCTCTGTGATGTTGTCATGAAGGAGTGGAAGAGGACTCCAGTGGCAACTTGTGAAGCTCTGGTGAACTCCATGCCCAAGAGGGTTAAGGCAGTGCTGCAAAATAATGGTGGCCACACAAAACATTGACACTTTAGGCCCAATTTGGACATTTTCACTTAGGGGTGTACTCACTTTTGTTGCCAGCGGTTTAGATATTAATGGCTGTTTGTTGAGTTATTTTGAGGGGACAGCAAATTTACATTGTTATACAAACTGTACCCTCACTACTTTACATTGTAGCAAAGTGCAATTTCTTCAGTGTTGTCACATGAAAAGATAGAATAAAATATTTATAAAAATGTGAGGGGTGTACTCAGTTTTGTGAGATACTTTATATTCTGCAGTGCTTACAGAGTGTATCTTTTAGACCCCTTCCACACTGAGGCGCTTTACAGGCATTTTTTAGCTAAAAATAGAGCCTGTAAAGCGTCTCTTAATTAAAGTCAGTGTGTCCTATCACACTGGGGAGGTTCGCTTGCAGGAGAGGAAACAAACTCCTGCAAGCAGCATTTTTGGGGCGGTGCCGGAGCAATGTATACACCGCTCCTCCATCGCCCCTGCCCATTGAAACAAATGGGCAGCTCTTCCGAAGCGGCTGTACACCGCTCCGGAAGCGCCACGCGTTGGTGCTTTTAACCCCTTCTTAGGGGTTAAAAGTGCCCAATTGCCGCCTGAATAGCGCTGCTAAACTAGCGGCTCTTTACCGCTGACGCTCGGGTGGCCCCAGTGTGAAAAGGCTCTAACATTATCTCAGTTGTGGGTGTAAAGCAGTTAAAGCGGTAGTAAACCCCCAAAGCTGTTTTTACCTACAGGTAAGCCTATAATAAGGCTTACCTGTAGGTAAAAAGAATATCTCCTAAACCTGCATGGTTTAGGAGATATTCGCCCTGCATGCAGCCGCTGACATTAGCGGCGCATGCGCTCTGACGATCCGGCCGAGGCATCCGGCAACTCAGAGCTGGCTGCCGGAGCGAAGAGCTCCCGCGCGCATGCGCGGGAGTGACGTCACGCGGCTCCGGCCACTCACAGCGCCGGAGCTGCGTACCCGGAAGAAAGAAGAGGACCAACATGTCAGCGTCCTTAGCGCTGACCGACTCGGGCATCGGGGGCCTCGTTCTAAGGTAAGTATTTCATAATATGTTAGTATGCGATGCATACTAACATATTATGCTATTGTCTTGCAGGATTTTTTTTTATTATTTTTTTTGGCAGCGGGTTTACTACCGCTTTAATCCATCAGAATATTTTTGCTTGCGATAGGAAATTGTTGCAGCTAGAGAAAGCATACAGGTTGGTTCACACTAGGAATCGCAAAGGAACGCGCTGTGTGTTCCTGTGCGATTCACATGGGATTCAGTGCAGAATGATTTGAGCCTATTAATTTTGAATGGGGTGAAATCGTACAGCACCGCAGCAAAAGTAGTCCATGCATTACTTTTGGAAACTCACTGCAACCAGATTGTATGGTACTACTGTACCACGTGATCCGGTGCAGACAAATGCACTGCGTTTGCAACCTGCATGTGGGGTGGTGTTAAGTTAACTTTGACACCCGCTGCAGATCACTAATTAGTAATGCACTGCATTTTGAACACAGTGCAGGAAACATATATGGAAAGCTGGTCTCCTACATTGCGTTCTGGTGTGAACGGGACCTACAGAATAGTACACATACTCAGAGTGCCGCTGCGGACATAAACGGAACAGACTTAAAGAGGAATTTCACCCAAAAGTGGAACTTCCGCAGATTGGATTCCTCCCCCCTTCAGGTGTCACATTTGGCACCTTTCGAGGGGGGGGGGGGGGAGGACAGGTGTCCTTTTCCACACATCTGGGAGCTTGGGCGGGCAGCCGCGGCCACTGATGTCAGCAGCCCGACTCCCTCCTCACTCTGCATGTGCAGTAGGGCACCCGGCGTGAAGCTGTAATGCTACACGTCTGGGCTCCCTTACCCGCAATGGATGTGGCTGTACCCAACCCCCGATCCGAAGATCGGCGGCGGGTGCCGACATCACTGGATTCCAGGACAGGTAAGTGTCCTATTATTAAAAGTCAGCAGCTACTGTATGTGTAGCTGATGACTTTTAATTTTTTTAGTTCGGGCGGACCTCTGCTTTAAACAGACAGCATCCATATAAAGCTGTTCGGATTCGTCTGAATGGTAGAAGAAGCAGCCTTGTTTTGTTTAAAATAATGGACTTGAACGGACATGGTATAGGCGGATATAAACAAATAATCATAATCATTGGTTTACATCTGCCTACCCATAATATTGTAAAGCGCTGCGCAAACTGTTGGCGCTATATAAATCCTGTATAATAATAATAATAATAATATGTTCATACATTTGTCATCTATGATTGGTTTCTGCAACAACTAAAAAACAAACGAAAAAAAAAAAACGGATATACATTGATGTAAACTGAACTGAACTGAAGACAGATGTGCTAACTGATGTAACCTTAAACCATATTCATCACTTCTTTCCAAGCAAAAAACATGATTGAACCAGTCGCGGCTGGTGGTAATTTTTTTTTGGGGGGGGGGGGGCGACAAACACAGCCACCCCCCCCCCCCCCCCCCCCAGTCCGGTCGGTTGGTTCTGGAGCACCTACCCCATCAGGATGCTTCTCCTTTCGGCCACCCGGAAAGCGGGCCCGCTTCCTGATTGGCTGGGAGGAGGGTCAGTGTTTCATTAGCGAATATACATTCGCTATTGCAACACACCTGGGTGGGCTCCTAGTGCAATGTCCCCTACCAGGGAGATAGCAACAATAGCAACAAAAAGTGTGCGTGGCAGGGTGAGGGGGGGGGGGGTCAACTTTTGCTTTGTACAGAGTGCATGGCCCAGGAGTGCACTAGGTACAGAGTGCAGGGTTTAGAAGAATGCTACATACAGAGTGTACTGTTCAGCAGTGCGCAAGCACAGAGTGCAGAGTTCAGGAGTAAGCTAGGTACAGGGTGCAGAGTTAATTGCGTGTGCTATGTATAAAGTTCCATTTTTCAGAGGTTCGCTATGTAGAGTGCAGAGTTTAGGTGTGCCCTACACACAGGGTTCACAGTTCAGGAGTGAGCAGAGATCATGCATGTGCTATGTACAGAGTTCAGACGTGAGCTACGCACAGGGCAAATAGTTCAGAAGTGCGCTATGCACAGGGTGCAGAGTTCAGGAGTGCACTATGCACAGGGTGCAGAATTCAGGAGTGCGCTATGCACACGGTGCAGCGTTCAGGCATGCACGATGCACAGAGTGCAGAGTTCAGATGTGTGCGGTGCACAGAGTGCAGAGTTCAGACGTGTGCTATGCAGGGGGTGCAGGCTTCAGACGTGTGCTATGTACAGGGTGCAGCGTTCAGGCATGCGCTATGCACAGAGTGCAGGCCTCAGATGTGTGCTATGCACAGGGTGCAGCGTTCAGGCATGTACTATGCACAGAGTGCAGAGTCCAGACGTGTGATATGCACAGGGTGCGGAGTTCGCGCTTGCCTTATGCACAGTGTCCAGAGTTCAGACGTGTGCTGTGCACAGAGTGCAAAGTTCATACGTGTGCTATGCACAGGGTGCAGGCTTCAGACTGGTGCTATGTACAGGGTGCAGTGTTCAGGCATGTGCTATGCACAGAGTGCAGGCCTCAGATGTGTGCTATGCACAGGGTGCAGCGTTCAGGCATGTACTATGCACAGAGTTTCCCTGTCACATACCGACAGCATCTCTCCTATCCCCCACAGAACAGAATCTTAAATTTACTGTGGCTGGTCAGGCTGCTGCCACAAGCTTCTCTTGATGTTTGGGTCTGAGGCTAGAGCGGCCGAGTGGATACCCCACCCGCCCCATCCTCTGTTGTATAAGGAGAGCAGGGAGGGATATGTGCGTACAGGCACTAGAGTAGGGTTGCCACCTCATCCCTTGGGATGATTAGGGTGTGCCCAGGAACACCCGGCACACCCCAGGCACACACTTATGGTTCTGGTAAATCTAAAGGAAATCGTACAGAGATTGTACAATCAGATTGCGGAGTGCATGGCCATCTTTATACAAGTACATAGGAGGGAGTTGACAGAAACACTCAGCTGTCAAGGCCCATTCCCACATGCAGTTTTTTTGCGGGGGGGGGGGTGTATTTTGGAGCATTTTCACTCATCACACATAGGGCAGCCCTACAGGCAGCAATCACCCCAAACAAGCTTCAGAACTTTTTTTTAGAGTTGAGCTTGGTGCATTTTTTTCTGCGATTTTTGGTGCAGTGCATTTCTGAAATGCAAGGAAATGCACAGATGTGAATGGAGCCTCATTGTTATTGTGTTAAAGCACCAATTTCACTTTCAGGCCCACTCACATCTAGCATAGTGGGAGCGCACATTTATTGGCTCTTTTTTCGTAACATGCATGAGGCAGCCTGTTGATTTCAAATGGGGGGCTGCGCTACATTTGGTCATGTGACATTTTGGCGTGTTGTGGGTTGCGTGTTTTTTACTGTGTGTTTTGCAGCATTTGCCACTAATTTTTTCACATGGCAAAATGTGTGTTTGCTTCTGTGTTTGGTGTGCTGTTAACAATTAATGGCACTGAAAGCGTAACTAGTAATTTTAGGTATAAAAAAGTGGCCATACACTATACATTTCCCTTTAGATTTACCAAAATTATATAATAGGAAGAAATGCCTGTCTAGGCAATCACTCTGTATCCATTCAGGCAGGCCCTCAACATAGTCGATGGTAGATCTAAAGGAGATTGTACAATTAGATTGTATAGTGTATGGTGAACTTTACAGAACCCAGGACACAATTCTCCTGTTTTCAATACTACAGCTCTATCCACATAGGCTGTTAACTCATGTATCTCATCTCCTGCACACTTTAAAATGCCAAATGAACAAGCTATGCAAGATGAAAGATAAGGTAGGGGAAAAAAAAGATTGATGTCTGTGTATTTTGTAGAGAAGGGTGATCACTGATTGATTGCATATCATTTAAAAAACATGCACCTGGAGGTGGGTGGGTAGGTAGGAGGGTAGATGATGCAGGGTGTGTGCTAATGAGGTCAGCTGGTCGACTCCTTCCTGTGTCATGTATAATCTGCCCAGGGAGTAAGGCAAAAATAATGGTTTAGCGTTTTTAACTTATTGCCAACGCATCACGTACAGTTACTGTGGGGTGGCGGCTCCTCTGCACAAAATCACATACAGGTATGATTGTGATTGGACACAGCGGGAGCCGATCAGCGGATCTGACAGACCCAATGCCTGCTAGGACCTGCCGATCATTCCCAACAGAGACAGAGTCAGAAAGCACTCCTTAGAAACACATTTAACCCTTTGATCACCCCTGATGTTAACCCCTTCCCTGCCAGTGTCATTAGTACAATGACAGTGCATATTTTTTAGCACTGATCACTGTATTGGTGTCACTGGTCCCCAAAAGTGTCACTTAGTGTCCGATTTGTCCATGAATACTTAACACCCTCCTATTACACTCTGCGCTACTTAGCAAGATGTCAGCATATAAATTTAAACAACAATTTCAGCAGCTGCTAAAAGAAAAGTCCATTTAAAAAGCACAAATAAAACATCCGTCCGTTAGTCCAATCAATGGATGCCAATGTCTGTAGCAGCGCTTCCTCTCACACAAAAGATGTGACAGTCTTCCTTATAATTTCCTTATGGAGTGAAAATGTGCAAAGCTGTGAAAGAGGTTCCATAAGAAGTGAGGTTAACAATTCATGATTCCTATGCGTGCACCATACACCACAAACTGCACCTCATGAATTTTCACTCCATAAGGAAATTATATGGAAGACTGTCACATCTTTTGTGTGAGAGGAAGCGCTGCTACAGATATTGACATCCATTGATTGGACTAACGGACGGATGTTTTATTTGTGCCTTTTAAATGTCCGATTTGTCTGCCAGAATGTCACAGTCCCACTATAAGTCGCTGATCGCCACCATTACTAGTAAAATAAATAAAAATATCCCATAGTTTTTAGAAGCTATAACTTTTGCGCAAACCAATCAATATACGCTTATTGGGATTTTCTTACCAAAAACATGTAGCAGAATACATATTGGCCTAAACTGATAGAGAAATCAGATTTTTTTCAATTTTTTTATTGGATATGTTTTATAGCAGAAAATAAAAAATATAGTTTTTTTCAAAATTGTCGGTCTTTTTTGTTTATAGCGCAAAAAAAAAAAAAGCTCTATTTGTGGGGAAAAAAGGGTAACAATTTTATTTGGGTACAGCGTTGCACGACCGCGCAATTGTCTGTTAAAATAAAGTAGTGCCGTATCGCAAAAAATGGCTTGGTCATGAAGGGGGGTAAATCTTCTGGAGGTGTTAAGAAGTATTCATATTTGTCTCATGTCTTTCATACCACTTCACGTATTGACCTAGCCTTTGCCAACCCAGGCCTCTGTCATGGATAGCTGGGGTCGGTGCAGGCGGATAGGTAGCAGGTCGGGACAAGCCGGGTCGGTACACAGGAACAGGAATAACACAGGAAGCAGGTTTCAGGCAGGAGAGCTGAAGCTCACAGGTACTCAGATGCTGTAGAATGGACAGCACCAGCTGACAGTTGCAGGAATCTTAAATAGGCCGTTTGGCGCTGTTTCCGGCGCACACGCACGCGCGGGATCGCACGTGAACACACGTGAACGGCAAAAATGGCAAAAAGTCCACAAGGGGAGCCAGACTTCAATGGGCCAGTCTTTTCCTAACACTGCCCCCCCCCCCCAAGGGGCAGCCTCCGGATGCCCAACTTGGCCAGCTTGGCGGGATTGTTGTCCTTAACCCCTTCCTTACCCGGCAATTAAACCCCCCTCCTGCCCAGACCAATTTTTGGCTTTCAGCACTGTCGCATTTTGAATGATAATTGCGCGGTCGTGCGACGTTGTACCCAAATAAAATTTGCGTCCTTTTTTTCCCACAAATAGAGCTTTCTTTTGGTGGTATTTGATCCCCTCTGCGCCATTTCTGATCGCCGCTATAAACAAAAAATGAGCGACAATTTTGCAAAAAAGAACAATATTTTTTACTTTTTGCTAAAGTACAAATCCATTAAAAAAATTATTCATCAGTTTTGGCCGATATATATTCTTCTACATATTTTTGGTAAAAAAAAAAATCGCAATCGGCGTATATTGATTGGTTTGCGCAAAAGTTATCGCGTCTACAAACTGGGAATTGATTTATGGCGTTTTTATTATTTTTTTTTTTTTAACTAGTAATGGCGGCGATCTGCGATTTTTATTGGTACTGCGATATCGGGGCGGAAATGTCGGACATTTTTTACACATTTTTGGGACCAATGACATTTATACAGCGATCAGAAATTTAAATGTCCACTGATTACTGTATAAATGTCATTGGCAGTGAAGGGGTTAACCAGCAGGGGGCAGTGAAGGGGTTAAATATGTTCCCTGGGTGTGTTCTAACTGTGGGGGGGCAGGGCTGGCCGGGACATGACAGATCTCACTGATCCCAGTGACAGGGATCAGTAGATCTGGCATGTCCCCTGTCACAGAACGGGGAACCGCCGTGTTTACAACGGCGGTTCCCCGTTCTGAGGCTCCTAAAGGTGATCGGTGGGTCCGGGCGGACATCGAGTCCGCCCGACCCACGGGCACGCTCGCGGAGCGTGCGGCGCGCATGCCGCCGCTGCCGCCAGGGGGCGCGCGGGAGCACGCGCAGTGGAGGACGTCCATGGACGTCCTCCGGGCATTTCAGATCCGCGCTGGAGCCGTACTTTGGCTATAGCGCGGATCTGAAGTGGTTAAAGGTTTGGATGCACTCGTCAGCATGGAGGTTGGTTTCAGGCTCCTGTCATGTACCTGGTGGTAGAGTCTGGCTTATGCGGGGGCAACCTCTCTTGCGGCCCTGGTTGGAGAACCCCTGATAGTGGGAACAGGGAGCTCAGGAGCACAGGGAGGCACGAGGGCTGGACAGTCTGTAGATGGTAGGCAGAAGTCCACTGGAGCTCGTGCAAACAGGAGAGTAGTGGTTCAGTCCGGGTCGGCAACTAGCGGGCGGTGCGGTACAGCGGGATCAGGCAAACAGATGGTCAGGTACAGGCGGGGTCAGCAATGTGCTGGCAGCAGAGGTACAAAGGGGTAAGACAAGCGGATGGTCATAGGCAAGCCGGGGTCAGATGCAGGCGGATAACAACAAGTCCAAAGGGATAGCCGGGGTCACAGGAACAGGAAGTCACTCACTAATAGTCGCCGGGGACACAGGTGCAGGAAACGCTGTAGAACGGACAGCACCAGGCACTAAGTCCTGCTGGTTTAAATAGAGCCGATTGGCGCCTGTTTCCGGTGCGTGCGTGCGCGAACGCGCACAGGCGCGCCCACCACCGCGGATTCCACAGGGATTGCTGTCTTTTCCTGACATTGCCCCCCCCCAAGGGGCAGCCTCCGGATGCCCAACTGGGCTCTCTTGGTCGGATTGTTTCTCCAAAAGGTCTCGACCAGCTCCAGGGCATGTAAGTTGCTCTCAGGCTCCCACGAATTCTCCTCAGGACCATATCCTCTCCACTTCACAAGAAACTGTATGCCTTCCGCTCTTCTCCTGCAATCGAGGATGGATTCCACCTCAAACTCCTCCTCTCCGTCTATCATGACTGGTTCAGGTGGGGACGTCTTCCGTCCTGGAAACAGGTCCCTGGCTACTGGCTTGAGGAGGTGTACGTGAAACACCGGGTGGATTTTGAGCGTGGGTGGCAGGTCAAGTTCATAAGCCACTTTATTAATTCTCTTCTTCACAGGAAAAGGCCCTAAGAACTTCGGTCCCAGTTTCTTCGACGGGCAAGATAGTCTTAAGTGGGTGGTTGCCAACCAAACCCGATTGCCGGGTTGGAGATCAAGCTCTCCACGTCTCTTCCTATTGAAAACCTCCTTATTGCGTTCCTGGGTCTGGGTGAGGGTCTCCTGCAGCATCTTATTGTTGCTTTCCAGAAATTTGGTGATCTCCAAGGTGGCTGGGATTGTACTTTCTGGGATGAAGCCAGGCAGGAATGTGGGATGGTAGCCGAGATTCGCCCAAAACGGAGACTGCTTGGTAGGAACGGAGTTGTTATAGGCGAACTCGGCTAGTGGTAACAAGGAGACCAAGTCATCTTGAGAGTAAGAAGAGTAACATCGGAGATATTGCTCTAGGGTCTGGTTGGTCCTTTCTGTCTGGCCATTGGACTGCGGGTGGTAAGCTGAGGAAAAGGCCAATTTGATCCCTAGAATAGAGCACAAGGACCTCCAGACCCGGGATGTGAACTGCACCCCTCTATCCGATACCACAACCTTCGGAATGCCGTGTAGGCGGACAACTTCCCATATGAATACCTTGGCTGTCTCAGAGGCCGAGGGGGTACCCCTCATCGGAATGAAGACCACCACGAAGATAGTCGTGAAGCCGGCAGACGGGGGCAATTCCACAATAAAGTCCATCGAAATCTGCGCCCACGGGCGCTCGGGAATAGGTAACGGGTTTAGTAGACCCCAAGCCTTGGTTCTTTCCATTTTATTCCTGGCACAGACAGGGCAGGCGTTAACATCGTTTTTGCAGTCCTCCTTGAGTTGTGGCCACCAAAAGGTACAGGCAAGTAATTTGGCCGTTTTCCGGTGGCCGAAGTGTCCGGCTAGGTGAAGATCATGGCAGAGTTCCAGGGCAGACAGACGGAGCTCCTTTGGCACAAAAACTTGCGTACCCAACCACCATAACCCATCCTTGAGGGAGAGTCCAGAATCTGCGGGTATGGTGGTGCCGGCCAACGTTTGGCTGATCTGGGACAGAAAATCCTCCTGAATCAGCAGAAAATGATGAGCTGGTAAGATGGTGTCAGGAGGGGGCGCTTCTCCGGTTACAGGAAACATTCTTGAAAGCGCATCCGGCTTAACATTCATGGATCCAGGCCGGAAGGTGATATGTAGCTGGAACCGTGAAAAGAACAGGGTCCAGTGCGCTTGGCGAGGCCTAAGTCTTTTGGCTGTTCTTAAATATTCCAGATTCTTGTGGCCTGTGAAAACCAAGACTGGATGAGCCGCTCCTTCCAAGAGATATCGCCATTCTTCTAGGGTGGACTTGATGGCCAGAAGCTCCCTGTCCCCTACATCATAGTTCCTCTCAGGGGGAGAGAGCTTCCGTGAGAAAAATGCGATTGGATGCAGAGAAGCCTTATGTCCCTGCCTTTGAGACAAAACTGCCCCGACTGCTGTCTCCGATGCGTCCACCTCCAAGACGTAGGGCCGCGTGGAATCGGGGTGTTTAAGCACAGGCGCCGAGGTAAATAGTCTCTTCAAAGTTTGAAAGGCGCCTTGTGCTTCCGGGGTCCAGATGAACCGGGTATTCTGTTTTGTTAATTGTGTGATCGGTGATATAACAGCAGAAAAACCCCGGATGAACTTTCTATAAAAGTTGGCAAAGCCAACGAAGCACTGTACCGCCTTTTTGTCCGCCGGTGGGGGGCCAGTCCACAATAGCTGCGACCTTTTGAGGGTCCATAGTCGTGCCTGTAGTGGAGATGTGGAACCCCAGGAAGGCGATCTCTGTGCGCTCAAAATCACACTTCTCGGCCTTGGCATACAGGCCATGCAGCCGTAGGCGGCTGAGTACACTCCTGACATGCTTCCGATGTTCTTCCAGGGAGGGGGAGAAAATGAGAATATCATCGAGGTAGACTACCACGAACTGGTCAAGAAAGTCCCTGAAAATGTCGTTGACCAGGTGCTGGAATGTGGCCGGGGCATTGCAAAGCCCGAAGGGCATGACCAGGTATTCAAAATGACCGAATCGGGTCCGGAATGCTGTCTTCCACTCATCCCCCTCCCGTATGCGGATCAAATTGTAAGCTCCCCGGAGATCCAACTTGGTGAAAATGGTTGCGGAGCTGAGGCGTTGTAACAATTCCGGAACCAGTGGCAAGGGGTACCTATTCTTGATCGTGATTTTGTTAAGGTCCTGGTAATCAATACATGGCCGAAGGGTGTGATCCCTCTTCTCCACAAAAAAGATCCAAGCCCCTGCCGGGGAAGTGGAAGGCCGAATGAAACCCTTTTGCAGGTTTTCTTCCAGATAGGCTTTGAGAGCCCCAAGCTCTACTTCAGAGAGGGGAAAGATCCTACCAAACGGAACCTCGGCCCCGGTAGCAGGTCTATCGGGCAATTGTATGACCGATGTGGAGGTAGGGTATCCGCCCCTTTTTTACTAAAGACGTCTAGGAAGTCTTGATACGCCTCTGGGACAACAAGGCGGGACTCCGAGTCCGGGTCACGGGTGATGAACAGCACCACTGGGGATGCTCTCTGGGATGGTTGAAAGCAATTGTTCAGGCAGTATGGGGACTGGAACCGGATCTTTCCCACATTCCAGTCAATGTGTGGGCTGTGTGCTTGGAGCCATGGAAGGCCAAGAATCACAGGGAATAATGGGGAGGAGATGGCATCCAAGAATAGAAACTCCGAGTGGCCTTCAGCCGTTCGGGCTAGCAGAGGAAAGGTCTCCTGGGTAACAGTGCCTGACTTGATATCTGATCCATCGGCTAGGCGAATGGACATTGGGCGCTCCTTGGGTCTGAGAGGAACCTGATGTTGAGCAGCGAAAGACAAGTCGATGAAGCAACTACATTCTCCTGAATCCAGAATGGCTGAGACTTGGATGCTCTTGCCAGGGAGCTGCAGACAGATGAGGAGGGTCAGATGAGGCTGTGAACTCGGCAGAGAAAGCACCTCCCCTGGAACTGGCGTGGGGGTCTTGCTGATTTTGACGGGACAACTCCTCACTCTGTGCCCGGAACCCTCCGCAGTAGAGGCACAGGTTGTGGCCCTTCCGCCGCTGGCATTCCTCAGGGGACAGAGGTAGATGGACGAACTCGGCCGGCATAGGCTTGGGGCCTGGAGGGACAGACACTCGTGACGACATCCAGGAAGGGCGCAGAGATACTGTGGCCTTCTCTGCTCTGCGCTCCCGCAGGCGGCGGTCTATCTGAATGGCAAGACTGATCAGTGCTTCGAGGGTGTGAGGGACCCCAACCCGCGCCAGCTCGTCCTTAAGAGACTTGGAAAGTCCCAGCCGGAACTGGTGATAGAGAGCCGCATCATTCCAGACTGTTTCAGTGCTCCATCGCCGGAATTCAGACACATAGTCCTCTACAGGGCGACAGTCCTGCCGGAGGGCATAGAGTTCGGCTTCCGCTGTGGCTGCCAGGTGTGGGTCCTCATATAGTTGACCCATAACATGGAAGAACTTGTCCAGGGTGGTGGTCTCAGGGGCGTTTTGCTCCAATAAGCGGTGAGCCCAGGCCTGTGGGTCGTCCTGAACAAGAGAGGTCACCAGGCCCACCTTGGTGGCTTCCAAAGAGAACATGCGGGGCTGGAGAGCAAAGTACAACTTGCAGGAACTGCGGAAGGCCCTGAATTTCCTGCGGTCCCCCGCAAACCGCTCAGGCATAGGTACCCTTGGATCTGTGGGCAGAGTCCCTATGGTGTGGATAGGTGTATGACCTCCGCTGGGAGGATTAGGAGTGGCCAGGTCCTGCACTTGGTTTTCCAAGCGAACATATCCTTCCTGAAGGATTTGTACTGCATGGGTTAATCCAGCGAGGTGTACACATACTTCCTCCATGGGAGAGGGCCCCAGCGCAGACTCTGAAATGGCTGTCCGTTTCTGTCATGTACCTGGTGGTAGAGTCTGGCTTAAGCGGGGGCAACCTCTCTTGCGGCCCTGGTTCGAGAACCCCTGATAGTGGGAACAGGGAGCACAGGGAAGCACGAGGGCTGGACAGTCTGTAGATGGTAGGCAGAAGTCCACTGGAGCTCGTGCAAACAGGAGAGTAGTGGTTCAGTCCGGGTTGGCAACTAGCGGGCGGTGCGGTACAGCGGGATCAGGCAAACGGATGGTCGGGTACAGGCGGGGTCAGCAACATGCTGGCAGCAGAGGTACATAGGGGTAAGACAAGCGGATGGTCGTAGGCAAGCCGGGGTCAGATGCAGGCAGATAACAACAAGTCCAAAGGGATAGCCGGGGTCACAGGAACAGGAAGTCACTCAATAATAGTCGCCGGGGACACAGGTGCAGGAAACGCTGTAGAACGGACAGCTCCAGGCACTAAGTCCTGCTGGTTTAAATAGAGCCGATTGGCGCCTGTTTCCAGCGCGTGCGCGCGCACGGGCACGCGCGAACGCGCACCACCGCGGAAACCACCGGGATTGCTGTCTTTTCCTGACAGCTCCCATGAGCTCTCTTCTGGCCCTTAGCCCTTCCACTTTACCAAATACTGGACCCCGCCACCCCTTCTTCTGCAGTCGAGTATCGACTCCACCTCAAACTCCTCTGCTCCATCAGTCAGGACGGGGGCCGGGGGAGCTACAGCTCTACCTGGAAAAGGATCCGGGGCCACCGGCTTCAGCAAGGACACATGGAATACTGTTGTATCCGTAAGGACAGGAGGAGCTCCAACTCAAAAGAGACCTGGTTGATTTTCCTGCCAACTGGGAAAGGACCAATGAAACGAGGGCCCAGCTTTTTAGATGGGCAAGCAAGCCTCAGGTTCTTGGTTGAGAGCCAGACCTTGTCACCGGGATGGAGGTTAAGCTCACCCCGTTTCTTCTTGTCGAAGGCCGCTTTGGTGGCCTCTTGAGTGCGGGAAAGTGTGTCCTGCAAGAGCTTCCAATTGGCCTGAACAAATTGTGCAGAGGCATGTGCTGCTGGTATTGCGGTTTCCATTGCCAGGCTCAGGAGAACGGTGGGGTGGGACCCATAGTTAGCCCAAAAGGGGGTTTGTTTGGTGGCGGAGTGCACCGAATTATTGTAGGCGAACAGGAGTAGCAGCATACACCAGTCATCCTAAGAGTAGGTGGAGAAGCAGCGTAGGTATTGCTCCAATGTCTGGTTTGTCCTTTCGGTCTGGCCGTTGGTCTGGGGGTGGTAGGCAGTGAACTGCACCCCTCGGTCAGATACTATGTGCACAAGCAGACCGTGCAGCCGGATGATCTCTCTGATAAAGACTTCTGATGTCTCTTTCGCTGTGGGTGTGCCCTTCATAGGGAGAAAGTGAGCCATCTTCGTCAGTCTGTCAACCACCACAAAGATAGTCGTGTATCCTTTAGCAGGGGGCAACTCCACAATGAAGTCCATGGAAATCTTGGACCATGGTCGGTCCGGGATAGGGAGTGGTTTCAGGAGGCCCCAGGCTTCTCCGGATTTGCGAGAGCAAGTCATCCTGAGTAAGTAAGAAGTTCCTGGGCTGAAGAATGGTGTCAGAAGGAGAAGGTGTTCCGGATTTCGAGTAAATGCGGGACAAGGCATCCGGTTTACTGTTCTTTGCCCCGGGGGTAAGTCAGATGGAACTGGAAGCGAGAGAAAAAGAGTGCCCAGCGGGCCTGGCGAGGTCGGAGTCTCTTGGCGGTGCGGAGATACTCCAGGTTCTTATGGTCCGTATATATCAGAATGGGGTGCTGGGCTCCCTCCAACAGATAGCACCATTCCTCCAGCGCGGCCTTAATGGCCAGTAGCTCCCTGTCGATGATATCATAGTTCCTTTCCGGGGCAGTGAGCTTGCGGGAGAAGAAGGCTACCGGATAAAGAAGTGCCCTTGCTCCCCATCTCTGAAATAGGACCTCTCCCACCGCCGTCTCTGAGGCATCCACTTCCAATACATAAGGTAACGGGCATCTGGGTGTTGCAAGATAGGTGCAGAGGTAAACAGTCCCTTTAAAGCCTGAAAGGCATCCTGAGCCTCGGATGACCACTGGAACCGTTGCCCTTGCTTAGTGAGACAGGTGATAGGTGCAATGATTGCCGAGAATCCCTTTATAAATCCTCTATAAAAGTTTGCGAACCCAACGAACCGTTGGACCCCTTTTTTTATCCACAGGTGCCGGCCAGTCCAGGATCGCGGTCACTTTCTGCAGATCCATGGTAACCCCTGAGACAGAGAGAATCAGTCCTAGGAAAGGGATGGTGGAGCACTCGAAGGCACATTTTTCCGCCTTTGCGTATAGTCTATGCTGCCGCAAGCGGCTCAGAACACAGCCCACATGCTTTTGATGCTGTTCCACGGAAGGAGAGAAAATCAGGATGTCATCCAGATATATTATGACAAAGACATCTAAGTAGTCCCTGAAGATATCATTAACCAGGTGCTGGAATGTAGCAGTGGCGTTGGAGAGCCCGAAAGGAATAACAAGATACTCGTAATGTCCGAAACAAGTCCGGAAAGCAGTCTTCCACTCATCACCCTCTCTGATGCGGATGAGATAGTAAGCTCCTCTGAGACCGAGCTTAGTAAAAACGGTGGCTGACCCAAGCCTTTGGAAGAGCTCCGGAACAAGCGGGAGAGGATATCAGTTTTTGACCGTGATCCGGTTCAGCTCACGATAGTCTATACAGGGGCGAAGGGAGTGGTCTTTCTTCTCAACAAAGAAAATGCCAGCCCCAGCGGGAGAGGTAGAAGGTCTGATGAACCCCTTGGCCAAGTTGTCATCCAGGTATGTTTTGAGAGCAGCCAATTCTGGTTCAGATAGTGGGTAGATGCACCCAAAGGGTACCTCCGTGCCTGGCAGCAACTCTATGGGGCAATCGTAGGGTCTGTGTGGAGGGAGTTGGTCTGCCCCCTTCTTACTGAAAACATCCAGGTATTGGTGGTACACTGGAGGTACTGCCTTGCGGGTTTCAGGATCAAGCTCAGAGTCCAAACTAAGAAGAGCGGAACCTACGTTCCGGGCGGGAAGCAGGCAGTGTTGGCCACAATATGGAGAAGGGAACTGAATAAGTCCAGAGGACCAGTCTATGCTGGGGCTATGTGCCTGGAGCCAAGGCAACCCCAGGATGATGGGGAACAGGGGTGATGCTATGACGTCAAGAGTCAGGAGCTCCTGGTGCCCTTCGGCGGTGGATACGGGAATTGGTTGGGTCTCCGTTGTTACCTGGTCTGATTTGATGGCCGTTCCGTCGGCCAAACGAATGGTCATCTTATGGGCTTTGGGATGCAGAGCCACCTGGTGTAGTGTAGCAAAGTCTTGGTCCATAAAGCAACTACACACCCCTGAATCAATAATCGCGGGGACTTGGACGCTCCCTCTGGGCAACTGTAAAGAGACAAGGAGAGTCAGGTGAGATGAATGGTGTTTGGCAGATGCAGATTCCAAGCTTGCCTGGGGGCGCCACTTACCGGATTTGGCAGGGCAAGACCTCACCATGTGTCCAGGTTCACCGCAGTAGAGGCACAGGCTGAGCGCCCGGCTCCTTTGTCTTTCTTCTGGAGTGAGAAACGGGCGTAGGAGGCCAATCTGCATGGGTTCTGATCCCTCTGTTGGCGCGGGTGGCGCTGGCACAGGAGCCACATGGCTGGGGACCCGAGGCATCATCCAGGTTAGACGGGTTCCTGCGGAAGTGCCAGTAAACTGCTCAGCTCGGCGCTCCCTGAGCCTCCGGTCAATTTGAATGGCCAGGTTAATTAATGATTCCAGGGTGCCGGGCACCCCGACACGGGCAAGTTCATCTTTCAATGGCTCAGAGAGCCCTAGTCGGAACTGGTAGCTGAGTGCTGCATCGTTTCAGGCGGTGTCAGCACTCCAGTGCCGGAACCCAGCCACATAGTCCTCTGCGGCACGCTGACCCTGCTGCAGGGCATGCAGGGTGGCTTCTGCAGTAGCTGCAAGGTGGGGGTCCTGGTACAGCTTGGCCATGGCCTCAAAGAACCTCTGTAGGGTAGTCACTTCAGGTGCCCGTTGTTCCCAGAGTCGATGGGCCCATGTCTGCGGTTCTCCTTGCAGCAGGGAGATCACCAGGCCCACCTTGGTGGCTTCCAAGGAAAAGGTGCGGGCTGTAGACCAAAATACAACTTGAAGGAGCTGCGGAAGGCCCGGAACTTGCTTCGGTCCCCTGCGAACTTATCAGGTAAGGGGACCTTAGGCTGTGATGGCAGAGTCACAACAGTGCGACCCGCTGCCGCTCCGCTTCCGGATACAGATGGTGCGGAGAGCTCACGCACTTGTTCCTGCAGCTGGGTGTAGCCGTCCTGCAAGTTCTTTACAGCTTGTGTGAGCCCGGCCAAGTGGTCGCACAGCTCATCCATGGCAGAGGGTGTTCCCTGTGCAGACTCGGACATGGCTGTCCGTTACTGTCACGGTCCTGGCGGTGGAGTCTGTCTTAGCAGGGAACAACCACTCTTACACACCCGATTTGGGGACCCCTGGTAGTGTAGACAGGAAGTCCCAGAGTGCGGGATGGCACGAGAGCTGGATGATCACTGGTGGTGATGTGAGGCTCCAGATGGTCGTGCAGACAGAAGAATGGTCATGCAGGCAGGGTCGGCAACTGGCGGGTCAGAAAGGCACAAAAGGGGCAGGCAGAAGAGTAGTCAAGTCCAAGCTGGGTTCGTACACGGGCTGGTGGCAAAGGCACAGAGGGGTCAGACAAGCGGTTGGTCGTGGATAGCCGGGGTCGGTGCAGGCAGATAGGTAGCAGGTCGGGACAAGCTGGGTCGGTACACAGGAACAGGAACAACACAGGAAGCAGGTTTCAGGCAGGAGAGCTGAAGCTCACAGGTACTCAGACGCTGTAGAACGGACAGCACCTGCTGACAGGTGCAGGAAGCTTAAATAGGCCGTTTGGCGCCGTTTCCGGCGCGGGCGCGCACGCATGTGGGCGTGAACGGGCGAGAGTGCGCGTGAACGGCAAAAACGGCAAAAAAGTCCACAAGGGGAGCCAGACTTCAATGGGCCAGTCTTTTCCTAACAGCTATATAGTTGTGTGTGTTACTTCAAGTTTAACGTCATATATATCATTGCGTTATTACACGTTTAATGTAGTAAATTTCTGTGCGTTACTGCATGTTTGACACAGTATATTACAGTATATTATAGTGTATCCGTGGAGTCTGTATAGTGAGTACTCAAATTAAAGTGCACCAAACACCACTTTCCATTGATTAAAGTGCATACACATTTCCACATCTTTATTACATTTTGTTAATAAGCACCGCCCCCTCACTCCCAATAATGTCTGGGAGGACAACAAGGAGAGGCAGATGTTCCCATGGCACTGTAAAGGGGCCAGCAGCGTATGTGTCCACAGGCAAAGGTGCTTGTGGTCAGTCCTCAGGCAGGGCATCATTTCCTCTGTTTAGTGATGTTGCCCATGCTATCCAGCCACAGCATGCAGAGTAAATGGTGGACTGGCTTACTAAACCGTGCTCATCCTCCATCACACAAGCAGAGACTAGTGTGCAGTCCCCCTGCAGCTGCCAGAGTGACCAAACCTGCCTCCTTGTCCACATCTATTCCTGCCATAGCCCCAGCATCAGCCATGGAGAAGTCAGCTGAGTTATTTGAATACAGCGTCAGCCACTTGCTCCTTGACTATGCACATCCATTACTCGATTCAGATGTTGGTTCTGAGGTTGAGGAAGGCAGGGACATGAACCCACAGAGAGGGGAAAACACTGGTACACAAATTGGCATTCATGTTCCCCCAGCCGCAGCGTATTGCCAAGTTGTCTACAATGGTAATGAGGATGGAGATGATGATGATGATGATGATGATGATGAGGTAGCTGATGCAACTTGGGTGCCAGATAGAGCAGAGAAGGAAGGTAAGGGTCAGGCACAACCCCAATGAGGCAGAAATCATGAGAGTAGAGAGCAGCCACCCTATTCTATCACATTGTGGAGCTGTTCTCCCGGCCCACTTCCCGCAGCTCAGCTGTCTGGGCCTTTTTTTGTACAGGTGCAGCTGGTCGCACAGTTGCAATTTGCAAACTTTTCCTCAAGCACATCAAACGTGGCAAAAACACCAGCCATTTGGGTACCAAATGCTTGACAAAGTATTTAACTTCCCACCACTCAGCTCATTGGCAAGAGCACCCAAAAGCCACACAAAAGGGGCTCAAATCTGTCCCTCTTCCTCCTTACTTACTTACTTACTCCTTACTCCTCAGTCACCACTGACAGGGATGATGGTGCAGGGTGTCCCAGGTCCTAGCAGCATGTCTGCCACCAGCACACCACCAGCTGTAGACTATAGCCGGCAAATTTCTCTGTCCCATCTGCTGCAGCTGTAAGATCTGCTAAAGCAGGCCAGAAGATTCTGTAGCCATTTCAGGTGGCCATACACAACCAGTTAGCTGAAATTCATCAGGAATGCCATCTGCCCGTAAACCGCCTGATTTTTGACCTGCCCACCAGGTGGACCTCGATTTTGGCAATGCTGCAGCAGCTGTACATGCAGCAGAAGGCCATCAACAAGTACCTGTGTGAGTATGGGACAACGACAGGCTCAGGCCGGCTCTGCTTTTTTTCCCCACACCAATGGCTGCTCAAAAAGAATGCATGCACTGTACTGTCACCATTTGAGGAGGCCACAAGGTTGATGAGCTGTGACAATGCATGCATCAGTGACACAATCCCTGTTGTGTTCCTGCTGGAGCAGACTCTGCGTGCAGAGCAGCAGGAGGAAGAGGAGGACTTCCTTTCCTCTCAAGGCCCACTTTATGCAGACACCATTGTTCCTATGCCACAGAACACACAAGAGGATAGAGAGGAGGAGGAGGATTCTGGCAGTTTCGGAGGCATTGAAGCAGAGGAAGACATACGTCAAACAGTAAGCGATGGCTTTCCATCTTCAAAACCCCTGGGAGCAGTATGTGGCTGGGAGGAGGCAGTTCCAGATACTGTTATCCTGAGTGCCCCCGAGGAGTCTGCTTCTCATGCACGGCAAATTTGCGGTGCATGGGCTTCCTCATGCTTCAAAGGCTGCGAAAGGACCCAAGAATATGTGGCATAAAAGAGAAGGATCATTATTGCTTGGCAACCCTCCTTGACCACCGTTATAAGGGAAAGTCTCAGAATTCATCCCATCCCCACAGAGAGTGCAGAAGATATAATCTCTTGAGGACACCTTAAAGAGCATTTTTATCAAAAGTTTTTTCCCCACTCTGGTAGGTTACAGTGCCATGGAAAACTTAGATTTGAGGCTTCTGTTGGTCAAAAGAGGAGCAGTGGAGAAGGTGGCCCCTAAGTGATACTCATCACAATTTTTTTAGTCCTCGCCGCCCAGGGCTGTCAGCTTCCACATCCCATCGGCAGCGTCTGTATCACATGGTGGATGATTGTCTAGGGGCGTATACAGAGATGGAGAGCTTTCCAGTTCACAAATCACTGGCTTATTGGGTCATGAGAATAGACCACTGGCCAGAACTTGCACAGTATGCTATTGGGCTGCCCTGCATCCAGCATGCTTTCCGAATGGGCATTCCGTGCTGCTGGAGGTTTTGTTACTGATCATAGAACGCATCTGTCCACAGACTCTGTGGACCGTCTGACTTTTATCAAAATAAATTAATCCTGGCTTACCAGCAGTTATGAAGCCCCTGATGCCGATGTCGCTGATTGTTTTTGGGATGTGGAATCTCTGCAGGACTTCTAGGCTGCCTAGCGTTGTAGGTGTTGATTTCATGTGGAAGAATGTTTTTGGTGTAGGCTTCATGGGCACAATTAGCACCCAAAGACCATTTTTTTCTGCACCTGTTTGACAGGTGCATATCATTGCAGTTTTTTTACAGCAAGGCCAATTCTTGCTTTCATCAAGAGTACCTCCTATAGGGTTACAGTGTAAAGGCCCCACTGACACCCAAAGCCTAAATTTTTCCCACCCGTTACTTCTATCCAAAGTCTGTGGAAGAGACACCAGAATTTATCCAAAAATCATATTCCCAGTGTACTACATTGTGGCCTCATCATACAGACTGGCTCTACAAGCTTGCTTACAAAATAAAGGAAGCTTGTGGGGAAAATGTCATTTTTTTGGCTTTATAAATGTAATTATTGCCGCAGCAGATTTTATAAGCGGTACAGATGTGCCACTTTACAGGTAGACCCCCAAACACTATATTGAAAGAAATTTATAATTTTTATGCTTTCACTTTAAGTGTCAATAAATCACTGCTCATTTAAAAATTAAGTTTTTTTACTAACTTTTTTTAATTGATAAATGTCCCCCAGGGCAGTACCCGGACCCCCATAACCATTGTATGCCCAATTACTTGCATATAAGCCTTCAAAATGGACACTTTTGATTTTTCAATGTTCGGGTCCCATAGACTTCAATGAGGTTCGTTATTCGGTTCCTTTCCCAATGTTCGAAAGTCCTGTTGTGAACCGTACAGGGGGTCATTTGGCCCATCCCTATTGCTGCATATGAGACAATGCCAACCCCAAAAGACCAGCGTATGCCAAGAAGGTAGGAAGCTCACCCACGTGGGATTGTTATTTTTCCGGTTTGATACTTATTGTTTAACCCTCTCTTTACCAGTTCATCAAAACACCATTCATCTCCCCGCCCCAAGAGAGGCCATTCGGAACAAGAGTACCGCTCTAGATCCAGGGGTAGCCAGTACAGTGAAAGGTCAAGGGACTGACACACTCGATCGAGATCCAGACATAGGAGCTCCCCTGTAAGAACCCAAAGTCCCTCCCACCATCCTCAGCCTGAGCCCCGGATGTGCTGGGCCTGCCCAAGGAAGGCTCTTTCTGGTAAAACGGTTTACAAAACTTGTCTTAAGGACGCAGCCAAGGATAAGGAGGCAGTTAAGAGGAAATGGTGTCCCTTATGAAGGAAGCTTTCAAGGACATGCTTAAGTTATTTGCTGAGCAGCTACAGCCAGCACATCAGCAAGCCCCTTCAGTGTCCCCGGTGACTACGCCTCAGCTACGGAGTGGGGCTGAAGGGGCCCAGACGCTACCTGGGTCAGCGTCTGAAGACTCTTCTGGGGAAGAAGCGGATGCGAGTTACAAAGGGTTTAATTTCAACTTGGTGCAGCCCTTCCTTAAGGAGGTCAGGGAGGCCTTACAATGGGAGGACACAACTCTCCCCTCATACTTCCTGAAAAGGGAGATTCTTTTGCAGTACGTAAACACACTCCTACAACAGGAAGCGATAGAGACAGTGCCCCAGAGGGAGCGCTTCTTCTTCTTGGTACAAAAAAAGTTGGGAGACTGGAGGCCAGTGATTGACCTCAGATTGCTAAACAATCACGTGAAGAAGGAACACTTCAAAATGGAATCATTACAGACCATCCTAAATGTGTTACAACCTGCAGACTGGCTCCTCTCGGTGGACCCGAAGGACGCCTATTCCCACATGCCGGTCGCCCAACGCTGCCAGAAGTTCATGAGGTTTACAGTGGGTCTTCTTTACTATTAGTTTGTCTGCCTGCCCTTCCGGTTGATGACCTCACCCTGGGTCTTTACCAAGATTCTGCTGGCAGTAGTGGCACAGCTGAGAAAATGAGGAATTCACATTTACCACTACCTAGACAACATCCTGTTGCTAGACTAAGACAGGAGCCAGTTGCCGACTCACCGCGACAAAGTCATCTGTCAGGAAATGTTTTCACCTGCTGGTGGCACTGTCTCTCCCAGACCTATAGGCTGCAGTTCCAGTGTCCAGCAGTGGGTGTCTCTAGGCAGTCAGGTTGACATCTTCCTATTTAAACCTGGGAAATACTATGATGCTTGCCTTGGTATTTTCTCCATGTGCCCCTGACCTGCGATCCTGTGTGCCTGTAGACTGTGCCCTGTCTCCTGTCCTGGACTCTGACCCTGATCCTGCAGCCTGATCCCTTCCTATCTGCTCAGTCCGTCTCCTGTCTCCCTTCCCCGTCCTGTCTGTTCCCAGATTCCCCCCTGCTTGATCTCCTGTGTATGAGCCTGGCTCTGGTACGATTACGATTTGGTTATCCCTTGCGCTGTACATATTGTATTTAGTCTGTCATTTATTGTGTGTTATCTGTTGGTTTATTTACTGGTTGGTTTTCACTACTCACTATATTGGAGGTGTGTTTTCTTGTTATTTCATTTATAATAAATCATACTATTTACATACTACCTATGTTTGGTGCACTCTGTTGCAGTCCACACATTTCTGGTCACACTGGTCGCTGACATAATACCAAGACCAGTTCTGACCAGAAGTGGCTGCACAGAGAAGCCATCTTGGTTTTGCCTTTGTGGTAAAATGCATCCGAAGGAGGTATTTATTTTTCTCTGCTGGTGAAAAATAATGAATAGTGCAGCCAGACATTGAAGAAGTGGAACTGTGACCAGCTATTAGAATGCATCCAACTTGCTAATTTCCTAGTTGATCAGGGCAGTATGTTGTTTGGAGATGTTCAGCCTTTGATTCAAGTTTGTGCAGAGTTAGCTTTGTCCAGTATTCCTAATGATGATTTTTCTCCCCACTACAGTATGGCTCAGATAGAATCTCTTGTATGGTTGTTAGAAGATGACTCAGCTTATTTCTTTGAGCATTTTTCAGCTTGCTCTCAACAGGTGCTAGTGGGGTGTATTAACACAGTGCAGTCTCTTGTCAGACATGTAAACCAAATTTTGTTCAACCTTTACTACAGGCATGGTCACATATGTTGCATTCAGCCCCAGTCAGCTTGCACCAACCCATTCCTGCCGCCAGAGACCTGCCTACTCAAAGGTCTCTCTCTCCATCACCTTCAGCAACCACAGTCTCAGCCCAATATACCCTGCTACCAACCATCAGTACCCCGTTTCCACCTGCTGCACCTACCCTGCCTTTAACCCACCTACCTCTTCTTTGCTGCCTGCAACAATCCCACAAAGATCCCCCTTAGAAACATCTCCCTCTTTCTTACCATACTCCAGCCATACTCTTCCATCAGCTGCACCCACTACTTACAGTCCTACAGTCACTTACAGAACTTCAGTGGTTAAACCTAAGAAGAAAGAAGTTTTTCCCAACCCGCACAATTTTGCCACTATCCAATCCTGCCTCCACACCAGCCAACCTACTCCAGTCTGCCTCTACGCCAGCCGATCTGTTCCAGTTTGCCTCTACACCAGCCAATCTGTTCCAGTATGCCTCCACTCCAGCCAACCTACTCAAGCCTGCCTCCACATCAGCCAATTTGCTCCGGTCTGCCTCCACACCGGCCAATCTGTCCCAGTTTGCCTCCAAACCAGCTGATCTGTCCCAACCTGCATCCACACCGGCCGATCTGTTCCAGCCTGCCTCCACACCAGCCGATCTGTTCCAGCCTGCCTCCACACCAGCCGATCTGTTCCAGTCTGCTTCCACACCAGCCAACCTACTCCAGTCTGCCTCTACACCAGCCAATCTGTTCCAGTTTGCTTCTACCCCAGCCCATCTGTTTCAGTCTGCTTCTACACCAGCCAATCTGTTCCAGTATGCCTCCACTCCAGCCAATCTACACAAATCTGCCTCCACACCAGCCAATTTGCTCCAGTCTACCTCCACAATTGCCAATAGGGTTTGGCCTGCTCCTGACAGACCTGAACAAGCTACCCAGCCTGCTGATCCTGTACCCGCTGTCCAGCCTGCTGATCCTATGCCCTCTGCTAAACCTGCTGATACTGTGCCCGCTGTCCAGCCTGCTGATCCTTTGCCCGCTGCTCAGCCTGCTGATCCTGTGCCCGCTGTCCAGCCTGCTGATGCCCAGCCCGCGCTGTTCTGGTGCCCGTTGTCCAGCCTGCTGTTCCGGTGCCCGCTGTCCAGCCTAATGACCCGATGCCTGATGATCTGGTGACTACTGATCCGTCCCTTGCCTATTGCCCAGCCTGATGATCCAGTTCCTGATACACAACCTGACGATACGGTTCCTGTTGCCCAGCCTGCTGTCTCGGTGCCCACTGTTCAGCCTGCTGTCCAGGTGCCTGCTGTTCAGCCTGCTGTCCCGGTGCCTGTTGCCTAGCCTGCTGACTCTGTGCCTGTTGCCCAGCCTGCTGACTCTGTGCCCGTTGATCAGCCAGCTGACTCGGAGCCCGTTTCCCAGCTTGCTGACTTGGTGCCCATTGCCCAGCCTGCTGACTCGGTGCCCATTACCCAGCCTGCTGACTCGGTGCCCATTGCCCAGCCTCCTGATTCGGTGCCCATTGTCCAGCCTGCTGACTTGGTACCTGTTGCCCAGTCTACCGACTTGGTGCCTGTTTCCCAGCCTGATGTGCCTCTGCCCGCTGCTCAGCCTGATGTGCCTCTGCCCGCTGCTCAGCCTGATGTGCCCCTGCCCACTGCCCAGCCTGATGTGCCTCTGCCCGCTGCCCAGATGGATGTTCCTCTGCCCGCTGTCCAGCTGGATGTGCCTCTGCCCACTACCCAGCCGGATGTGCCTCTGCCCACTGCCCAGCCTGATGTACCTCTGCCCACTGCCCAGCTGGATGTGACTCTGCCTGCTACCCAGCCTGATGTGCCTCTGCCTGCTGCCCAGCCGGATGCGCCTGTTAAGTACTTGGTAGTGAGCCTGATGGTCGGGGGTGGCCTCTCCTATGACTCCGGTTCGTGGGACCGCTGGAGTTGGGAACAGCGGCCACAGGAGCACAGTGGGGTAAGAGTGCCTGTAGAAGTCCAGGAGTATCCGTCAGCAGTGGACAGGAGATGTGCTGGAAGGGTGCTGATGTTTAGAGCAGGATACTTGGTGGGACCGGATGGTCGCAGGTACAGTAGCGGAGTCAGGGACAAGCAGGGTCGGCAACGGGAAGGCAGCAGAGGTACAGAAGGATCAGGCAATTGGATGGTCGTAGGCAAGCCAGGGGTCGGTACAGGCAAAGTCAGGCAGGCCGGGTCACAGGAATCAGATAATGGGTAGCAGAACACTCAGGAAAACAAGGCACAAGCTGTAGATCAGACAGCACTTGCTTAGAGCTGCCCAGACCGCCTCCTTCGGGAGCGAGAGGAAACCACAATCAAATGCAAACACGTCCTCAGCACAATCTTTTTCTAACAGTGCCTCTGCCCACTGCCCAGCCGGATGTGCCTCTGCCCACTGCACAGCCAGATGTGCTTCTGCCTGCTGCCCAGCCAGATGTGCCTCTGTCCGCTGCCCAGCCGGATGTGCCTCTGTCCGCTGCCCAGCCAGATATGCCTCTGCCCGCGGCCCAGTCTGATGTGCCTGTTGATCCGATGCCTGCTTTCCAGCCCACCTCTGATGAGCCTTTGACCAAAGATCAGCTTAATTTTATTGACTCTATGCTTATTGCCTTGCCGAATTGTCCTGTGGAGGGTAGGATTCCATCCGCCATTGGGTCTGATACGTCTGAGGCTTTGTATACCTGGTATGGGTTACCTGTTACGCCTAAGGTTCTTTTCTCAGTTGTCTAGATTGGGTCCCTCCTACAATATGTTGCTCTGATGGCACCAAAGCCTGGTGGACCGGACATACCCTTTGCAATTGGTAGCCATGTTTACCTTCATGACCTTGTTAGTGGTGAGCTCCAGGGGAGTGGTAGAGCACCATTTGTGCCTTGCCACGACCCGGATGCGGTTGCCATGACACCAGGTGTATTAGGGGACCCGTGTCAGGTAGCCAGTGCCTTGGGGAAACCTAGATGGCCATTGAAGTGTGGAACAAGTCCTGGGGATCAGACAAGCTACATAATTGTAACCAGACAGTCTGGTGTCAGAGGTTCAGTGTTGTCACATGACCCCAGGGCTAGGTTTGTGAATGACCCATGGTACCCCAGTGTTGGGATGCCTACTGTTTGGAGGGATCAAATATCCTATGCCTCTAAAGATCTGGCCAATGGGGTACCTAACCAGTTACCAGACCCAGTTGGTGGAATACCTGGCTTGTTTTTGGATCCTGGGAGCAGGGCCTCTTATTTGAAACCCGGCACTACTTGGGCTCATGCGACATTTCCCTTGTGGAGTTTTTCAGTTATGGTCAGTTGGAGCATTCAGAGGTCTCTCCTTCGAGGGTGGGTACTGTCAGGAAATGTTTTCACCTGCTGGTGGCACTGTCTCTCCCAGACATATAGGCTGCAGTTCCGGTGTCCACCAGGGGGTGTCTCTAGGCAGTCAGGAGCTGACATCTCCCTCTGCAATCAGGCATCACCTGATGCTGATTGCAGGAAGCATATTTAAACCTGGGAAATACTATGATGCTTGCCTTGGTATTTTCTCCTTGTGCCCCTGACCTGCGATCCTGTGTGCCTGTAGCCTGTTCCACGTCTCCAGTCCTCAACTCTGATCCTGCAGCCTGATCCCTTCCTGTCTGCTCAGTCCATCTCCTGTCTTTCTTCCCCGTCCTGTCTGTTCCCAGATTCCCCTCTGCTTGATCCCCTGTGTATGACCCTGGCTCTGGTACGATTACGATTTAGTTATCCCTTGCGCTGTACATATTGTATTTTGTCCTTCATTTATTTTGTGTTATCTGTTGGTTTATTTACTGGTTGTTTTTCACTATCCACTATACTGGAGGTGCGTTTTCTTGTTATTTCATTTATCTTATAATAAATTATACTATTTACATTTTACCTGTGTTTGGTGCTCTCTGTTGCAGTCCACACATTTCTGGTCACACCGGTCCCTGACATCATCTCAACCCTTCAACAGCTTGGGTGGCTCATAAACTGGGGAAAGAGCCAGTTAGACCCATCCCAGTTGCTGGTCTACTTGGGTGCAGAGCTAAACACGCAAAAAAACATGGTATCCCTGCCAGAAGGGAAGATTCCCTGCCAAGACCTGCCTCCTGCCGCATTATAACATTGGTGATGCCCATGGTGAAACGGGCCCAGTGGCACTCTTGTCCATTCCAGTATGGGTTCCTCCGGCAATGGGACTCCCAGAGTCTGCATCAGAACATATCACTGGCACAGTTCATGAAACAGAGTCTGGCCTGGTGAAAAGAGAAGAGGAACCTGCTGCAGTGTCACTCCCTTCTCCCAAAATCCTGGATAGTGATCACCTCGGATGCCAGTAAGGCAGGATGCAGGGGGTGCTGTTTGCAGAGACCAGTGGGCTCAAGGCAGATGGCCTCACCCTCTGGAGAACATTGTTTCCAACAGGTTGGAGTTGAGGGCCGCATATCAAGCTCTCCTGGCCTTTGCCCAGATAATCCATGGGGGCTCAATCCTCCTGAAGTTGGACAATGTAACAGCCGTAGCCTATGTCATGAAGTAGGGAGGCACGCAGAGTCGGTCCCTCCAGGAGGAGATAGAACCCATAATGAACTGGGCCCTGGAAAATCTGCTTCGCCTCTCGGTGGTATACTTACCTGGGCACGTCAACCTCCAGACTACTTGTCCAACAATGAGTGGTCCCTACTGACACCAGTGTTCAGGGAGATGGTAGCTTGGTCCTTCCTGCCCGAAGTGGACCTCTTCGCATCTCTGGCCAATGCAAGGCTTCCCAGATTTTGCATGAAAGGGGTTCATCCTCGGGCAACCCTTGTGGATGCACTGACGCCGAAGTGACAGTTTCCGTCAGCCTATGCCTTTCCCCCATAACTCTAATACTGCCTTTTCTGAACAGATTGAGAAGGGAAGACGTCACAGAGCTGGCAGTAATTCCAGACTGGCCCAAACATCTGTGGTATCCTCTGCTCCTACGTTGAGGTACCAGGGCGCCTCGTAAGTTACCAGCGAGGCCAGATCTCCTAGGCCAGGGCCCAGTGTTGCACCCAGCACCAGAGAGACTCAGTGTAGTGGCCTGGATATTGATTGAAAGGCAGAGGCTCATAAATCTGGGGTGCTCCGTGGAAGTTGTGCAGACCCTTATGAGGGCTTGCAAGAGGAGCATGAACAGTGTCTAAAGCATAAGCTGGCAAAAGTTCCAGGAGTATGCAGCATCGGTAGGGCTTGAGTTGGAAGAACTGAGAGCCTGTCGCATTCTTGGATTCCTACAGAAGGGACTGGAAATGGGACTAGGCACAAGTACACTCAAGGGCCAAGTCTCTGCCAGCTCTGCATTCACGGAGATTCAGTGGGCTTCTAATGACCTAATAATCCAGTTCTTCAAGGCCGTAGTGAAACTAAGGCCCCCCAGAGCGCCCGCACTCTCCAAGTGGGACCTGCCGCTAGTTCTGAACTTTCTGGCCTCACCCAGGTTCGGCCAAGGGGCATTGCTACGGGACTTGACACTGAAAACGTTTCCTGGTCGCAATAACTTCGGCCAGGAGAGTCTCAGAAATGGTGACTCTGAGGGTTAAAGAGCCCACGTGTTCTTTGGGGCGGACAGGGTCATTCTAAGGCCGATGCCAGACTTCATCCCTAAGGTGGCCACCAAGATCCATCAGGAAATAGTGCTACCGACTTATTTCCAGGAAGACAGACAAGAAGTTAGCCCACTGAACATGGGCAGAACACTAATAAGGTACATAGAAGCGACCTTTGGCGGCAGAGCCTCGGACTTCCTGTTCATAATACCCGACGGAGTATGCAAGGGATACAAAGCCTCCAGCGGGATTATCACCACCAACTGGTAAAGACAATCGCCAAGGCACCTCCAGAGAGAATAAAGGCTCACTCCATGAGGAGCATTTCAACATCATGGGCAGCCACATGTGGGATATCGCCAGAAATCATATGCAAGGCGGCAACCTGGTCATCCATGCACACGTTTGTCTCTCACTACCGTATTGACCCGTCAATGTTGACTACAGCGGAGTTTGGCAAAACTATTTCTGTGGCCATAATTAAACTGATCTAGCAGCATCCCACCCTTGTATCTAGTTATTTCCCGGAGGTGGCTGACATGGAGCTGTCAGGAAAACTGAAAATTGAATATCAAATACTTACCACAATTTTCCTATCCTGGCGAGCTCCATGTCAGTGCAGACTCTCACCCTATGGGCAAAGTTCTAGTTACGTAACACTGTTCAGGGCATTGGGGTCAAATGAGTTGGGTCCTGATTGCATGGGGAAGGGCGGGGCTATACCTGGAGGTGGCTGACATGGAGCGTGTCAGGAAAGGAAAATTGCGGTGAGTATTTGATATTCAATTTTTTGTTTTTCTTTCCATTGAATGTGTTTTTCCCAGTTTCATGCCAAACCCATTGTCCCTGATATCAGTTCAATTGCTTCAAGTATGTGTAAACAAGAATGTCAGATATAGAAAAAGAAATGGTCACAGAAGGGGTCATAAAGTATAAACGTCAATGCTTTTAGTCATTGTGAAACCCGACATTTCTCAAGGAACCCCGGTTTTATTGTTAGTAGCACAAATTACACCAGAGTCTTGTGTCTACAAAGCCACATCCTGCCTATGATACTTACAGAAAGCTTGTCCTATGATTACAACAGGTTTTCTGAGAAAAGAATCCCTAAAATGGCCAGTTACCGCAAACAAACTTATACTGGCATACTGAGAGTCAGCAAACAAAAAAAAATCACTGGGGAAGATATAGGTGGTCATTTACTATAGCGCTGCCGCAAAATAGCGCAAAATTGCCGCAAAATAGCGGTAAAATTACCGCGATTCGCGGTAAATATCGCTAAAACGGTATTCACAATAGCGCTGGGCGATAAATAACGGCCAAAATCGAATTCACTAAAGCTCCCAGGCCACAGATAACGGCCAACTCCTTACTCCAGCCCAGACCTGGAGTTGTGCAAATAGAAATAATGTTTGGAGCATAATCTGATCCCCTAAATTGCGCTAAAATATATTGTATGTATGTTTTCTATGTATGTTAATAAAACCTTCAATAAAAATAAACTGTAAAAAAAAAACTGTGTGAAAAAGTGATTTCTACACTGAAATATCTTAAAAAGTCTGAGTAACCCGTCTCCTTACTCCAAGGCACAGAGCACAGCTGAGCACAACTGAGCATGCTCAAATACAAAAAACTCTCAAAATAACTCTCATGGAGTAATTCCTTGAGTAGTTAGTAAATACCAAAATAAGTGTTATTTTACACACATTTTTTGGGAGTGAAGAGGAGAGTTATTTTGCCAAGTGCAAGTTTCTGCCATTGATTCTAATGGTACAATTGTTACTTTATCAAATAAATCCATTCCATGTTGAAAATAAATGTATCTTTCTCTCAAAGAAATTCTCCTGGCAACAATGTTGCACATTTGAGAATCTATTTTGTTTTTAAGAATGCTAGAATGTGAAATCTCTTCATGTTTTGTAAATATATATTTTTTTTCTTGGTCAATTTCACTTTGCTGCTGTCCATGTCACAAAAATATTTCCCTAAACTCACACAGATGTCTTTACAAACCACAAACAATACAATTTCTTATGGAAATTTAAAATTAGTGCCATTTTTTTTTTATTCTTTTCAAATGATCCTAATTTGAGCCCCAAAAATGTGATATATGTACCAACATCAGAAATAATAATGTCATTACCAAAAATCTGAGGATAACTTTAATATAATATATTTTTTTTTATTATATAATAATTTATTATCTAATAATTAATATATTCTATGCTCACGCAGCAAGAACCACCAAAAATCTCAGATTACATTTAGAAGATTTACTCCTGACTAATGTAAGTCCTATATATTCCTAGACATGCAATATCTGTGTATTTTAGTTTGAGTCCTGGAGAGGTTACCAACCGTCTCAACAATGGAAAATTTGGTGTCCCAAATGTGTGTCGTTCAAGAGGATGTGTATTATGTGTCTATGACGTACAGATCCTTATATATCCTGAATGTAATCAGTCCTCATTTAGAAGATTTACATTAGACTCTAAAAACCACCAAGAACGACGCACTCGTATCTTATATAATTAATAATCTATTATTTAATAATATATTATTTTTTTTTATATAATATAATTTCAATAGGAGTCTAAAAACCATTACTGTAATAATAAAGACTACAACCATGTATATAGTGTAAAAACCCCGAGTT
>BLSH010444512.1:460575-475280 GCA_018402905.1 Glandirana rugosa
AGAGAGGAGGGGGAGAGAGAGAGGAGGGGGAGAGAGAAGAGAGAGAGGGAGAGAGAGGAGGGGGAGAGAGAAGAGAGAGAGAGAGAGAGGGAGAGAAAAAGTAGCGAGAGAAGAGGGGGAGAGAGAGAGAGAAAAGAGAAGAGAGAGGGGAGAGAGAGAGGAGAGAGAGAAGAGAGGAGAGAGCCCCCCCCCACGACACTCACTCAGAGGCAGGAGGGATGGATGGATCACAGACTCCATTTTTTCTTGTACATTTGCTGATCTTCTTGAATCTTCCCGCCCACATCCCCTTCTCTTACAGAGCACTGCCTGTCGGGGAGAGTGGGCAGGGCTGACAGAGGAGGAGAGGAGGAAGCAGCTGTCTGGTGTGCGGGCTGCAGGGGGAGGGGTCAGCAGTGCTCTGATGAGCTCAGCTGAGCATCTCTCGGTCTCCGATCATATGGTACTCTCCCACTTGCAGCCACTTCCCTGGTATCAGTCAGCACGGACTCGGCGCTAAGCAGGGGGATCTGTCACTGTGCTGCTAGCAGAAGCGGATCTCTAATAAGACAAATTAGGCGGCCGCGAGGCCCTTGTGAGTGCGAGGCCTAAGGCGACCGCCTAATTTGCCTAATTAAAGAGCCGCCTCTGGTCTGTACCATGTCTTCACTGTGACCAATCACAACTAGCAACACAATATGTATACAATGGATGGCATGAAAGGAAGTAATCCATTGTTTACAAATGTCATGTGATCTGCTGTGATTTGTCACGGTGCAATGATCAGTCAACGTCTGTGTCGGCTGCAGCTCTCCCGAAGCAGGATCCCTCTCAAGCTCTTCATCAAGAGCTACAACAGGTGGAGAAGGGAGTGGGCAGCAAAGTGTCTCAGTGGTTAGCACTTCTGCTTTAAAGCACTTGGGTCTTTTGTTTTAATCCTGGACAGGACATTGTCTGCATGAAGTTTGCATGTTCTCCTTGAAAGTCACTTTCTCCACTGCTCATCTGGTAGCTTGATGCCTCCCCCCAGTGAAACACTAGGGAGAGGCACTCAGCACTCTACATCAGATGATGTTGCATTGTAGCACTTCGTAGCTTTTTCATGCTTGTGCAGCATGATACTTAGGCAGTGGAACAAGCCATCAATTGAAAGAAAGAGGAGTTAAAAAAAAAAAAGTTATTTCCCTTTTTTTTAAAAGCGAGTGTTTTTTTTCCCAAGGAAGCAAGGTCCCTTTCACATGGGGCGGTGGGGTGGACTGTGGCTGCTTGCTCAGCAGGGGATTTGTCCGCTGATTCCCTTGAGCAGGCAGATGACAGGTCTGTGTCTGCTGCACAACTCTGAGCGGCTGGACGTAAACGGACCGCCTGTCCGTTTACTGCCATTCAATCCGATCCTCTGGACTAAAGGGGAACGGATCTCCATCTGTCTCTTTTTGGCAGATTGGATGTAGGTAAACAGATAGCACTCTACTCATAACATATATTTTAAAATCTGGGATAGATTTGACACTTTTGCAACAGGAAGGGATTGTACTTCTACCCAGGGGCGTAACAATAGGGGTTGCAGGGGTTGCAATTGCAACCGGGCCCCATGGTCCAGGGGGTCGGTGTGCCTCCCTTGTACACCTGAATAGGAGGGATGGCGGGGTGGCGTTTAGAGGACCCAATCTACACTTTCTCTATCCAGTTTACTTGTCTTCTGCTGTTCCCAGGGTCCCTGTGTGCTTCTCTGGTCCCCCCCACAGAGCTGCTGTCTTCCCCCCTCCTCTCTCCTGCCAGCTGCTGTAGAAGATGTGTCATGATGGAGAGATGGGAACGGGTCGGTAAATTTATCATTTAGCGTCTCCTTCCTTTTCTGAATGAACAGAGTCACTGATTGGTACCAATTGGTTCATTCATAACTGAAGCATAGTAAACTGTTTTTACTATACTTCCTTTTCTGAATGAATGGGAGGCTCGGTGCACAGCTATTCCTGTCCATTCATTCTGTACAGCTGAGAAATTAAGAGCTGAGGTTTGTTTAGACCCCTGATATCTCATCAACGCCCTCCAACAGAGCTCCTAAAAAAATTGTATAAATAAACTTGTAAAAGAAATAAAATGAAATGGTAAAAAATAATAAGATTAAAATAAAACTTAAAAACTACTGAAACCAGTGAGGGAACTATCAGGATTGCAAAGGTTGCACTTGTGACTGGGCCCTGGCATTTCACCACCATGGGGAGGCCCAAAGATGGCAGAAAGGGGGCCTGCTGCAGAACTTGTGAAAGGACCTCGCTGTGGTACCATAATAAAGGGACCCACGATAGGAGTAAAGGGCCCCAGGATCAGTGGGAAGGGCCCTGGCCAGGGGTAAGGGGGCCCTTCATAATTTCTTGCACTGGGGCCCTGAAGGTTCTAGTTACGCCTCTGCTTCTACCTCTCCATCTGTTTCACATCTGCTGGACTCTCTAGAGACCAGACTAGACCTGGGTCTGTGCCTGAGCTCCCTGAAAGTACAGGTGGCGGCCATCCCAGAAATAGCTAAGATTAAGTGGGCAGAAGATACGCCCAGTTTCTCAGTGTCATGCTTAAAATCCATCTCCCCCAGGATCTTTTCCTTAATGGGATCTATCTGTGCCATACATGAGCGCTTGTTTTCAAAACATTTAAGAAATACCTCTTGGTAACAGCTTCATTGGTAATCCAACAGGCTGTTTCTCATACGAAGCAGGAAGAACAGAAGGAAGAAGGTTACCTCCAGAACCTTAGCTGGATGGGTTGTAGATCTTGTCCAAAGGGGCATACAGGGTTATAGGAGTGGACCTGCCAAGGGTGGTGATGGCACATCGCCCAAGTGGTTTATTCTAGGATCTCCATGGAGACATTTTGCAGGGCCACCTTAGTCATCACATTATACATTTCCGAGGGATTACAAAGTGGATACAGGGATTTTGGTAGGAAAGCTATCAGAGCCTGTTTCCTCCTTACAATATTTTTTTCTGTTTTGGCATCTACCGTACCTGTCGGCTAGTTATTTATCACAGGTATGCTGCCATTTTGGCACCAGGAAAACGAAAATTGTATTAAATACTTACCGTATTATTTCTTTCCCGGCACCAATCCATGGCAGCATACAAGCTTACCCTCGGCATGTAGCTTATTACAGAAAACTGGGGGCGTTAAGTCTTTCTTTTATGCAATTCATTGGTCCTGAGGGAGTGGTTAGAGGCAAAGCTCTATCACAGGCATGCTGCCATGGATTGGTGCCAGGAAAGGAAAATATGATAAGTATTGGATACAATTTTCAGTTTTTTTACTTTACTTACCTTTTTTGCACCCACTTCCTGGTTGCTGTGAAGGCACAAGTGATGTAGCACCGGCTGCCCAGGTGCCCCCGGGAAAGCAATGTCACTAGTGGCTAAGCTGCAAGATCACACAGCATTATCATATTGCACATGTGCAAGATGAAGCACATAACATCATAAGCTTCATCTCGCGTTTTCCCCGCATGGCAGTAAACTCATTTGTTGTTAAAAAACGTATATTCCCGATATCTCAGTGGAAGGCATTTTATTTTACAGATGTGTGTAATATCATACAGCAGGAAGACATACATACATTTTCAAAATGGCAGCGCATGGGCAGGAACATCGGCTGCACAGAGGCTGTATGAAAAGGGAAACCCAAGAAAAAAAAGGCAGTGTGACCATTGCTAAGTGTACTTGTTTATTTACAATGTATTACATACTGTATTATTGCTATTTTCTTGTGGAATGGGGGAGGTCCATGGGATGGAGAGACCCTGCCGTTTTTTCACTCAGCAAAATTGCACCATCTGTGTCAAGCGGCCCCAGAACCATCACCCCTGCCCCAGTGCTCATCAGCCACAGTTAATGCTAAATACCCAGTGCTTCTGGCTATGGGGGAACCTGTGATCTCCTCCCTTGATGCAGCTCTAGCGACCAATCATATTTTGGCCAAGGGACATACCAGATCATTCTAGGCTGGGAGCCTCATGTAAATCACTCAATTTTAAAGTACTAAGTCATTATTCCATTGATTCATACTGTTTAGGCAAAATTCTGACCTACCATCTACCTGCTGCAGTAGCTTTGAAAATGTATTAGACCTGGCAATGGTTTTCCAGTTTTTAAGCATACAGTTATGGAGCTTCCATGGTTACTGTAATCATATATACCTGTTATTAGCTGACAGGAGTGGAACCCAACGTGGTCTTCTGTTGCTTAATTTTGTCAACATGAACATTTTCGTCATAATGTTCGTCAACGGCATATTTCAGTGACGAAAACAAAACGAAAATTAACTTTTTGGTCAATTGACGAAAACTATGACGAAAATCAATTCCATTTTCATCAACCAACAGAAAAGGAATGAAAATGTGAGGGAGGGACGTTTATGCACATGAACTTACGGTGTCCTTGGAGCTCTGCCCTTGAGTGCTTCCCCTCCCAGCAAGCAAGGTAGCGTGCTTAGCACTGTGCAGCATTACAGACCTTCTCGCACGACCATCCAGAGCACTGTGCATTACAGGCCTACCAAGTCCCGACAGTCTTGGCCTTCCAGAGGACCAGAGCACTGTGTATTACAGGCCTCCTCAGACCACCCAGAGCACTGTGTAGCATTACAGGCCTCCTCAGACCACCGTCCAGAGTGTCTGTGTAGTTTGTTCAAATCTTAATACCATAAATAAGAACATGATTTTTTTTACTCCAGGAGTATATCACGAGTTTGGAAATTCTAGAGAAATGCTGCTGAAATAATGCATTACAATTTAACTAAACCCATTCGATTTTAGTTGACTGTAATAATCTTAGTCGACTAAAATGTACTGGAGATTTTCACTGACTAAATAATTACAGATGACTAAACTGGGACTGAAGCTGGTTTCACACTAGTGCAAATTGGCTGTGGGTTTCTCTGCATCTAATTCGCATTACAGGAGATTGTGACTGGCTCTCAATGGAACAGGTTCACATATCTCCGGGGTGGCTGCGGAGCGAATTACACAGGGGTCCTGTGAGCCTTTGGCTCAGTTTCAGGTCCAAATTCAGGCAAAAATTTGAGCCTGATTCATCCCTGAAATGGAGAACAGGGACGCGCCGGACCACTGCTGTGATTTAAGTGCAAACCCAGCCTAAAACTAAAATAGCATTTTAGTCAAAAGACTATGACTAAAACTAAATCGAAATTTGATGCCAAAATGAATACTGGTTGTGCATTTGGATGTGTACTTTTGCACACAACACATTTACATAGATGTATAGAACACAGAATATTTTTTTTTCACAAAAATATATATATATTTTTTTTGGTTTACAAACTGTTTATTTACGAATATTGTATATCAGATAGCACAAACATATATTTTAGGTTTACAAATAATAATGGTTATAATAATTTTAGGTTTTAAATAGTCGGTGCATTCAAATAAAATTGTAGTGTAGTGGCATTTTTTTGTCTATTTAAAGTGTATGTAGTCAAAACCCTGTTTTACATTTTTTTTCCCATAAGCACTCTTTTACATTTTATATCACAGACAAAGAATGAGAATATGCAGGTACGGGTACAGGAAGACAATAATATTACATTCGTTACAAGATACGTGCACCCAGAATCTCTAGCTGAAGACTTTTCTAAACAGTTTATGATGCTACCTATCTTGTCTGTCCAAAGCACATTTATGTGGGGTGTGCCCACGGTAGTCATCTGTTGTTGATACCCCACGTTTTATGAGTAAGGTCTGTACCACCCATTTGTCTAACATTTGCTGATTTTGTCTGACCTATGGAGTCAACAGGGAACCAAGGAGGGCAAGGGGCAGACAGAATCATACTATCTACCCTCTCCATCCTCTCCTGCACCCCACCTGCTCACTGGTCAAAAGTTTTTCCCCCAGAGCAGGAGTTTCGCTATATTAAAGGGTGAGGTTACAAGCCCTATCCTTTCTAAATTGGTGATAATGTGTGTAAGCAATCTCAGTTGTTTGTTTGGATTAAATCCTGGTAGGATTGTGAGTCCCTAAAGTGAACCACGGCTCCTAGATAAGTGAATATTGGGATATCTTGTCAGGGGTCATGTATATCAGTTCCTCCATTGCTGCTATGTGATTGATTTGGTTAACCAATTCTTTCATAGAAGGGGGAGATGCGGATCTTCAGCGTACCGGGAGGCACATCCTTGCTGCATTTATCAAGTGCATGGCCAGGGATTTAAAGTACTTTTTTGCGGGTATCATGGAGCAGTGCAGAAGATATTGTGCCGGTGAGAACTCAGCGGTAGGTGAGTAATTGCCACTGTTGTATCATGTATTTTCCCTCAATATTGCTGGATCCAGGGGCAGGGCCACCAAATGTGATCAAACGTGCATTTTGCCAGATCGCATCTCCAGCATTGGTCAGAAACCGCTGGTGTAAATTTATGGATCAGATCCGGTGTCCTGTACCACATAGTTTTCATTTTGTACCCATTCTCTTGGGTTGCTACATTCACATTCATGTGAAGGTATAAAAGAATACGGCCCCAAGTAGGGTCGTCAATCTCTATGCCTAAGATTGATTCCCAGTAGGTGCATTCTGGGCCTACTATCTTTTGAGTCTCTTCAAACGTCTGAGAGTACAACGCCAATATCAAGTGGTTTTAGGTGAGGAGCTGGAGCATAGGGCTTCAAGAGTTGTAGGAGGTTTCATAAATTGCTCTGTTTGGGAGGGGTCGTTTAAGAAGTGTTTCAGTTGGGTGTATGACCACATTGCAAATGATTTAGTGTTAAACTGGGCTGCAAGATCTGTCTGACGTAGGAACCTCCCCCCATGGAAAAAGTGTTTTGCTTGCATCTCCGCAAGTAGCCACTCTGCTGCCAAGTAGGTCTCGAAAGACCCAGAGGAAAATCTGAGTTAAGTAATCGAGCAGTTTTGGGATGATACCAAGTGCGCAGAGCATGGTTTGTCAAAGGCGTGCAGAGTGGCCTTATGAGGGGGTGCGAGCAAAGTCTAGGTGGTCTCTGTTTTTTGAAGTACCAGGGGACAGACCCTAGGTCTGCTTCTGCGATCGTATATTCCAGGGACACCCCATCTTTATATCAAACGTGCATTTTCCAGTCTACAATATGTGTCAGGTGTATCGCCCAGTGGTATCGTTGAAGGTCGGCGAGACCAATCCCTTCAGCCAGTTTGGGCAGCACCAGTTTTGCCCAACTTATATGGCCTGGCTTGCTTTTCCACAGGATGTTTCTACACATGTTTTTGTATATTTTAGAGAAAGATGTAGGGAGACACATTTGGATAGTTTGCAGTTTATATAGAAGTCGAGGAAGGACAGTCATTTTGTGAATGGAGGCCCGTCCAAACCAGGATAATGATGGGACATCCCAGCAATGGAATCTTGTTTGATAGCATTCATTTCTGACAGGAAGTTAATGTTTTATAATTCAGATAGGTCTGCTGGTAATTGTATTCCTAAGTAGGTGATCGCGTCCGATTTCCACTAGGAAGTGAAGTTTAACTTACAGTGCCGGACCACGTCTGGTGGTAAAGAAACATTTAGAGCAAAGGATTTCGCCAAATTTATCTTTAAATTAGATATGAGTCTAAACTGTTTGAGTAACCGAGATGAGGTTAGGTAGTGATGTCAACGGTGAGGAGAGGAAGAGCAAAATGTCATCCGTGGAGGCGGCTATCTTGAATTCTCTTGTGTGAACTTCAATGCCCTTGATGTTCGAATTGGCTCTGATGCAACGAAGCAGGGGTTCTAGCATCAATATATAAAGTATGGGGAATAGAGGACATTCCTGTTTGGTGCCATTATGGATGGAGAAGGCTCTGGACAGGTGGCCGTTGACTCTCACTCTCGCACTAGGATTTGAGTATAAGGACGTAATGAAGGCTTGCATGTGTTTTCTGATCCCTAGTGCTTCTACGACTGCCTCCATGTAGTCCCAGGCCACTCTGTCAAATGCCTTCTCGGCATCCATGGTTAAAAAAAAGCCTTCCTTGCGGATGGATGTTACCCAATGATGGAGATTTAGGGCCTTAGTGGTATTGTTCCTTGCTTCTCTGCCCAACACGAAGCCCACTTGGTCCAGATTAACCCGGGCAGGGACGTGACAAGATAATCTGTTTGCTAAGATTTTGGAGAACAATTTCACGTCCACATTCAGAAGCGAAATTGGACGGTAGTTGGCCACATTGGATGGGTCCTTGTCTTCTTTGGGTATTACTGAAATGTACGCCTCAAGTAAACTATTGGAATGATTTGGGATTGTGATCATGGAGTTAAAAGCCTTGAGATATTGTGGGGCCAGATGTTCCGTGAAGCTTTTATAGTATTGGGCAGAGAAGCCGTCAGGGCTCGTGCCTTTACCCGGTTTTGTGGATTTCAGCGCTTCCTCCCATTCTTCCATAGAGGGGAGCCTCTAGTGCTTTTGCATCCGTCTCCGAGAGTGCCCTCATCTGCGATGTGGTGCACTGTACATGTAAGGGTGTGTTTTTGTGTGGCTCTGGCTAAGAGCTTCCCTGGTTTATTGCCCTGTTCATAGTAAAGTTTTTGCGAAAGCACCTGTGGGCGTCATGCCTTTTTGAATAGTTCTTCCTGTAGGAGTGAATGGGTATCTGCTAATTCCCTTTCAATCTGAATCGCCTGAGAGCGTTTCTAGTCTGTGAATTTTATTGGATAGTTCAATAATAAGCTGCTGGTGTTCCTTTTTTTTCCCTGGAAGCTATTGCTAAGAGGTGGCCCCTTATGACACATTTATGTGCCTCCTATTGTGTCATAGGAGGCACATCGGGGGTATCATTAAGGTCGAAAAAGTCCTTTATCACCCTAGAGATAGTGGTTGAGTCTCTGGGATCTGTGAGGAGAGAGGCGTCCATCCTCCAGATCCTGGTAAAAGCTACTCTTTCTGAGAATACTAGGGTCATCGTGATTGGGTTGTGATCCGAAATTACCATGGGTTCGATTGCAGCTCCCTGTAGATAGGTCAGATCTGTCTGCTTGATATAGATATAATCAAGCCTGGAATATCGGTTATGAGGATGGGAATAAAAAGTGTAATCCCTCCCTGTAGGGTTCAGGGTCCTCCCAGCTATCATGAAGTGTGTGAGTGATGCGAGGGCGAGTTTCGCTTGGCGTAATGCGGAACAGGATAGAGAGGAAATTCCCATGGAGGTGTCAAGGGTTGGGTTGAGCGCCATGTTGATATCGCCCCAGAGAATCAGGAGCTGTTTTACATTTTTAATTCTATCCCAGGGATGAAACAGGAAATAAGAGGGAATCTCTCCAGAGTGAGGTAAAATTATCTTAGTTAGCTCTGAAACAGGTGCTCCCCTGCAGGAACAGAAACAGCAATGAAAACAATATGGGGTTTACACTTTGCATATGCTTTGTTACTTGAAAGTAATTAACTATTGTTGATTTTCCGTATCAGAGGTTTCAATCATATGCAAGTCAACTAACCTGTGGGGTTGATTTGCTAAAACTGGAGAGTGCTGTACATGGTAGCCAATTAGCTTCTAGCTTCAGTTTGTTCAATCAAGCTTTAACAAAAAAAACAGGAAGCCGATTGGTTTCTATGAGAGCTTCCCCAGATTTTGTACTCTCCAGTTTTAGCAATCAACTCCAGTATGTTCTTCTGCCCACAGAGCAATAAATATATTTATATCTACATAATTTGAAGATTATCAAAATATAATGCACCATTTCCTTATGGAATTTTTAATGTAAACCTGTCATGGTTTGGAGGCCGTCATTGCTCACCTTCTGAAAATGTCAGTTGATTCAGAACAAGAATGGGAAAGTGAAAGCCTAAAGTCTTCATCATCATGTGGGTCAGTGTCACACATACTAGTACTTTTAGAAGAAAACCTCCATGTTCTTTTTAAAAAGTGTAGATTTCCATATCCTAGCTTACTGCTTATTGCTCCTAAACTAAGGAGTTTAGAGTGGAGTCTAACATACAAACAAGATCAGTCATGCCAAAAAAACTCAATTATTCATTTATGGATAGAAAACAAAGAGTTAAAGCAGGGTTCCAGCCGTTTTTATTTTTATAGATAAAATTACCCCCGGTATAGTCAGCGCTCGTTTATTTACATATAGCTATCTTCAAAAGTGTCCCGTTCTTTTTTTGTGCAGCTTTGAAAATATACTTATTTTGCCTTCTGTACAGCGTGGCCATCTATACTCTTGCAGCCCGCTGGGTCTCTTCTGGCATTCGGTGCATGCTGGCTATCCAGCATGCACCTCTTGATCTCAGTTTTCCTAGGAACAATACCAACAAAACACTGCCACTCTACATCCCCTGTTGAAAAATGGTGCCGTACTCTGCCTACCATCGCGTCATTTCCTGTTTAACCACTTCCGGACTGCCCCACATACATTTACTGCAGTAGGACGGCCCTTCAGCGCAAAGTCATGTACCTGTACGTGGTTTAGATTGCGGGATCTTGGGCATGCGACCTTCTGCCGGGACCCGCTGATCTTTCCCGACACAGACAGAACATCGGTCTGCTTATGTAAACCAGGCAGATTGCCTTTCGGTCAGAGGGGAAGACTGAGATCTTGTGTATCTGCTAAGCAAGAACACTGATCTCTGTCCTCCGCAAATCAAAACACCTCTCCACAGTTAGCAAGCACTCCCAGAGAACACATTTAACCCTTTGATCGCCCCTGATGTTAACTTCTTCCCTGCCGGTGTCATTAGTACCGTGACAGTGCACTTTTTTAGTACTGATCACTGTATTGGTGTCACTGGTCCCCAAAAAGTGTCACTTAGTGTCAGATTTGTCCGCCGCAATGTTGCAGTCCTGCTAAAAATCGCTTATCGCCGCCATTACTAGTAAAAAAAAAAATGAAATTCTATAAATATACCCCATAGTTTGTAGACGCTACAACTTTTGCGCAAACTGATCAATATACGCTTATTGGGATTTTACCAAAAATATGTAGCAGGATACATATTGGCCTTAATTGGTGAATTGTTTATTGGGAATTTTCTATAGCAGAAAGTAGAACTTTTTGTTTTTCAAAATTGTCGGCCTTTTTTTGTTTATAGTGCAAAAAATAAAAAATGCAGAGGTGATCAAATACCACCAAAAGAAAGTTCCATTTGTGGAGAAAACAAAAAAGACATCAACTTTATTTGGGAACAGCATCGCACAATCACGCAATTGTCAGTTAAGGTAATGCGATATCGCAAAATATGGCCTGGTTATGAGGGGGGATAAACCTTCCGGAGCTGAAGAGGTTAAACACAACGCAATGCTAGCGGCAGCGGGGATCCAAATTACTCCAGCTGCCAGCGTTGAAACGACGTGCCTCGCCGTGGCGAGGTAGGGAGGAAGTCAAATTGAAAATCTTTTCCTATTCTGCACTCCTATCAGTTTCAAGCTATCTTTTCTACGCTATAGAGAAAAGGAAAAGGGGAAGTGTTCTGCATTCTTAAAAAAACACCCTGTTCTAGGATGAAAATGCTGCTTCTCCATAGATATGTTTGTGTGAGTGAATGTTGTCACCCTAGGTCAAGAAGCATGCTACTAGTAGAATCACCAGGCGGAAAAAAGGCTTAACTTCAATACCGGGCACTTTTACCCCCTTCCTGCCCAGGCCAATTTTCAGCTTTCAGTGCTGCTGACAATTGCGCGGTCATGCAACACGGTACCCATAAAAAGTTTTTATTTTTTTTTCACACAAATAGAGCTTTCTTTTGGTGGTATTTAATCACCACAGGGTTTTTTATTTTTTTTGCTAAACAAAAAAAAAGACCAAAAATTTTAAATAAAGCACATTTTTCTTTGCTTCTGTTACAAAATGTTGGAAATAAATAACCTTTCCTGATTTTGCTTCTGTTACAAAATGTTGGAAATAAATAACCTTTCCTGACAGACTCCATGGCAGCATACGTGTGGGTTAGCCCCGCCTCCTTAATTACCCTATAGGACCCCTCTCCCATAAATCTTTGCTCCATGCCAGTGGCCGTGTTCCTTTTTTGTCCTCCTCCGTAGGACCGAATAGACGGTTCTCTGAAGAATCCCCCACAGTCAGGAATCGGTGAAGCGGCCAGAGGAATTACGTCCCTCCGATAGGCCCTAGCTGAGAGCAGGGTATGGAGTGTATAAATCAGAGTAGCGCTGAAGTCGGAGCAGCTGAAAGTGCGCCTGGTCAGAAAGCCTAGCTGAGAGCAGACAGCCCTAATCTGCTAAAGACCGGTGCGTGTATACTGTCCTGGACTAAGAAACAAGCCCGGTGTGATCATCCTACCTGGCCTGGTCTGATCCGATTGTGGAAGCGGGATTGAAGTTGCCGTGTGCGGTGATGTATACTTTTATATTACACATTCCATGGCAGCAGTGTGTGTATTTTCTGTTTGTCTGTTTTCTTCTCTGGCTAGTGTCTTCCAGCCTATGGCAGCTGGAGCACATGGGTGTTCCAAGCTGCTGCTCTCTCTTCCGGCCTTGTGTCCCTGGGTTGCTTCTGCTCAGGGACGCAGCGCATGAGCGCTGTGGATGGCAGTGGTGACATTACAGCGGAGAAATTCATTCTGCGGTCAGTACTGCTGATATATGGATTTCTCTGTGGGCAGCTGCAGCAGTTCCCAAAGTTCTGTGTGCAATCATCACAGGGGATGGTCTGCATTGTATGCTGTCTGTGTGATTCTGGCATGATTGACCACCTGGGCAGGTTGTCAGTCTTTCTTCTAGGCAGTTTCACACTGGGGAAGTATCACTGCCCCCCCATGTGGCCAGCCCTGGGATAGCAGGTATGAGAGGGGGGTTTAACCCTTCCTCTCCTTGCTGTCCGGGTACTCTTTTTGCTGATTTTGCTACATTTTCCTTTCTATCCTAGTTTGCTTTTGTGAGTCCTTCTAGGTCAGGTTGATATTACACGATAAACACCTCATTAGGTCACAACTTTTTTTTTTCCAGTTGTATTTGTCATAGGTCACTGTCAAGGTCCAGCCTTCACAGCAGAAGCTCTGAATCCTCCTCTACGCACCCACCACCATGTCAGCCGCTCCAAGGAGGGAGCCTGCTGAGGATGCTGGACGCTGGTCCCAGAGGGCAAATCTCTATGTGAGCTAAGCCAGGCGGTGGTGTGTTCCACCAGATGGAATCCCTAGTGAGGCACATGGTGTAAATTCTCTTAGAGTGAGATGCAAGCCACACACAAAGGCCAACAGCCATTGCGGCATGTTCTCCCACTAGGATGACCAGGAAGAACTGGAGCTGTCCCAACCAAGGTAAAGTCTCCTGCAAGGTAAGAGGAAGTTATGTGGGCACCTTTTGGCTCCATTTCCACTGGTGTGACTTGGAAATGCGACTTTAATGTGGTCACATGGTGGGTCACAGCCCATTGATATCAATGGCACCCATTCCACTCTATACAACTTGGAATCACAGCAACTTTGAGCAGAGTTCCTGCGCTACTCTGATGCGACTTGATGCAACTTGATCCTGCTCTGCAAACAAAGCTGGCTCATCTCTAAGGATAGCGGCCACAGTGCATCACAAACTCATTCCCAGGCATCAGAGACTATCATTAGCACCCCAGCAGCTATTGCTGCAGCATTGGCCAGAACTTCTATCCAGCATACATTCCTTGTGCCTGTTCCCATGACTGTATGTAACTTGATCCACGGGCTGTAAATTTGGATTGGTGCTGCACTAAGAGCCAGATTGAGGTCGCACTCTGAATCGTGCAACTTGGGGGCCGCAATGGTGAAACGTAGCCATAGAGTGTTCTAAATTTTCCATTCTGAACAGAACTAAGGTACATCATTGGATAAGGGAAATAAGGTCGCGAGACATCCCTCCCTGCTGTGCAAATGGCCAAGCTCTATCCATTCAAAGATAAGGATGTGAAGCATTTTTAAGGCTGCCTCTCCAAATTTCTGAGGCCTTGATGAGGCGAGCAAGCATGTCGCTCTTCCTTGAAAGATGCAGTGAATAGCCCGAATGTCTGCCTGGGCTCCTGTGGCCATATCGAAAGGATGGAAATGTGAATGGAGAATGTGAACGTAGTATTCAGGAGCGTTTTCTGAAACTCTGTAGCTCAGAAGCCTGAGCTGGTGTGATTTTTATAATGAGGCTCCAAATGACATCAGCCGCATAGTGGCACGGTTTTTTGCTCTTGTCAGTAACGGCAAAGTGTGTGCTATGGCTGGGGCCTGGGCTTGCTGATTCAGCCTCTAAGAGGCGTAGTGTAGCGTTCCTGTTAGGGAGCTTCATCTTTGGCAAGCTGGATAGCACCGTAACCGGGGCCACAGTTGGCAAGTTGAGGTCCTACCTTATGACCAGCACTGGCTAGGCCACAAGGGGAAAGTCTAGAGAAAGTGCAGAGCGTGCGAGGGTTGCATGTTTTTACAGTCCAGGACGGGACTTTAGGAAGAGCTGGTGAAAAGATGGTATTCTCCCCGTTCGTGGACGGGACTTTTGCGAACGTAAGTCTCTGACCGTGTCGTCGTGAAACGCTGAGGTCACTGAATGCATTCCGTACTCATATGCGAAAGAAATGGAGTCACACTCCTTTTTTTGTACCTTTACTGAGTCTTTTTTCCCTCCTGAAGACTACCTGGTACGGACAGGGCTTTTTTGTTTATGAAACTTCAGGTTTATAAGACTCCGGGTTGAGTCATCGAAGTACCGTGGGTCTCAAGTTCGAAATCGTGTGAAGATTCTCCCTATAGACCAGAAAAGTGGTCGAGAAGGATTTCAGGGCAGGACCTGACATTTTTT
>BLSH010444512.1:505200-534207 GCA_018402905.1 Glandirana rugosa
GGGTGATAGAATTTGCTGCTCAGTAATTGCAGTATTCTAGTCTGCATCTCCCCAAGGTAATACTGGCCTGTTGGTGGGTCCTGAGGACAGGAGTTGAGAACCACTGTTCTAGGGTGTCCGCTCTGCACAGCAAAATCTTTTTCTAGCAGGGAAAAGGCTGTAATGTTTAGACCCACAAAAAAAGTAGATCTTGCTTGCCAAACCTGTCATCACACAATACCTCTCTGCAGAGCAACATGCTCTGCTTTCTCCATGTTTTACAAAACTTTGAAAGGGACTCCTGTGAATGCAGCTACTGCCTCTATTCTGATCAACAGAGCCATAATTATCATGCGAGGACTCATTTCTCAGGTACACGTTGTACCCTTTTCTAGCCAAACTGGCTTTCTCAGTCCTCACATCACTGGTGTGCTAAAAACCTCCTAAAATGCTATACAGTGCAATTTGTTCCATCAACAAGACTTTTAGAACTAGTTGTTACCAAGCCTCCAGAGTTTTATGTCATCCCATCTAAAACATGTCAAAGTACAGCAATCAGCACAAGTGCCTACAGGCCAAACACTTCGCTTACCTTGTCTATTGGATGAAACATGGATGAGTGAACCTTGAAACGAAGGACGATCTTGTGGTAAAACTGCCGCTGGTCTGATCAGGAAGGAATTCCCAAAAGCAAAAGCTGAAAACCGAAAGAGATTAAAGGTTGATGAGATTCCATATAAAACATCTAAAAGGAATTTGAAAAGAAAAAAAAAAAAAAAAAAAAAAAGAAGATGTGAGGAGGGCCTCAGTAGAGAGCCCTCCGTTATTGGACAGTGTTTTAATAATGTTAGGGTCCAATTTTTGTGCATAATTTGTAAGGAGAAAAAACGTTGTTCCCGTCTTAATGCAAACAAGGGAAGGAATGCTGGATGAAGTTGCTGTAACTATCATGAAGCTTATACTGCCAAAAAATACTGAGCTTCTACCACTGCCTAACGAAAACATCTCTCAGAACATTTAATATACTTTTGTGTGCCAGCTGTAGGCATATATGCAGCCTCTTGGCGGGTGTGTCTTAATGCAGAGAGGCCACATATATGCGCACCAGAATGTAAACAGAGCTGTGCTGAAAGCACGCACCCTGCGCACTCCCGGCACAGTTACCGCAGCTAACGGAATCATGTGACCGATGTGACAGCCAATCGCGGTGGTCACATGCTCAGAAACCACGCCCTGCCTCCCAGCATCAGAAACCTCTTATAGGGCCGGGAGGCGCCCACGTTAAGGGGTTAAAGTCGACCTGAAATCAACCAGTGAAAACCTGCCGCTATCTCCTAGACATTTTAATTGTGTCAAAGTAATACCCTAAAGACTAAAGCCTCGTGTACACAGTGCGACGGTCATATGAAAATGGCCGTACGACCGCTTGTTGTATGATCATCCGACCGTTAGTACGCGTGATTAGAACAGCCGACGTACGACGGTCATGCAACAGAAGTTGGATGAGCAAACTAGAAAACTTTGGTTGTACCAACAAGCGATCGTATGTATAGAGAAGTTGGTCCAACATGTTGTACTGTGCAAAACAAGCATGCTCAGAAGTCAGGAAGAGCCGGAAGTGTCCGCTCGTTCCTAATTCACAAATGACATGCACCTGAACTTTCTCTTTATACGTTCGTAACATGTCACTACACTCGGCTTGGTCAACATACAATTTGAGCCGCTTGGTCGTACGAACTTTGCACCGTGTGTGTGCGAGACAGTGTTGATAGGGGAATCCCTCCTGAGAAGCCATTGTGTGTTCTCCCAAACGGGAATGGCTGTAACAGCCACAATTATTATTAGCGTTTACAATCCCACAGGCTGGTTGTACCCAAGTTGATCAATCGATCAACTTGGGTACATTCAGCCTACCCATACATGGCTCTAATCTCGGCTGGTTCCTGCCTCGAACCGTTTATGGCTGTCTTTACTTTGTCTCCTGTGTATATCCTCTGCCTACACCCTCATAGTTGTGTATCTACAGGTTAAGTTAATCAGACTGTTAGGGTGACCATACATGGATGAAAATTAGTCTGCTTCAGCAGGGGCTGGCCGAATGCCAATCCATCAAGGGGCAGGCTGGTTGTACGGAAGTCAGTTTAAATATCGACTTATGTACAAGCAGGCTGCCAGGCTTTTCCTGAATGATCTGTGGTGTTGGTTGGAACGGAAGATGTACCTGAGGCCCTGCAAGGAGTTCTTTGCTTTTTTAATTCTGTAGATTTGTGATTCATTCACCTCTCCTGCTGCTTAAATATTCCTCACCAGTCACAGGGGCAGCTCTGACACGAGCAGCTTCTTCAGTTCAGATTCTCTTTAAAGGGACAACATAATGAGATATTAATGGAGGCTGCCATTACTGAACTCTCATCTGAGAAAGCTAGTTACCTGGCTCTCATTTTGATGCTCTGCCTTCAATGCTTTGTGTGTTGCTAACCAAAGAACATGTATAGGAATAAGTAGTTCTGACACTTTGACACTTATTTACAGCATGTTTTATTCAGAACTGTAATTGAAAGATGACAGCCAGACATCTAGCAATTTCAGGAGGCCTGCAGTGGCACCCCCCATACGTCTCTCATGATGAGTCATTTTACATAGACAATACATACAGAAGGAAACCAGCCCAATAATGCTGACAACCACTGCCCTGTTTGCACATAATATTCCCTCCAATCAGCCAATCACTATAGCCAACTACAATTTTTTCCATACAGCTTAAAGAGGCGGTCCAGCCCCCCCTTGGAAAATTAAAAGTCAGCAGCTACAAATACTGCAGCTGCTGACTTTTAACCACTTCAGCCCCGGAAGGATTTCACACTGTAGGACCAGAGCCCTTTTTGCGATTCGGCACTACATCGCTTTAACTGACAATTGCGCGGTCGTGCAACGTTGTACCCAAACGAAATTTGCGTCCTTTTTTTCCCACAAATAGAGCTTTCTTCTGGTGGTATTTGATCATCGCTGCATCATTTCTGATCGCCGCTATAAACAAAAGAAGAGCGACAATTTTGCAAAAAAAAACAAATTTCTTACTTTTTGCTAAAATACAAATCCAAAAAACTTTTTTTTTCATTGGTTTTGGCTGATTTATATTCTTCCTCATATTTGTGATAAAAATAAAAAAAAACACAATTGGCGTTTATTGATTGGTTTGCGCAAAAGTGGCCGCGTTTACGGATGATGAGAATTCATTTCTGGGGTTTTTATTTTTTACTAGTAATGGCGGCGATCTGCGATTTTTAGCGGTACTGTGATATTGGGGCGGACATGTCGGACCATTTTGACACTTTTTTGGGACCATTGGCATTTATGAAGCGATCAGTGCTATAAAAATGCACTGATTACTGTGTAAATGCCATTGTCAGTGAAGGGGTTAACCTGCAGGGGGCGCTCTAAGGGTTAACTGTGTTCCCCAGGCATGTTCTAACTGTGTGTGGGCTGCCCTAGCAGGGGAAGGGAAGTGATCACAGCTTCCATGTAGAGGAAGGCTGTGATCACAGCCCTTCCCCCTCTCACAGAACAGAGGTCCGTGTTTACTTACAAGGACCTCCGTTCTTTCAGTGAGGGGGGGCATCACGGGTAGCCGGCGGCGATCGAGTCCGCCGCACCCGCTCCCTGGCCCCCCCCCCCCGAACACAGTGAGCGCGCGGGCTCACAGTGCACGATCTCGCAGCCGCCGTATGACGGTCGGCAAGTGGCTAATATATGGACACTTACCTGTCCAGGGAGCCTGCAATTTAGAACCCCAGTTGATCTTCGGATCACATTGCATCCCAGGTGCAGCTGCCATTCCTGGTAAGAGAACCTGGTAGTGAAGCCATTCGGCTTCACAGTCGGTTCCCCACTGTGCATGTGCGAAGTGCGCTGAGCTTTCTAATTGGTCCGGCGGTGGAGGGAGGAGGGGGCCAAACTTCCGAGAGACCGGGCTGCAGCCCTGTCTACCAGAAGTGGGCAGCTATCAAAAACAGGTACCCGTTCCCCCCTCCCCACTGAAAGGTGCCAAATGTGGCACTGGAGGGGGGGGGGAGGGGAGGGGGGGGGGGAGGTGGTGGCGGATAAGCAGAAGTTCCACTTTTGAACGGAACCCCGCCTTAAGAAGTGACTCCAAAAGTATGACAACTAAAGGTTTCAATTGAAATCACTTTGGCACACTGCTTACCTAGCTCCTGGGACTTGTCCCAGCCTGTGTTAGGACATACCGGCTAAATAAATGATGTGTTCCCATGAGTCAATAACAATGCAATCCTATAACATGATGACAACATAATGAGTCACTCAATGTTATTGGATGGAGAAAACCTCTAGCTGAGGGGTGTGAGCAGGGAACGTAAGCAAACTGGAAATGCATTTAGGTCTAACAGTTTATATTATTTGGATAAGAAATTAGAGAATGAAGGAAGGAGAATCAGGATGTGACCTCAGTGTGAATACCACGTGATAAACCATGAATGGAGCACATTCGTAATCAAACTAAGGAAGAACACACATCAGAACATATTCCATAATTTAATTACTTACAATAACAATTCAAGTTATCTGTATTTGTCATCCATGCTTAGTCTAAAGCTAACCATCAGACATACAACTAAATACACAGATGAAATGCATATTGTTGATCAGCCATAACATTATGACCACCGACCTAATATGGAGTACATCCTCGTTTTGTTACCAAAACAGCCCCTGACCCATCAAGGCACAGACTCCAAAGTATCATCCACATGAATGGCAGACCAAGCTTTCCCAGTAGAACACTGCCCAAAGCATCACACTGCCTCCGCCGGCTTTCCTTCATCCCATACTGCATCCTGGTGCCAAATCTTCCCCAGGTAAGTGATGCACCCGGCCATACACATGACATGAAAGGAATAATGTGATTTAGAAGACCAGACTGCCTTCTTCCGTTGCTCCATGGTCATGTCCTGATGCTCACATGTCCATTGTAGGTGCTTTTTGCTGTGGACACGGGTCAGCACTGGCACCCTGACCAATCTGTGGCTATGCAGCCCCTGGCACAACAAACTGCAATGCACTGTGTGTTATGAAACCTATTAAACCAGCATTACATTTTTATGCAATTTAAGCCACAGTAGCTCTTCTTTTGGATTGGACTACACAGGCCAGCCTTTGTTCTCCATGTACAGTAAAGTGGAAGTGCCGCTCTTTCTTTTCTTCTACTTTTTTAGTGGGATTGCCTAGTTTTGACAGGTACCCAATCCCCATTTCCCCTAGGCAATTCCACCAAAGTTTGCCCCTCCTCCCTACAACCTTGTGAGACATGTAACAGGTCCCAGAAGGCTGCGGGACCATTCAGACCATGCAGCACAGATCGCAGGCTTCACACTCAGTAGAGCGCTGGATCACTGGACAGGCAAGGGTCTTGTTATTACAGTATTTGTAGTTGGCTGACTTTTATTGTTTTACAAAGTGACTGGAGAACCACTTTGATGGGTGTTGGTCCCCCATGACCCTGTCACTGGTTCTCCTTCAATGAACCACTTTTGGTAGGTGCTGACCACTGCAGACTGAGAACATCCAACAAGAGCTGCAGTTTTGGAGTTGCTCTGACTCTGTCATCTAGTCATTACAATTTGTCCCTTGTCAAAATCACTCACGCAAACGCTTGGCCATTATTTCTGGCTTTCAACATTTTAAATTCAAGCATGTTCACTTTCTGTCTAATATATCCCATTCACTTTCAGATGCCACTGTAACAACGTAATCAATGTTATTCACGTTACCTGTTGGTGGTCATAATGTTATGGCTGATCAGTGTACAGTGGATATAACAAGTCTACACACCCTTGTTAAAATGTCAGGTTTCTGTGATGTAAAATGTGGAAAAAGTTCTGAAATTATTTATCTTGGTCTCATTTTTTTACATCACAGAAACCTGACATCTTAATAGGGGTGTGTAGACTTTTTATATCCACTGTATGAGAGGTATTTTATCTGCCACAGCATTTGTAACCCTGTGTCCATCCACTCTACAGATTTATACAGCACAGCTCTGTCTAGCAAGGATAGAGACCTGATCTTTCTCTGCTGCAGGTTCAGTTTAAAGCAGAGCTCCACCCTTTTAAGAGTCAGGATCTACAAAAAGTGTAGCTACTGACTTTTAATAATCGGACACTTGCCTGTCCCAGGCTCCAGCGATGCGGCCGCCCACCACATTGCTCTTCTCCCCCTCCTCTGTGCGGCGCTGGCATCACAAGTGTGGGCATATGGCTTTGGACTCAAAAGCCGGGTGCGCATGGCGCATGCGCGAGCAGCACTGCGCCCTGTGAATGGCCGGTGTATCTTCTGGGACCTGTGACATGTCCCAGGAGACTGCCGGGGGGGGTGGACTTGCTTCCGGCTCCGCAGTGCCAGGAGAGGAAGCGTTCCCCAGTACCCCACAAAAAAAATGACATGCCAATTGTGGCACATCAGGGGGTCACCTTCCCTTTTTGTGTGGAACTCCGCATTAAATTGCAGGTCTCTTCCCCACACCTCAGCCAGTGCCTGGACAGTAAAAGGAGAAGAAGCACAGTGTGATGAGCTCATCTCTCGGTAACTCCTCCTATCAGCATGCTTCTAGCACTGCAACGTATCTGGCTCCTTATGCTGCTTCCTTCTCTGAGCCCTGATGTACAGGGTTAAAAAAATGATGCAAGTTCAGATTCCAGTACTTGCTTGAGTGATAAAATTGCATTCAATGATGTAATAACATGACACAGCCAGAGGACTTGCATGTTCATAGAAGTGCTCAGCAATGGTAGCCTTGAGGTTTATATCAAACAGAAAGGGTATGTAGTGGGTATGGCGCTGCTCGTTGGGATAATTATAAATAAAATTGGAAATGCGTGTAAGTAAATAAATCAGTGAGTTCCTGGATTATCAGTGTTACAAGTTGTGTACCATATATACACAAGTTAATGACCATGTGCAAGTTGATATATAAAATAAGTATCAAAAATTTTGTTTAAAAAAAATTGAAAGTGACAGGTGCTCTTTAAAGTGCTTTAGACCAGTGCTTTAAATGTTAGAGCCCTTTCACACTGGGGTGTGGGCCACGTTAGCGGTAAAGCAGGGTGGATAATAATCAATGATTATTTTTTCTTAAAAATCAGATTTTTTTTATTTAAATAAGATTTTTTTGATTTACATCACATTTATTTAAATAAAATGCTTTTGGAGTAAAAATCTATCTAAAAGATAGTTTTCTATTTAACCACTTCAATATCAGGCACTTGCCCCCCTTCCCGTCCAGATCAATTTTTCAGCTTTCAGTGCTGTTGCAATTTGAATGACAATTGCGCAGTCATGCGACATTGTATCCAAACAAAATTGTTATATTTTTTTCCCACAAATAGAGCCTTTCTTTTGGCGGTATTTGATCACCTCTGCGGTTTTTATTTTTTGTGTTACAAATAAAAAAAAAGAGAAAATTTAGAAAAAAATAAAAAGTTTTTCTTTGTTTCTGTCACAAAACTTTGTAAATAAGTACATTTTCTCCATCACTGATTGGCACTGATGAGGTGGCACTGAAGGTCACTGATGAGGCACTTATATGCAGCACTGATGGGCACTAATAGGCAGCACTGATAGGTGGCACTGGTGGGCACTGAAAGAGGGCATTGTAAGGTGTTCATTCCCTGGTGGTAATTGGCACAGAATGCCAGCCATGTTGGGCATTATGCCCCTTACCCGGTGGTCTAGTGTGGGCTCCTTGATCATCTCCCTGGTGGTCTAGGGTTGGCTCCCTGGTGGCCCCTGGGCGGGCTCCCTGGTGGTCCAGTGTGGCGATCCGAGGGGGGGGGGGGCTGCGCTGACAAACAATCAGCACAGACCCCCCTGTCAGGAGAGCTCTCCACTACTCACGTCTGTAGACATGACTAAAGGAAAAGCCGATAAACGGCTCATCCTGTTTACATTGTGATCAGCGCACGATCGCATGTTATCCTAATCACGTCATATGACGTCCAGTCAGGATAATGAACCCCCCGCCCGGACGTCATTTGTCAATAGGCCGGGCGGGAAGTGGTTAAAGTGGAGTTCCACCCAGTTAAAAGTCAGCAGCTACAAATAGTATAGCTGCTGACTTAACAATCGGACACTCACCTGTCTAAGGCAATGCAGTCGCCCGAGGGCTCGCTCTTCTCCCCCTCCCCTCGGCGATGCCGGCTGTGCCTTGTGAACGGCCGGTGTATCTTCTGGGACCTGTGATGTGTCCTAGAAGATCGCAGAGGAGGGGGGAGGTGAACTGCCTTTCGGAGACGCGGCTCTAGGAGAGGAAGTGGATCTGGGACCCTGTAAAAACAGGGTCCCCGCCCCCCCCTCCCAAAAAAATGACATGCCAACTGTAGCATGTCGGGGGGTCACCTTCCTTTAAAACGGAAGTTCCACTTTTGGGTGAAACTCCGCTTTAAGATACACTACGAGTTTATTCAGCATGAAATGGAGCTTCGTTATGTAGCATGAGGCTGTATAATCTGCAATATTTGCATTTTTGGTAAACTCATTCAATTAAATGCAAGCTGAGATAACATGCACTGAATTGATGCATTCACACAATTTCACAGTAACCATGAGATATAACAAAGTTCAAGAATATTTCTTTATCCCATTGTTTTGCAAATCTATGTACACTACAAACTGTACGATCAGTTCTGATATCACTGTTTTACTAACCAGATAGCCTAACCTGAAAAGCGATTGCGAAACGCTGCAACATGGGAATTTTAAACCCCTTGTTAGGGGTTAAAAGCGCCCAACTAGTGGCCAAAAAGCGGCGCAAAAGCTAATACGCCGCTAAAAGGAACTGCGCTTTACCGCGGATGGACCCGAGGCTTGGTGTGAAAGGGGTCTAACTTTAAAACATATTGGAGCACCTCTAGAGAGCACTTATCACTTTATGAGCTATTGATGAACTTTTTAATAGGGCATCCTTGAAAATGTATATATAATAATTTTATCATACACGGATTTGGAGCACCTTTAATTAGCACTGTTCGCTTTATCAGCCATAGAAGGACTTAGGTGCTATATTCGATTTGTTGTATATACTCATATTTTTGGCATACACCCATGAATTGTTGTTTTTGAAGCTTATGTACATTACCGCATATGAATTGTTTAATTTATGGTCTAAAGCACTTTAAAGAGCACCGGTCACTTTCAATATTTTTTTTTAAAAATTGCTGTTTAATTTATATATCAACTTGCACATGGTCATTAACTCATGTATATATGGTACACAACTTGTAACACTGATAATCTAGGAACTCACTGATTTATTTACTTACACGCATTTCCAATATATTTATAATTATCCAAACAAGCAGCGCCATACCCACTACACACTGCCCTTTCTATCAAGCACCCCTTTCACGGGTTGTTTTTCAGTGGAGGCAGCAGCTTTGCATATTCATCCTGGCCCACACAAGCATTGCGCGGAACCAGTGGCAGCATTTCTTTATTTTAAAAAGACAACTGTAATTTTCTTCTTTTTTTTTTTCTCTACTTTGAAGAGAAACAGATGGGATATCCTGCACACACACACACACACACACACACACACACACACACACGGCCTGCTAGGACACTTATACCCCCAATCTCGCTTGTTCAAGGAGGAGCACACTTTTACTAGTGGAAAGAAAAACAAAGAGGACATGATCTATATATGCTGCAGCTAACATAGGAATGTGTATAAGGATGATAGCACAGGATATGCACATTGGCCTAACAAACGAGTCGGATCTGTGCTGAGATGGTAAAAAATGAACACAGTAACACATTCACGTTCCATTACTCCAGCGCACAAATAAGTGTCCATTACTAATCGTTTGCCAGATTCTTCAGATTTTATTCTACAATATCCGCTCTGTTCTTGGCACAATATCTCCATCCACAATTATTTTTGTAGCATTGACGTGAAAATGCTTTGAGGTCCCAGACAGAGTCAATGCAATTTTAGATCCAGCTGATTCAGTCGCTGCACACATACAAAGATATCACATCAAAAACAATTAAAAGCTAAGTCCACCTTTTAAAAGAAAAAAAAATGCACATATTTTTGCAGTGAAAAAAAAAAAAAAAGGCGTATTTAACAGTTTTTACAAAGGAACCTGCAAAGCATTGCACCAGCGAGTATGGGTGCAATGCCAGGCTTCTGCAGACTCTTCATTCAGCTCCCTGTCTGTACCGTGGTATGAGCTTTCAGTTGGGGTAAGGCTCCATTCACATTAGCGCGTCTCCAAATTTGGCACGATTTCCAGTCTAACTTTGACGCGACTTTACATTCAAGGGATCCAACTCACACCAAAGTAGTGCAGGCACCTTGTAAAAGTTGCACTAATTTGAACAGGCGCTACTGAAAAGGATGGGGTGCGATCCGTCATGCGACTTTGATGTCCAAAGCCTAGGGCTCCATTCGCACTAGCGCAACTTCAAGGTTGCATGATCGCTCGACCTTGATGTGACTTTTGGTGCGACTTTGATCCAACTTTACATTCAATGGATCTAAGCTGCACCAAAGTAACGCAGGCACTTTTTCAAAGTCACTGCGACTTTAACTGCTTGCTGACCAGCTGCCACAGTTATATGGCAGCAAGGTGACTCGATACCGCGAATTGCCGTCACTGTACGTCAGCTCGTGCACTCGCTTTTGTAGGCCTCCGGCAGCACGCGCATGCTCCCACTGGCAGCGGAGGAGCGAAACAGAGGGTCCGCCGGCTACCCACGATCATTCCCCACAGTGACAGAGCGTGGATCTGCCTGCCTGAACTTAGTGTTATTTCATGGTTACTGTGAAATTGTGTGAATGCATCAATGCAGTGCATGTTATCTCAGCTTGCAGAGCTTGGATTTATTGAATGAGTTTACAAAAAAGGTAAATATTGCAGAATATCCAGCCCCATGATATATAACTAAGCTCCATTTCATGCTGAATAGACTAAATTATTCATGTATCTTAAATAGAAAAGTATCTTTAGATAGATTTTGTTAAAACAAATTCAATAAAAAAAAATAAAAAAAAATCAGATTTCAATTAAAAAAAATCAGATTTCAATTAAAAAAAATCAGATTTTTTATCCACCCTGCCCTGCAGCCAGCACAAATACACTCTCCGGCAGCCAGCAACAATGGATTACCCACAACAAAATACCCCCTCCCCCAGCAACAATAGACCCCCAGCGGCAACAATAGATTTCCCTGCAGCCAGCATGACTGGAAACCTCCTAGCAACATAAGACCCACCCTCAGCAACAATAGACCTCCCAACCCCACAAAAATAGACCCCTTCCAGCAGCTAGCATCAATAGACCTTGAACCCCTTGCCATTATATACATTCAGTGATGGAGGTGCTGGAACTGCGTTCCCCCTGCAAAAAGCCATGCATGTATCGATTATAAAGATCCCCCTCACTATTTTCTCCATTACACAACTGCAGAGATTGGCCCACACAACACTAAAAACATGAGAAATTTTAAGATAATCTTTCATGAGAGAAGCATGAAGGCTCCAATTGCTGACCTTTTCTCCAGGCAATGCTTGTTCCTTGTCTGTCATGCAGACCTTTTTTGTTCTAATACTTTGAAACACTAACCTGAAACAAATATGCAGATAAGGAATGTAGGTATACAAGTATGCAGAACTTGACTCCGGGTAAGAATTTCAGAAACTACTCAAGCCAGGCGTCCGCATAAATGCTGGACAACTAGCAATTTTAGGATGTGGTCAGAGACTATAGCCCTCCTAGCTACCTCCTCACGTACATTTACTGCGGCAGGGCGGCCCTTAAGCACAAAATCATGTACCTGTTTGTGATTTATCCATCGGCTCTGGGGCATGCGCACGCGCCACCAGAGCCACGCTTTCGCTGTGATTGGACACAGTGGGAGCCAATCAGCGGGTCCCTGGCCACCCACCAGCAGTCGTTCACAGGAGAGACAGAACAGCTGTCTGCCTACGTAAACAAGGCAGACCGTCGTTCTGTCAGACAGGAAGAGAGAGATCTGTGATTCCTGCTAATCAGGAACACAGATGTCTCTCTTCCTCGAGTCAGTCCATTCCCCACACAGTAAGAAAGCACACCCAGGGAACACAGTTAACCCTTTGATTGCCCATGTTAACCCCTTCACTGCCAGTGCCATTTATACAGTAACAGTGCATTTTTTTCAGCATCGATCACTGTATTGGTGTCACTGGTCCCCAAAAAGTGTCAGATTTGTCTGCCACAATGTCACAGTCCTGCTGGAAAAAAAAAAAAAAAAAAAAAACACTGATTGCTGCCATTGATAGTCAAAGCAATAAAAAAAATAACAAGGTCCATAAATCTATCTCATAGTTTGTAGACGCTATAACTTTTGCACAAACCAATCAATACAATCAATATACACTTATTGTGATTTTTTTACCAAAAATATGTAGAATACATATTGGCCTAATTTGATTAAGAAATTTGATTTTTTTTTTCCATTTTTTAATTGGGAATGTTTTATAGCAGAAACTATAAAATGTTTTTTTTTTTCAAAGTTGTCGCTCTTTTTTTGTTTATAGCGCAAAAAATAAAACCCGCAGAGGTGATCAAATACAACCAAAAGAAAGCTCTATTTGTGGGAAAAAAGGACGTCAATTTTATTCGGGTACAATGTCACACGACCACGCAATTTTTACTTAAAGTAATGGCCTAGTCAGGAAGGGAGTAAATCCTACCAGGGTCGAAGTGGTTAAAGTACATCTAAATGCAATACCAAAATTGTAATGCATAGCAACTCACCAGTGCTCAGATGTGGTGGCTTTATTAGTTTTCATTTTCCTGGTTTATTTCCACCTGGTGATCCTGCCAGTAGCACTTCCTGTCCTAGGGTGCCAATGGTCACTTTACTGTATCGATGGAGTATTGTAGAGCTGCATGATTATTTGTTAAAAAAAATCACTATTTTGTGTTAGAAAATGACTTAGAACTCCCAAACATTATATATATATTTTTTAGCAGAGACCGTAGAGAATAAGATGGCGGTTGTTGCAATATTTTATGTCACACGCTGTTTGCGCAGCTGACTTTTAAACGCAATTTTTTTTCAAAAATTACCCTTCCAAAAACCGAAACCATGCCCAATTTTTTTTTATATGTAATATATTACGCCGCGAGAATCGTGAGAGAATTGTGATCTTTATTCTAAGCAAAAAAATCGTGATTCTCATTTTGTCCAGAATCGTGCAGCTCTAGCGGGTAGGGAAAGGTTAGAACCCCTGTTAGTTTTATTGCTGTCTGTATTCCCCTTGGGAAGACTTGCCCTTCCTGTGTGGTCAATGGGAAGGAAACGAGGGGAATCCATCCAAAGCCCCTTTGTATTATTATAGGAAAAGTTAAAGCATATCTAAACCCATATATAAAAATGTAATATATCACAGTTTGCCAGGTTTTGGGTGTGGTGATGGAATTCAATTCTATTTCAAGCTAAGTACATTTTCTGCAGTTCCTGTTGATCCTGCCAGAAGTACAGAATGCTGGTAACCTCCTTTGCACTGAATCAATATCTGAAACCATGTTATCACCTTTCCCAGTTCTCTACCGTCAACTATAAAACACCTCCCCTTGTGTTCATGGAGGGGGGTGGGGGGGGGGGGGTTGGTTGTGCTATGGTCCTAACATACGGTACTTGCTTTTCTAGGGTGACAGTACTCTAGATTCTGGCCAAAATGAGAATCAAGATTTTTTTTGCTCAGAATAAAGATCATGATTCTCGCAGTGTAACATCATCATTCATATTATACAAAAAAAATTGGGCTGACGTCACTGTTTAGTTTTTTTTTTTTTAAAGTGTCATTTTTCCCCACAAATTGTGTTTGAAAGGCCACTGCGCAAATACTGTGTGACATAAAATATTGCTATGATTACCATTTTATTCTCTAGGGTCTCTGCTAAAAACATATATATAATGTTTGGGGGTTCTAAGTAGTTATCTAGCAAAAAAAAATAATGATTTTAACTTGAAATCAACAAGTGCCAGAAAAAGGTTTGGTGTTAAGGCTCCATGCACACTGGACGCTCTATATAGTCGTTTTGGACGTCGGATTTCTGGCAGAAAAACGCTGCTTTTAAACCTAGCTTTTTGTAAGCAGCGTTTATGCGCGTTTGTGAGCGTTTTTCTTTTAACTTCATTAGCTTCAATTGACTACAGAAAAGCTGGACGCTGATAAAATGCTGTTTAGCGGCGTTTGAGCGTTTATCGACTCTTGAACGCCAATTCAGGGCGCTCAGATAACAGCCCAAAAACGCCACTGCTGTTAAACGACAATAAATGTCCATGTGTGCATGGACACATAGGATTAACATAAAGGGGCATTTTTGGGCTGTTAAAAAAAAAAAAGAAATGCCTAAATGGCCGTTTAGCAGCTTCAGTGTGCATGGAGCCTTAAGTGGTTAAACTGACCTCATTTTACAGACTTCCTCTGATCTAGAACAGAACATTGCAATGTTTATAGTTAACATTGAAGAATGTTTTGAAAAGGGCAGACCAACCGGAATGGCTCTGTACTTGTCACATAGAATGGAGGAAGTGTGGGGTTGACAATGTCAGGGGGGTTGCATAGAGATAATGGATTTTTATTTGTAAACAGCAAGTGTCAGGAAAGATTTAGTCTTTAAATGGTTAAACCAAACAACTATACAAGGGGAGTTCATTTCTTTGAAGTAAATTACTTTGTATCTGTTTTAGCAGCTTTTATCAATGGTGACTCAGAACTTGGCTCTCTGCCCAGACTTGGCTGTCTCCCCTGAGACTCATGTCGCCCAGACTTGAAAAGACTTCAGGCACTTGCACTGACTTTTATTACTGTCAAGTCGCGCTGAGTCGCCCTGCAAGTCGGACCCCAATAAACTGCACTGAAAATCACGGGAGATCGCAGGGGGGGGGGGGGTGTATCGAGATTGCGATTTTAATACGATTAATCGTGCAGCTCTACTACCCACCAATGAAAAATACATTTTGGCTGCCGTTTCAAGTTCATTTACTGTATATATACACCAAAATGCTGTAAGGCTGCAAGTTCCAAAATACAAAGTGCGAAAATTTCCCCTTTGCTAAAAACTGCCTATGCAGATAAAGGACGTTTGTAGATAAAAACAAGCTTTGCAGCTTTCTCCAAAGTTGAAGAATGCCCTTACCATAGGTGTAGGTCATTTACGTACCTCAATAAGCTTGACTGGATAACTCCTAGGGCATTGCTAGGAGAAGCCAAGCTGTTGATGTTCACCCACCCCCCCATCATAAGAGCAAGCTTTCTCAGATCAAAACCCCCTCACATGCACTCTCTCTCCCCTGATACGGTAGCTCTGAGTTCAGTGTTTGAGAGCTCACTCCTGTGATGGTGAACAGTAAGGGCCCTTTAACACAGATACGTTTTCCCTGCGTTTTTTCCTTGCAAGAAAGAATGCAAGAAAAATGTTTCCCTTTAAATTCTTTAGGACTTTTCACACCACTGGGTTACAGGTGGAGTGCATTTTGAAAAGTCCAGCATGCGGCATCTTTAGTGCAATTTTGAAAACCGCATCAAAAACGCAGCTTCCCATTGAAATGAATGGAAATCATGGCAAAAATGCACAGCGGCTTTGCGTTTTTGAGTAAATTTTTCAAAAGGGTACAGGCAACCAAAAAGTGCACCATAAACGCACAGCAAATACAACATACGTGTTTTTACCGCGATTTTGCTATAGAGCAGTGTGAAAGTATCCCAAGGGCCAGTTCACACCACATGCAGTCCAGGGCATTTTATTTTTTCTGCATCAAAAACACATGGAAAGTAGGTTATTTGGTTTCCAATGGCATAGTTCACACCAGTGCGGTCAGTTCCAGGGCGTTGCAGTTCCAAAAAAAAAAAAAAGCAGAACATGCTGCATTTTTCCTGCACTGGACTTTACAGGAGCATGATAAAATGCATCAAAAACGCACTGGAATGCACAAAAAATGCACCCCAGTACAGTGAGATAAAGAGACAGAAAAAAAGCATCTGGAAACACATCAAATATGCACCGAAATGCATTAAAAATGCGCATGCAGAAATGTGTTTTGTGGTGTGAACCAGCCCTTAAAGCTGGGCATCTCTTAGCAATGTCCTACAAGCTTTCCAGTCAGGTTTCATGATGTACATAAATGGCCTACACCTATAACAAGGACAACTACAGACAACTCTTATCTGCAAAGGTAGTTTTTTTAGTGGTGGACTAACCCTTAAAAGGCCCTTGTCATGTATATAAGAAACTGATTCAATACAGAAAAAAGCAGGGATTTTCCCTATTTGGATTTTGTTTGAGAATCATTTTTCTCATAACCTTAAAGCAAACAACTGACCGAATGTGTTTCAATGGCAAATATCTCTGCTGACACCTAGAGGGCATTCTGCATATAGACATCTAAAAATAAATCCAGGCTCTGAAATGGCTTTAGAAAAGTGTGACTTTCAGCAATCTCAGGAACAATTATACTGCTGATCAGGATTACTGCAGTACAATTTAAATAACAATGTCAGGCTGGGTTCACACTAGTCTGATTCTCGGACCAACATTAGGAGCACAAGTCGCGTTACGTCACAAAAACAATGATTCCCTATGAGAGCCATCTTAACTGGTCCGACTTGTGTTTTTCAAAGTCGAACCGACTTTGAAAAAGGTTCCTGTACTACTTTTGTTCGACTTTGATCCTACTTTAGCCCATTGAAAGGCATTAAAGTCGGATCAGTGTCTTCACTGATCCGACTTTGGCATGCGACTTATGCTCTGGTGATCTTGAAAGGGAACTCCATGCCAAATTAAAAAAAAAATTTAAAAAAAAATGGCATGGGGTCTGTGGGCGGGGACTTATTGGAATCTGGAAGCCCCCTTTAACAAGGGGGCCCCCAGATGCTGGCCACCCCACCCTATGTAAATGAGTATGGGGTACATCGTTTACCCATTTACCTGGAAAAAAAAAGTGTACAAAAAAGGGGGGATTTTATTATAACTTACCGTAAAATCCTTTTCTCTGAGTTCACTGACAGACGCAGCTCTTCTTATGACACATGGGGTTATGCTCATATCACTAGGAGTAGACTAGGCAAAAATAAAACAAAAGCATAGGTTGGCCCCTCCCAGGGGGCCGTCCTCACCTTAGCATATAATCCCCCTGCTCTGCATAGCACATCAGTTCATAACAAGCCGTACAAACTACACAGAGGGGTGGGTGCTGCATCTGTCAGTGAACTCAGAGAAAAGGATTTTACGGTAAGTTATAATAAAAATCCCTTTTACTCTTACGTTCACTGACAGACACAGCTCTTCTTATGACACATGGAGATGTCCCAAAGCTGTGCCAATCAAGAGGGGTGGGCAAACTATAACAACAGTACCCAACAAAAAAGCCCTCTCAGGCGGCGACATCCATGCCTAAACTGCCGCTTGTAATACTTTGCGGCCAAAGGCAGCATCCGAAGATGCTGAAACATCAATCTTGTAAAACTTAGTAAACGTGTGCACTGAGGCCCAAGTAGCCGCTTTGCACACCTGAGACACCGAGGCCTGGTGTCTAAACTCCCAGGAAGTGCTAACTGCCCTGGTGGAATGAGCCGTGACTGGAAACGGGGGAACCTTGCCCCAAACCTCATATGCATGAGTCACGGTCTTCCTGATTCAACAAGAAATGGTAGCGGACGAGGCCGCCATGCCTTTGCGCGACCCTTCCGTCAGCACAAATAAAGAATCAGACTTCCGAAAAGAAGCTGTAGAAATCAAATAAACCCGCAAAGCCCTCACTACATCCAAAGAATGCAGTTCAACTTCCTTGGGATGCGACGGGTGAGGGCACAATGAGGGAAGAACAATATCCTCATTCAAATGAAAAGAAGAAACCACCTTCTGAAGAAACAAAGGGGAAGGTCGCAAAACCGCCTTGTCCTTATGAAGGACCAAGTAAGGTGACTTGCAGGATAATGCTGCCAACTCGGACACCCGCCTAGCGGATGTAACAGCCACCAGAAAGGCCACTTTCTGCGACAACAGTCGCAAGGGAATGTCCCTGATCTTTTCATATGGTGGCTTCTGCAGCACAGAAAGCACCAGATTCAAATCCCACGGTGCCAGAGGCGACCGTATCCGCAGGGCCACATGACGTACACCCTGTACAAATGTACGGATCAACGAATGTGACGCCAAGGGCCGTTGAAAAAGAACCGTCAGGGCCGAAATCTGACCCTTAAGCGTACTTAACGCCAGGTTCTTGTCCAGTCCCTGCTGTAAAAAAGTCAGTACTCTGGACACTGTATAAGAGCAGGGGTTCCAACCCCCTGTCTCGCACCAGGCAATATAGGCCTTCCAGGTCCTATGATAAATCTTACGTGAAGTACCCTTGCGTGCTTCAATCATAGTAGGGTTCACGGAGTCCGAGACACCCCTATCCCTCAACACCTGGGACTCAATAGCCAAGCCGTCAAAGCCAGCGAGGGTAAAGCAGGGTGCAAGATGGGCCCCTGAGACAGTAGGACTCCGCGAAGCGGAAGACACCACGGAACATCTGTCACCTTCCGCACCACATTGGCGTAACAAGGACGCCGAGGCCAATCCGGAGCTACCAGGATTGTCGGGATTCCCGCTGCTTCTATCCTGTGCAGAACCCGCGGTAGAAGCTTAAGGGGAGGAAAGATGTACAGTAGCCGATACCGACCCCAGGGTGCTACCAGTGCGTCCGAGACGACCGCCAACGGATCTCTTGTTGTGCACACAAAGGTCTGTACCTTGTGATTGAACCTGGAGGCCATGAGGTCCACCTCTGGTGTGCCCCACTTGAGGCAAATCTGGTGGAACACTTCTGGATGTAGGGACCACTCCCCCTGATCCAGAGTCCGGCGGCTGAGAAAGTCCACCTGCCAGTTTTCCACGCCTGGAATGTAGATTGCAGAGAGAGCTGGCACGTGAAGTTCTGCCCACCGAAGGATCAGAGCCACCTCCGCGGCTGCTGCCGAGCTTCTCGTTCCACCCTGATGGTTCACATATGCCACAGCCATGGCATTGTCCGACTGAACCCGGACAGGGAGGCCTCGCAGACCAACGGGACAGACAAAGCCTGATAGCTCTCAGTTCCAGTACATTTATCGGAAGGCAAGCTTCCTGAACTGACCAAAGACCCTGGGCAGAGAACTGCCCCAGGACCCCTCCCCAGCCCGACAGGCTGGCATCCGTCGTTACTATCGACCAATTGAGGGGGAGAAAACATTTTCCCAATTTCAGGGCTGGGGCCCGAATCCACCAAATCAAGGCTCCTCGGGACTGATGTTCAAACCTGATCAGTCTGTCTAGGTATAGGGGAGATTTGTCCCATTGCGACAAGATCGCCTTCTGCAGGAGCCGAGTGTGACTCTGGGCGTAAGGTATCGCTTCAAAAGCCGACACCATGAGCCCCACTCGCATACAGAACCGTAAGGAGGACCACTGGCGTGATAACAGGGTTCGCACTGCTGCCTGTAATGTCAGGAGCTTGCTCGGCGGTAAAAACTCCCTCGCCTGCACCGTGTCCAGAATCAGACCCAGGTATTCCAGCCGGTAGGATGGAGTCAATGATGTCGATGACTTCTGCAGGTTGATCAGCCAACCGAATTCTTTTAACGTGGACACCGTGATTATCACGTTCTCCTCCAGAGCCGCAGCTGACTCTGCTCTCAGGAGTAAATCGTCGAGGTACACCACCACCGCGATACCTCTCTGTCTCAACAGTGCCAGCATCGGGGCCACCACCTTGGTGAACACTCGGGGAGACGAAGCCAGCACGAAGGGAAGTGCCCCAAACTGGTAATGCAGATCTCCCACTGCGAAGCGTTGAAAACGCTGGTGCCTGTGACAAACTGGAACGTGAAGATACGCGTCCCTGATATCCAGCGACGCCATGAGTTCCCCTTGGTGCAGGGCGGCCACGACCGAGCGGATGGACTCCATCCTGAATCTCTTTGCCTTTACAAAGCAGTTTAGTGCCTTCAGGTCCAGAACTGGCCTGACACCGCCCTTCTTGGGCATCACAAAGAGGTTTGAGTAAAACCCGTGAAATCTTTCCACCGTGGGTACCGGTACAATCATCCCCTGTTCGGCAAGCGCCCGAACGGCGCCCAGAAGTGCCTCCCGACGCCCCTGAGGGAGTTTTAAGTTTGAAGGGAAGAACCTTTCTGGGGGTAGAGAGATGAACTCTATCCTGTACCCGGAGGACACCACCTCCAGCACCCACCGATCGGTGATGCGGGCAGCCCATCTGTCTGCAAACCCCAGCAACCGGCCCCCCGCCCGACTCACCCATCATGCAGAGGTTGACTTATCCTTCGTTTTTTCTGACTTCTGTTGCCAAGGCCTTTTACTGGACCCAGCGGAAGCCTTACCGGACTTGAAGCCCTTACCTGCTGAGCCGGGTGCACAAAAAAACTTCTTCTGACCTGAAGAAACAGGGCCCTGCCTACGGTGAAAATCCCACCGTTTTGGCTCCGGAAGGAAAGTACTCTTCCCTCCCGTGAAATCTTTAATGATTTCATCCAACTGTGGGCCAAACAGACGCCCTCCCTGAAAGGGAAGATCTGTAAGAGCTTTCTTCGAAGCCTGGTCGCCCGACCATGAGCGGAGCCACAGCACCCGCCTGATAACAATTGCAAAAACAGACATTTTTGACAGTATGGGAAGCAGGTCCAAGGCCGCATCGCATATGTAGTGGAGACCTTCCTCCAAGTGTTGTGCACGTTGCACCTCAGCCTGTGCACACTCACAAGTTAAACCGGTGTGTAGTGTGGCAGCGTGCTCGTGAAGAGATTGCGCCGCCAGAGCTGGCCGCATGGCTGACCCAGCCAACAAGAACAGTGCCTTAGACACTGCTTCCGTGTGGCGATCGGCCGCCTCTTTAAAAGACGGAGACCCCTCCAAGGGAATGGTTGTTGCCTTATTCAAACGGGCCACCGGTGGGTCCACTGCTGGGGAAGCCCATCTCTTAGTAAAGCCATGCTCAAAGGGGTAGCGAACAGCAAAGCTTTTGGGTAAAGCAAAGGAATTTTGCGGCCGTAGCCATTCCTTGAACACCGCCTGTTCAAACACCTGATCATAAGGGTAGGCCCTAGGGGACCTAGAGGGCTTAAGCGATCCACAAATATGTGGACTCAAGTGACTCCCCTGCTTGGTCAAGTCGCATGGAGTTGCGGATATCAGTGATCAAAGCGGCCACTATCGCTTTGTCGCGTGAAAATGGAGCCTCCTGATCACCTTCGCCGTCTGAGGGTATCAGTTCACCCTCTGACAGGTCCACGGGGGTTCCCGTGACCACCGAGGCGCTCTCTGGTTCCGAATCCTCCCCCGAAGAATGACGGGAGGGCAGGAGTTTTTTGGGGCCCCCCAGAATCGGGTCCCCTGCCCGGGGAAAGAACTCCCCAAATACCGCCCTTAGCTGTTCCAAGGACACCAAGGTTCCCGGGGTGGATTGTTGCTCCGCAGGTACCCCTGCCATAGCACTGCCGGCCTCTGACATCCCAGACTTCCGGCACCCCCACTGTGTGACCACCACCTCTACCCCACCAATCAGCCAGGGAGACCGGGGAGGATTGCACCCACCGCTACCAGCACCCAGGGATAGCCAGCTATACTTGCTGTTTTAAATGCCTCAGCACTGTGACCGGAATGAGCAATGCCAAAAGTCCACTGCACTTCAAGAGCCTGCATCGCCGTCTGTCAGCCACGTTGTCCAAGCAAAAACGGAAGTACTTCCTGTAATACCGAGAACGACCACTGGGGGCTGCCAGGAGGACAGGCTGAAAACCGCATGGGCTACCAAACAATGGTTGCTGCCATCAACACAAGCCGAGCTAAGGCAAAATGGCGCGGTCGGCGGACGAACGAACGGTGATCCACACCGAATGGCGGCGAACCACCAAATGCAGTCTCCGAGCGGTCAGTGCGGGGGGGGGGGAGGGGGAGTGGGAACGGGAGATGCGTCCCCACTAATAGGCCCCCACCGGCCGGCTACCATAGAAGCTGCCCAGGAGCCCACTCTCCTCGCCCTAAGACAAAAGAGGGGTCTACTCACCGATCCAACGGGCGCAGCGTGTAGCCACCCGGAGCAGACTTACCTCCCCACGGAGAGGCATGCTGCTGGCCAGGCCCCTGGACAGGAGCAGAACCAGTCACTGGGCTCTAGTGGGATTAGCCACTGGCCGCCCGCACGGAACAGGCGCTATGTGGCGTGCCCCCGCTAAAGGTAGCTCGCATAGATGTTGGCCGGACTGGGGAAAGTTTTTGGATTCTAGATATCCTCTATACTGCCACTTGGCTTCTTGATAGCAGTCTTCATCAGAAAAACCCTCAGGAGACCGCAGATCCCATAGGGAACCAGGTCTACTCCTTGCACTAGGCAATAAAAACTGATGTGCTATGCAGAGCAGGGGGATTATATGCTAAGGTGAGGACGGCCCCCTAGGAGGGGCCAACCTATGCTTTTGTATTATTTTTGCCTAGTGTACTCCTAGTGATATGAGCATAACCCCATGTGTCATAAGAAGAGCTGCGTCTGTCAGTGAACGTAAGAGTAAAACACTACACAGCTTTTTAAAATATTTTTTTAAATCAGCTCCGGCGTCTTCTCCCCGCTCTGGCTTTTCTTTATTTGGCTCTTTTGCTGGGTCTTCTATCTTCTGAGGGGTCTTCTTTCTTCTCCTTCTCTGTGGCGTCTTCTGCTCTTTTGCCGGTCTTCTCCGATGTCCTCTTCCCTCTCTTCTTCTTCTTCCCATGTTGACACGATCTCCTTCACGAATGCTCTCTCCGCTGGCCTGCCAGGCTGCATGCTATGATAAGGGTCTGGTATGAAATTTTGGGGGGGGGGGAACCTCACACCGTTTTTTTCAGCGTGGGGGTTCTCCGTAAAATCTGTACCATACCAAAGGACCTGGTATGCTCCCGGAGGGGGACCCCATGCCATTTTTTTTTTTTTTTTTTTGGCGTGGAGTTCCCCTTCAAGATCCCCAGAGAACAAGGTACCTAGCATTGTCGGGATCAAAGTCGGACCCCTGTTCACAAAAAAACGGTCCGACTTTGACCCTATGTAGGACCGTTTTTTTGTCGGATAGCGTGAACCCAGCCTCAGACATTCCAGGTTCATTTTCTGGCTTCATAAACTTCTACAGTTTGTATATAGATAGGCATGACACCAAAATAGTCATGTGAGGGATAGTCTCCTGCAGCTCCTATACACTGTGATAGATATTTTATGTATCTCTTAACCACTTCACGTAAAATCACGTACCTGTGCATCATTCTGTTAACCACTTCCAGACCGAGCCTGGTTTTGGGGTTCGCAATTTACAAATTAAAGCCAGGTTTTTTTGCTATAAAATTACTTAGAACCCCAAAACATTAGATATATTTTTTTCTCTATCACCCTAGAGAATAAAATGGCGGTTGTTGCAAAACTTTATGTCACACCGTATTTGCGTAGCATTTAAAAAATTTCATTTTGACCAATTTTTTTCCATATTGTGAAAGATAATGTTACGCCAAGTAAATTGATACTAAACATGTCATGCTTCAAAATTGCGCCTGCTCACGGAATGGCGACAAACTTTGCAACTTAAAAATCTCCCTTAGCGACATTTAAAAATTTCTACAGGTTACCAGTTTTGAGTTACAGAGTAGATCTAGTGCTAAAATTATTGCTCTCGCTCAAACAATCGCGGCGATACCTTACATGTGTGGTTTGAACACCGTTCTCATATGTGGGCGGGACTTACGTATGCGTTCGCTTCTGCATGTGAACTCGCGGGAATGGGGAGTTTTCTTTTTATTTATTTTTACACTGTCCTTTAAGAAAAAAAAAATTTTTTTTGGTCACTTTTATTCCTATTACAATGAATGAAACATTCCTTGTAATAGAAAAAAGCATACCAAGACCTCTTAAATATGAGATCCGGGGTCAAAAAAACCTCAGATCTCATATTTACACTTAAATGCAATTAAAAAAAAAAATGTCAGTGAAAAAGAAAAAAAAAGTCCCATTTACGAGCTATGGGCGGAAGTGACGTCGCTTCCGCCCTGCAATGCTATGGAGCACTTTTATCAGACGCAGAATCGCCGGCAGAAAAAAAAAAATACCGGGGTTATGGTAGCTATCTGCTAGCATAACAATGGTATTCCACTTCAAAACGACCGCCGTCACATGACGGCGGCGGTCCGGAAGCGGTTAAAGTGGTTGTTCTGGGGTGATGCCTGCAGCCAGAAGCATCACCCTGGTACCGTTTTTTTTTCAGAGCTGGCGGTCTGCTTTCAAGTGATAACAACCGATGTGGCTAATGAGGAGCGGGAAGGGACGTCCATCCGTCACTCTTCCCTTCCACCACCTTCCGCCCGGGTGTCCCATCCCACCGGGAGACCCGAGCCACCAGCCGGCACATCCTCTGACTGGACGGAATCCCAAACAAAGCTGGAATTAGCTTAGATTGGGTCTCCAATGCAGTAACCCAGAAACGACATCTCAACGGTTTACCAACGGCACAGATTTTAAAAAATCCAAGGTATTTAAAAAAAATGACGATTTTGGCGCTTTGAATACTTTAACAGTAAAAACTAAACAGTAAAGTTAGCCAAATTTTTTCCATATTGTGAAAGATGATGTTATGCCGAGTAAATAGATATCTAACATGTTATGCTTTAAAATTGTGCACACTCGAGGAATGGTGACAAACTACGGTACTTAAAAATCTCCATAGGCGACATTTACATTTTTTTTAACAGTTACCAGTTTAGAGTTACAGAGGAGGTCTTTTGCTAGAATTATTGCTCTCGCTCTAATCGCAGCAATACCTCACATGTGTGATGTGCACGAGCATGCGGGGAGGGGGGCGGTGTCAAAAATGTTTTCATTATTTTTACACTGTTCCTTTAAAAATAAAAAATTCTGATCAATGTAAACATCCCTTGTGACAGTAATAGGCGATGTCCATAGACCTAAAACTTGAAAGTATTCAAAACTCCAAGATCAGCGTATTTGAATACTTTTGAAAACTGGCGCCGTTGGCTCCTGAGTAAGCCGGAAGTGATGTCATGACGTTGCTTCCGGGTTACTACATCCAATACCCAATCAAAGCAGATTTCGGCTTTGTTCGGGTCTCTGGCTGGTCACTCGGGGCTCCCAGTGTGACGGGAGAGCTCAGGCGAGCGGCCGAAGGCCGCAGGAGAGGGGAGAGGTCCCCTCCCGCTGCTTGTAATAACAGCCGAGCTGCTGCTTAGCCGCATTAGTTGCAGCTATTACAAGAAGGCCGACCGCCAACTCCGGTACAACCACTAGCAGCCAATGACATACATGATTTGGCAGCAAGTGGTTAATATTCAAAGCAAACTCCCCATCCATCCATGTCTCCATGCTTTATTTTGGTGGGAAATCACTTTGAACCACTTATAAACCTAGCCCCCACCCCCAGCTTCTCTAGTGATGGCCATCTTGAGTAAAGGCTGGTTCACACCACAAAAACACACTCCAGTTCTGTTCCGGATGCCTTTCTGCATGCACATTTTGAAAGTGTTTCCGGATGCATTCCAGATGCTTTTCTTCTTTTTTCCTTTTTATTTTTTTTTCTTCTTTACACTGTACTGGGGTTCGGTGCATTTTTTATGCGTTAAGGCACATTTTTTATGCATTTTACTGCGTTCCAGTACAGGAAAAATGCAGCGTGCTCTACTTTTTTTTCCTGGAACTGACCACACTGGTGTGAACTATGCCATTGGAAACCATAAAACCTACTTTTCATGCAGAAAACAATGCACTGGACTGCTGTGGGGTTAATTGGACCTAAGAGCAGATTTACTCAGGCATGGAGGCAGGAGGGTGTGCTTAGCTGAAAAAGCCCCTCCTCCAGATGAAAGAAAAAAATAAAATACCCATAAAGACTCCTGGGATGTACGACATACTTTTGGCCTATACCAGAACCCAGGAAGCAAAAAAAAAACAAAACAAAACAAAAAAAAGGTTAAAACAAATAATATATATAAGACCTCTGAGGAAGGAAGCTTGCCTCCCGAAACGCATCAGCTTTCCAACCGCAGAGACGTGCCACTCAAGATACTGGAGTGCTATATGGCATGCGTTTTATCCTATTATGTTTGTGAGTATGCTTTTGCCATTTTTTTTAAATAAAATATTTTAAGGTGTCTAAGGTAATATACTAGGCGTTTGCGCCTTTTTTCTGTTTCTAGCAAATAATTATAATATACCTTCCTATCTATTTACTAATGCTAGCAGCACAAGCATAAAATATAGTTGATGTTGACTGACAGAGTAAAGTTGCGATTTAATCACTTGCCGGACTCGCACTATAGCTTTATTGCTACAGTGCGGGTCGGCTGCGCAGAATCACAAGCACCCACCCGGCTATGCTTCATTAATATTTTTAGTCATCTAGAGGCTGAGAGCAATAGAAGGTTATTTTTTGAGTTAAGAATACAAACTTGAATGGGGTTTTTTAACCAGTTGACAACCGGCCGCCGTCAAAATACGGCGGCAGATTGGCACTGCTGCACGAATCGCTGTAGCTGTACGGTGACTCGAGCAGTTGTGGGCGGAACGCTCTCGCTGCGTGAGCATGCCCGCAGGTCTGGCAGACTGGATGTCCACCGGTGATCCGCAATTGCCTGTTACAAAGGCAGAATGGAGTTCTGCCAGTGTAAACACGGCGGATCTCCGTTTTGTCAGGGGACATTTAACAGATCTAATGTTCCCAGTGATCGGGATCAGTTAGATCTGTCATGCCCCGGCCAGCCTAGCCCCCACACAGTTAAAACACAGAGAGGGACCACACTTAACCCCTTGAACGCCCCCTACAGTTTAACCCATTCCCTGCCAGTGACATTTATACAGTAATCAGTGGCTATTTAAAGCTCTGATTGCTGTATAATCGATCTGTCCGCCACAATATTGCAGTCTTGCTAAAAAACACAGGCCGCCGCCATTACTAGTAAAAAAAAATAAAAAGGTAATAAAAATGCCATAAATCCATTCCCATAGTTTGTAGATGCAATAATTTTTGCGCAACCCAATCAATATACGCATCTTGTGATTTTTTTTACCAAAAATATGTAATAGAATATATATCGGCCTAAACTGAGGAAGAAATTTGTTTTTTTTTACATTATATCAAAAAGTAAAAAATATTGTTTTTTTTTCAAAATTGTTGCTCTTTTTTGTTTATATTGCAAAAAATAAAAACGCAGAGGTGATTAAATACCACCAAACGACAGCTCTATTTGTGGGGAAAAAAAGGACATCAATTTTGTTTGGGTACAACGTCGCACGACCGCGCAATTGTCAGTTAAAGCAATGCAGTGCCGAATCGCAAAAAGTGTTCTGGTCAGGAAAGAGGCAAATCCTTCTGAGAAATAGTGGTTAAACCATACATTTAGTGTCACTTTAAAGCCACGGGTTGCAGGAATGAAAAAAAAAAAAAAAAAAGAAAAATCGCCCGATTCCCCCATCAACAGGGTTTTGATAATGGAATCCCTCTGATGGAGTTATTGTGTTCTTCCGGCGGGAGGGCGCAGGGAATCAGCCCTCCTGGGAGAGCACACAGTGATTATTACTAGAGGCTATAGCCGCTGGCAATAATCACATAAACTTGGGTACAATCAGCCATATATCTTCCAATCTTGGCCGGTTCAGCAGAGTAAACGCAAACAACTAAGGGTCAGAGGAAGGGGAGGGCCTTTTCAATTTTATCAGATTTGTGTTTCCTGTAGAGGGCGGAGCCAATCTCTCCAAGTAGCTGTCCTGGAAGATGAAGAGGGGAAAGGGTATACTGTGGTGCATGCTTTAAAAAATGTGGATCATTTGTTTTCTGTGTTAGGAGCCTTTCACTCTTGTAAGCCATCCTGAAAGATGGCATGGGAAATTTTAAAGTGATGCAGACCCTGTAACTTTCCTCATTAGATATCTGCAAATGCATCAATTGATAGTCTCTCCCAATCAAAAACAGTATACAACCAACAGCTTTGTCTGCAGAGCAGAATCAGGCAGGACTCTGCAACGTTTGTTAAAATCCTTGCAATGTACCCAGGAGGGGATTGTTTTTTTTTTTTTTATCAAAAGTGGAGTTATTCTTTAAAGCTCATTAACATGGGTGGCCAGGGAGCGGTAAAAACAGCTGGCTGAGCTGTCGACTACTCACCTAAAAAAAGGACATATATACATATATACACACACACACACACTGAACAGCAGGGGAAATTGATGTACTAACATTGGATTGTCAGTCCAGCGGCTCCTCCTGAACTGTCAGATTTTTTTCATTCAGTCCGATGGATTGAACAAAAAAAATAAAAAATAGTAGTGTGTACCAGGCTTTACATGGTATGACTGAACCCTAAGGTCTAGGTCACCCCTGTGTGGTTTGCAACACATAAAAACACATGAAGAGGCTGTCCACTCCTGCATGCAGCTTTGTAAAACAGATGTTAAGGGCCTGTCCACAGAAATTGTAGTGTAGGAAATGTGTGTTTCCATACACGTTTTCCCACACTTTGCCCTTGTTGGACGTGCAATGGGTACTATCAGTTGTTAATGGCAACCCAAACGCATCTAGCAAGAATTTTGTGGCCACTGGAACACATGGTACTGCAATTTAGCATGCTGTGATTTAGAAAGTCGCACCTGCTGTACTTTTTGCTAATTTAGCAACCTATGGAAATAAATGTTCTGCCGGGACACGCAATATTCTAGTGTGACCCAGGCCCTTTACAACAAACAAAACACAAGGAAAAATACATGACAACAGAGGAAGAGGTGTGACCCCAGACTAACAGACGGAGAGGGGGGTGACCCCAGACTAACAGAAGGAGAGGGGGGTGACCCCAGACTAACAGAAGGAGGGGGGGTGACCCCAGACTAACAGAAGGAGGGGGGGTGACCCCAGACTAACAGAAGGAGGGGGGGTGACCCCAGACGAAGACAATCAGACCCCAGTGGGGG
>BLSH010444512.1:534217-548004 GCA_018402905.1 Glandirana rugosa
GACCCCAGTGGGGGAGAGGAAGACAGTCAGTCCCCAGTGGGGGGGGGGTGACCCCTGACTGACAGAAGGAGAGGGGGTGACCCCAGACGGACAGAAGGAGAGGGGGTGACCCCAGACTTACAGAAGGAGAGGGGGTGACCCCAGACTGACAGGAGAGGGGGGTGACCCCTGACTGACAGAAGGAGAGGGGGTGACCCCAGACTTACAGAAGGAGGGGGGTGACCGCATACTGACAGGAGGAGGGGGGTGACCCCAGACTAACAGAAGGAGGGGGTGATCCCATACTGACAGAAGGAGAGGGGGGTGACCCCAGACTGACAGGAGAGGGGGGTGACCCCTGACTGACAGAAGGAGAGGGGGTGACCCCAGATGGACAGAAGGAGAGGGGGTGACCCCAGACGGACAGAAGGAGAGGGGGTGACCCCAGACGGACAGAAGGAGAGGGGGTGACCCCAGACTTACAGAAGGAGAGGGGGTGACCCCAGACTGACAGAAGGAGAGGGGGGTGACCCCAGACTTACAGAAGGAGAGGGGGGGTGACTGCATACTGACTGAAGGAGTGGGGTGACCCCAGAGTAACAGAAAAGCATTGAGCCAAGGAAAATAAAACTTTATAAAGTAAAATATTATCTGTATGTGAGGATATTATCTCAGCACTGCTCCAGCCTCCTCCCCTTCCATACACATTCCCTCGCCAGTACAAGCATGCACACTTATATATAGTAGTGGGTTCACCTCTGCCTCCCCTGCACAGCGAGCCCAACTTCACCATAGCCGCCATCTTGCCCAACACACAACCAAGGTGACCCTGTCACCCGGAAGTAAACCATTCACCCGCCACTAGAGGCAGAACTCGGGCTCCCCCCCGGTGCCGGTACAAACTCTCCTGGTAAATACAGGAGTCATGAATTCCTGTTTCTATATCTCACGCTAGCATTTGCTAAAGCGCTATGATTAGAATAAGAAGATACTAACAGTAAAAGAGTATGCAGCGGCGAACTGCTCAGCCAATCACAAACAGCTTAGGTGAAACGCAGGCTTCCGCGTTCCGCGCCTCGCACAGGGGCATGCTGCTCAACCAATCAGGGCGCGGTATTCTGTAATCCGCCTTGGGGGCGGAGCTGTCTCTGTGCACCGGGTCTGCAGGCAGCTGAAGGTCGCGTTTTTAGACATGGCGGACTTTGATTCTGATATTGATCTGTCCGGTCTGGGCGGCAGTGCCTCAGATAAGGCAGAGCTGCAGAGGATGCTGGCGGTGGAGCAGCAGAAGGCTCAGTTTACGGCTCAGGTGAGGAGGTGTGCTGGTAGGGAGATGGAGTGCTGCACATGGCTGGGCTCAGCATGGTCTGATAGTGGTGATCAGCATAGCTGAGGCATTGCTGGGCCCAGATCCCAGGAAATCAGGAGAGGTGGGGGCAGTGCTCATGGAATCCCATTAGGGTTGCCACATCATCCCTTTAATCCAGGACACATATGAATTACACAGGTTCTGAGGCTAATTTAATGCAGGTAAGGCACCAAGTGAGTTTAATTACCACCTTAATCAGCCACAGACCCTGTCTAATTCATATGTGTCCTGGATTAAAGGAATGATGTGGCAACCCTAAATCCCATTCCCCCTACACAGGCATAGCCAGGTCCTCTCCATGGGCAGCAGCACCCGGGGCCTCATTCACATGGACGCAGTCACCGGTAATCTGTGAAAGGGCAGTACTCGCATCTCCCCTCCCTGTGTTTTTCCTTTCGCACTGCGCTCTTCAAAGCATCTATTCACCCACACAGCCAATCCAACCTACTGCGATTCTCTATTCAGGTGCCACACAGCGGCTCCCGTGCTGCCATCTTAGTCCTCTTTATAGCGGAGTTCCACCCACAATTGGAACTTCTGCTCGTCAGATCCCCCCTCAGGTGTCACATTTGGCACCTTTTTGCGGGGGGAGGGGTGCGGATGCCAGGTATCGTGTCCCCACTTCCAGGAGACCGGGCTGCGGCGAATTATGCCAGCAGCTTTGTCCCCCTCGTCCTCCCTCATCTTCTGCCGCCCAGAGAAAGAGCGTTGCAAGCTTCACGCATGTGCAGTAGGGGCCCAGCCATGAAGCCGAAAGGCTACACTGCCGGGTTCCCTTAGTAACAATGGACGCGGCAGCAGCCAACCAGCCGATCCGAAGATCGCCTGCGGTGCCGACATCGCTGGACTCCAGGACAAGTAAGTGTCTTAATGTTAAAAGTAAGCAGCTACTGTATGTTTAGCTGCTGACTTTTTTAATTTTTAAAGGGGGTGAGGGACCTCTGCTTTAAGGATAAATTCACCTTTTGGGGCATGTTACACCAACATTTAGAGGTTAACATGTTACGGCCCCCCCCCCCCCACTTTTCTGTAACAGCGTGGCTCCACCCACACAGCCGCCTCATTTATTCACAGCAATGTGTGAATGAATAGGCTACAAGTCCTGTCTTCCATCATGGAAGATGGTTTGTAGTTGGAGGGTGCTGATGCGTGCCCTCCTAATTCATTGACAGGTCCTCCAGCTTTGTAAGTGTCTGCCCATATATATTTACAGGCAGGTAAGCTGGAGGACGTGTCTGCAGGAGACTGACAGTTACAGTCTTGTTTAAAAATAACAAACGTTATGATTACCTGCTCTGTGCTGTGGTTTTGCACAGCAAAGCCTGGATTTTCCTCTTTTCGGATCCCTCTTCGACTCTCCTCCCTCCTGCCCCCAAAGCAAGCAGCTTGCTACGAGGGCAACAAAGCCAAGCTGCAGTTCTGTGTGTCCATTTAGGCACAGAGCTGCGACTCAGACTTCCCCCTCTCTCCTCATTGGCTCACTGACTTTGACAGCAGCAGGAGCCAGTGGCACCCCGGTGCTGTTTTAGCCAATGAAAAGGGAGAGTCCCTGACAGCCGAGACTCTCCCGCCACATCGCTGGATCGAGATGGACTTCTTGTAAGTATTAGGAGGGCTGAGGGGGGAGCAGCACACGGGTTTTTTTTTTTTTTTTATCTTAATGCATAGAATGCTATTAGGGGACTGCTGGGGAGTCATTTTTTGCTGGGAGAGATCTACTGAGAGGGAGGGACCTATTGTTTCTGGCTGTGGGAGATCTGTTGTTGGTGCCAGGAGTCTATTGTTGCTAGGGGGAACATTTTGTTGCGGGTGGCCTGTTTTTGTTAGGGGGATCTATTGTTGCTGGCAGGGTGCCCGATTGTTACTGGCTGTAGGGGATCTATTTTACCGTTTTACTTGTCATTACCAAATTTTATACAAATTACTTAGCACCATGAAATGATACGTGGTTCTGTATTCTGGGAGGTGGGTAGGGGGTGGAACCAAGGAATGGTAGTCAGAGGTGGGTAGGGGGGAGAAAAGGCCTGACTCGGAAAGGGGGCAGTTCCTGCACCTATTCTCTGAGGACAAAAAAGCCCTGTATGTATGTATGTGTATCTTGATAACACCTCTTAAATGAAAATGTCCAGCTGTATCCCTTCACTTGTAATTTTTTTTTCTTTTCCTAGGTGCACACCTTTATGGATGTCTGCTGGGATAAATGTATGGACAGACCAAGCAGCAAGCTGGACTCAAGAACTGAGAGTTGCTTAGTGAACTGTGTGGACCGATTTATTGACACAACCCTGTCCATCACCAATCGCTTTGCTCAGATTGTTCAGAAAGGCACACACTGACCTCTCTTTCCCGATGTTATGGACTCAAAATAATTTTTCTTCTTCATAGAAAATAACCAATTCATTCTGCTTCCTGAAACTCCACCAATGGGAGCCTGGTTCATTGTACTGATAAATGTGGTTTCATTTTTAAGAGTCAGAACCTAAATAAGCAAAATCTGTTTTAGGGTGTCAAATAAAATGCTGAGAGCCCTTGTTACACATACCCACGGTGTTTTATTCATCATTGCAATACATTCCTATAATGTACAAGGAAAGTATAAATCTTCAAATCATTCTGTGGCTTTAGCGTGGACTCTATGGTGGCTATGGGTAAAAGGAATGGTCATCATATTTACTATATATATTAAAGGCAACCTCATTTGTCGGCTTTTTGGCGGACTAGTTATAATTAAAGCTGGAACAACAAAGGAGTTGCCCACATAGAGCAATTATATTCCTCATTTTATTTTACCAAACATAAGGCCTCATACACACGGACGTTTTTTGACGCCGGCTTTATCTGGCGTTTTTTGCAGCTCTCCATGTTAGTCAATGGCCCCATAAAAACACCAACGTTTTTGAGCTGTAGATGGCGTTGGCGTTAGTGAGCTGAAACTAGAACCCACGGCCAGTGCTTTATGAGGCTGTAACGTTTTGACATTTTTTGACGCCGCAAAACGCTCACTAACGCCATGCAGAGGGATGATTTTTTTTTTTTTTTTTTTAAACGCCTATTGACACCGATGCATAACGCCGAAAAATGCAGATTTTTTTTTTTTTCCTTGACGTCGGGCCCAACGTTTTGTTTATTTTTTAAGAAACGTCCGTGTGTATGAGGCCTAAGAGTGAAATGTCTGTAAAGCTTCTTATTTATCTAGGTCATGGTATAGCTAGTAGTGTTTAAGTCACATTCAGCTGGATTTGTTCTGTAATGTTGAAGACATTTTGTAGCTTGTCCAAGGCACTTCTTAAAGTAGAGTTCCAGGCTAAACCGAACTAGTCTTAACCACTTGCTTACTGGGCACTTTGAATTACAATTGCGCGGTCGTGCTACATTGTACCCAAACAAAAAAAATATTTCCCTACAAATAGAGCTTTCTTTTGGTGGCATTTGATCACCTCTGCGGTTTTTATTTTTTGCGCTATAAACAAACAAAGAGCGACGATTTTGAAAAAAGAACAATATTTTTTACTTTTTGCTTTAATAAATATCCAAAAATAAAATATAAAAAAAAAAATTATTCATTGGGTTTGGCCGATTTATATTCTTCTACATATTTTTGGTAAAAAAAATCGCAATCGGCGTTTATTGATTGGTTTGCGCAAAAGTTATTGCGTCTGCAAACTATGGGAATTGATTTATGGCGTTTTTGTTATTTTTTTTTTTTCACTGGTAATGGTGGTGATCTGTGATTTTTATCGGGACTGCAGTATTGGGGCGGACACGTCGGACATATTTGACACTTTTTTGGGACCAATGACATCTATACAGCGATCAGAAATTTAAATGTCCACTGATTACTGTATAAATGTAATTGGCAGTGAAGGGGTTAACCTGCAGGGGGCAGGGAAGGGGTTAACTGTTCCCTGGGTGTGTTCTAACTGTGGGGGGGTGGGCTGGCAGGGACATAACAGATCTAACTGATCCCAGTGACAGGGATCAGTAGATCTGCCATGTCCCCCTCTCACAGAACGGAGAACCGCCGTGTTTACATTGGCGGTTCCCCGTTCTGCAGCTCCGCAGGCGATCGCGGGTCAGGAGCGGACATCGAGTCCGCCCGACCCGTGGGCACGCCCACGCAGCGTGCGGCGGCCCGCCTGTGAGTGCGCGCCGGGAGCGTGCAAAGGGGCGGACGTCAATGGACGTCCACCCGGCAATTGAGATCCGCGATGTGGCCGTCTTTCGGCTATAGCGCGGATCTGAAGTTGTTAAATAGCCACTTATTACTGTATAAATGTCACTGGCAGGGAAGGGGTTAACATTAAGGGGGTGATCAAGGGGTTAACTGTGTTCTAACACTGGCTGGGCTGGCAGGAACATGACAGATCTAACTGATCCCAATCACAGGGATCAGTAGATCTGTCATGTCCCCCCTAACAGAACGGAGAACCACCGTGTTTACATTGGCGGTTCCCCGTTCTGCCGCTCTATTAGACGTTCATGGGTCTCCAGCGGACATCGAGTCCGCCCGACCAGCTGGCACCCCACGCAGCATGCGGCGGCCGCGAGAGCGCGCTGCTGCTGGCTGTGGGAGCGCGCAAAGGGGTGGACGTCCCCCCGGCAATTCAGATCTGCGCTGTAGCAGTCTTTCGGCTATAGAGCGGATCTGTACTGGTTAAAAGTCCACCCTCTCCCTCCTAACACCTTTACTTGCTAACTAGTGTAAGAAATATACTTGCCTGTTTTCAGCCCACTCCGGTCACATGATCCCCTGTGTCAAACAGCAGCTGCAGGGGAGAGGAGAGAGTGCTTGACAACAGCTATCAAAACCTGGAGCAGTGTTGTCATTCGAAGGCTTCTAAGGGACATCTGTTGTATGTTCCTCTCCCCTGCAGCCAGATTATGTCACAAGCCGGGAGCGGGCTGAAAATCGATAAGTATATGCATCTTTTGTACACAGGTTAGTCAGCATAGGTGTTAGGAGGGGTGAGGTATAATTTAGCCTGAAATTCTACTTTAACGTGGAACTACACTGCATCTGAACACCACAAACCAAAAATGTTTAGTTCACTTTTAACCCCTTCCCGTCTTTCAGTTATAGCGTGGGCCTTGTTTGCCGGGATGTCCTCCCGTGATCTTGCTGCCCTCGTGCCCCCTGCAGTGCGCGGGCGGCGGGCTCTGTGATCACTGAGTCCTTCTGACAGATTGAGGTAAAAGGCAAATCAGAGCAGCCATTTACCACGTGATCAGCTGTGTCCAATGACAGCTGATCATGGAAGTAAACACAACATAAGTCTGTTCTCTGCTTTTCTTTCCTTGCGCTGACAGCGTGAGAAGAGAGAGAGAGCCAATAACCGGTTTGTGTGAAAGGGACATTGACACTGACAAAGCAGTGTCCTGATTATCAGTGCAATCGCATCAGTGCTGCCTCATCAGCGCACATCAGTAAAGGAGAAAAATGACCTGTTTGCAAAATAAACTATGAACAATTTCAGTGGTGATTAAATACCACCAAAAAAAGCTCTATTTGTGTGAAAGAAAAACAATTCATATGGGTACAGTGTTGTATGACGGAGTAATTCTCAAAGTGCAACAGCACTGAAAGATGAAAATTGGCCTGGTCATGAAGGGGGTAAAAGTGCCCAGTAGGCAACTGGTTAATATGCAAAGCAAACTTGCCTATCCATCAATGTCTTCATGCTTTATTTTGCTGAGAAATCACTTTGGAAAACACCCGTAGCATTCCTGGCTGTGGCCATCTTGAGTAAGGGCAGATGATACATTTACTTCCTGGAATCCATCTGCCCTTGGGTCATGCATATAGGCAGGAGGGTGTGCTTCTTCCTCCCCTCCCAAGGACTGAGATGTATGACATAATTTGCCTAGGCCTGGACACCTGGAAGCAAATGTAAATAAAAAATGTTTAAAACAAGTAAATCTGATATACTTCACTATCTATTTACTAATGATAGCAGCATAAGGATTAAAAAAAGTTGATTGTAAGAGTGAATTTCTGCTTTAAATGCTAATGTTCCTTACACCCTTTAGAATTGAGGAAATGACTTAACCAGTTGCCGACCGCCCGCCTGGCTTGATGGCGGCAACTTGGTTTGGTATCGCAAATCGGCAGCAGCGAGATCGCGCACTGTGAGCATGCGCCGCCCAAGGCACGCTTGCATTCTCACTGTGTTCCGGGGGGGCCAGGGAGTGGGTAGGGCGGACTCGATGTCCGCCAGTTACTCGCGATTGTCCCCCCGGAGTGACAGAATGGGGATCCGTGTGTAAACACAGATATCTGTTCTGACAGAGGGGTAAGGGAATTGATTGTAGGCTCCCTGTAGATGGGAGCCGCGATCACTCTCCTCCCCCAGCCCCCATACACTTAGAACACACTGAGGGAACACAGTTAACCCTTAGCGTGCCCCCCTGCAAGTTAATGCCATTGAGCCCAAAAAAGTGTCAAAATGGTCTGACTTGTCCACTGCAATATCTCAGTCCCGATAAAAATCGCAGATTGCCACTAGAGCTGCATAATTAATTGTATTAAAATCTCGATCCACCCCCCCCTGCGATCTCCATCTGGCATTACCGCGATTTTTAGTGCAGTTAATGGGGTCCGACTTGCGGGCGACTCAGCGCGACTTGACTGTAATAAAAGTCAATGCAAGTCGCCTGAAGTCTTTTTAGTGCCCATTCACACAGGGGCGACTTGCGATCCGACTTGAGTTGCCTCAAGTCTCCCCAAGTCGCTTGACATTTGAAATCCCATTGAAATGAATGGGAGCCGTCTTAATATACACGACTGAAGTCGCTTCGACTTCAAGGCGACTTCTGAAAAGGTTCCTGTACTACTTCTAGGCGACTTCTATCCGACTTGTGCCCATAGAATTCAATAGAAGTCGCCTCCAAGTCGGATCCCCATCTACATGGAAGCGACTTTACAGTCAAAAGAATAGAATTTATTTTTAGGCAGCCCCCTCCCTCCCTTCTCTGATTGGTCAAGTCAAAGTCGCCTGGCAAAAGTCGTGTTGTAAAGTCGCCTGAGGTCCTTGAAGTCGCGCTGGAAGTCGTGCTGGAAGTTGCGCTGAAGTCGCCTAGCAAAATCGTGTCAAAGTCGGGTCGCCCCTATGTGCAGGCTAAGTCGGAGCGACGAGTCTCTGGGGAGACTGCCAAGTCTGGACAGAGAGCCAAGTTCTGAGTCATGCTGATACAATGTTAATTACTTAAAAGGAATGCACTCTGAATGAACTCCATGTATAGAAGTTTAGTTTAACCATTTAAAGACAATCTTTTCTGCTGCTTGCAAATAAAAATCCATTATTTTGTGCTAGAAAATGACTTGGAACCCCCAAACATTATATATATTTTTTTAGCAGAGACCCTAGAGAATAAGATGGCGGTTGTTGCAATATTTTATTTTACGCTGTATTTGCGCAGCGGTCTTTCAAACGCATTTTTTTTTGGAAAAATGACCCTTTCAAAAAACGAAACAGTGCTGCTAGCCCAATTTTTTGTATATGTAAGATGTTACGCCGCGAAAATCGTGATCTTTATTCTAAGCAAAAAAATTGTGATTCTCATTTTGGGCAGAATCGTGCAGCTCTAATTGCCACAATTACTAGTAATAAATAAAAACCCCATAAATGAATTCTCATCATTCGTAAACGCTGCAACTTTTGTGCAAACCAATCAATAAACGCTGAGTAAGAATATAAATCTGCCAGAACCGATGAAAGAATAGTTTTTTATATTTATTTTTTGGATTTATAGCAAAAAGTAAGAAATATTGTTTATTTGCAAAATTGTCACTCTTCTTTTGTTTATAGCGGCGATCAGAAATGATGCAGAGGTGATCAAATACCACCAAAAGAAAGCTCTATTTGTGGGGAAAAAAGGATGCAAAATTTGTTTGTGTACAATGTCGCACAACCACGCAATTGTCAGTTAAAGTGACGCAGTGCCGAATAGCAAAAAGTGCTCTGGTCCTAAAAAGGGAAATCCTTTCGGGGCTGAAGTGGTTAAGCTACAAAATGCCTTGAACAATACAGAACAAGTCCTGTTGAATTTAGCTATCTACTACTCTAGAAAAGTGCAATCTGGTTACAATTGGCAACAACTTTGCCTCTGTTCCATGCTGGCTCCTAGTGATTAATGTCTGGCTGGTTAGCACACAGAGGACAAGAAAGGTGCAACAATTCTGTAGTATCCAAGTGCTCTGGGCCCTGCACCTCCAGCGCTAAAGAAAGACTAAACCCCTCAGCATTTATCAAGATGTGTATTTTAGATTACACTTTTGTCTATTTCCTATATGATCTGTGGCACCCAGAAAAATTCTGCTATGACCCCGGTCTTGGAACACTTTGCTAGAAGCAGCCAATTTCCACACTCAGACTGCGTACTGGTTCCAGGGCTGTGAATGTTTAATGCAAGTGAAATATCTGCCCTGGAACTAGTATGTCATCCATCATTTATAGTATTACAATGATTATAATTGTAGTTCAGTGATCAGTTTAAAATTAACCTGACTTGGCTCAAAAGGTCCTAAGGATCAGTCCCTCTGAAATGCCTTGGCTGCTAAGCTCAAGCTGCACACAGATCCTCAACTTCTCAGCAAATCCAAATTAAGCCCTGCCAACCATACAACTCTTAAAGTGGTTGTCAACTCGTGACAACCACTTTAACCTACTGTAGGTGCCCTGCATATCTCCTAACCCTGCACGGCTCAGGAGCTATGCAGTGTACTAGATGTGTCGACGTCATTTCAGCACATGCGTAGTGAAGAAATGGCCTCCGTGCCGTTTCTTCACTGAGATCATGCCGTGACTGGCAGCTTGCGACTCAGAGCCGAAGTCACGGCCCCCAGAAGGAAGAGGGCTGAAGATGGGCACTGCCAGCACAGGGGACATCGCTGGACGTCGCAGGCTTCGTTTGCAGGTAAGTGACACATAATGGGCTACTACGCGATGCATAGAAGCCCATTATATTTCTACTTTGCAGGGGAATATAGAGGAAGTAATCCCCATCAGGGTTTACTTCCTCTTTAAAGTGATTGAAAAAGGCTCGCTTAAAAAAAAATAAATAACAAATGTCATACTTACCCTCTGTGCAGTTGGTTTTGCACAGAGTAGCCCAGATCCTCCTATTCTCAGGTCCCATGCTGGCTCTCCTGGCCCCTCCCTCCTTCGAGTACCCCCTCAGGCAGCAGCTCTCTATGGGGGCACCCAAGCTGAGTCAGAGCTCCGTGTATCCATTCAGACATGGAGCCCCGCTCCCTCTCCCTTGATTGGCTGACAGACTTTTACAGCTGCGGGAGCCAATGGCGCCGCTGCTGTGTGTGAGCCAATCAGGGGGAGTTTCCTGGACGGCTGAGGAGTCGTGGACATCGCTGGAGAGAGATGGGGTAAGTGCTTAGGGGGTGCTGGGAAGGCTGCTACACACAGAAGGTTTTTTTTTACATCATAATACCTAGAATGTATTAAGATAAAAAAAACCTCCTGCCTTTACAACTCCTTTAAATGGCAGAAGCTCTACTGCCTATTTGGCATGGGATAGTTGTACAACAGGGAAAAGAGCTTAACTGGAAAGAAATGAGTGCTCTGTGAATGGTTTGGGTCTAGAATTCAAGGGGGGTAACACTGGGGATTTATCTGAGCACTCAAACAGGTATAAGGACACTTTTTTAAGAGATGATATGTGAAGCCTCAGGTGTTCCTTAAGGCTGCCTAAACCATATAAACAAAAAAGAACTTAAAGCTGAACTCCGGGATAATCAAATATTGTCTAAATACAAGTCGTGTGTATTGTGACTTGAATCTTGGTGTGCTTTGTGTATTTCCTTCAGATGTGTGCAGTAAATCAATGTGACATTTCCCTCTATGCAGGCTTTTCCTTTAAGAAAGACAGAGCACTGCTACTCTCTCCCCTTTTTGCAGGATAACTGGTCTGGTCTCCGCCCCCTCCTACAGTTTTCGGCAGACAGCCTGTAGTGTGAGGAGCCTGCTGGGCCTCTCCCACAACTCGGCTCTCTGCACAGTCTATATACCACATTTGGAGCACACAAAAGAGATTTATATGCTTTGTAGCTACTGAGGTATATACAGTGGGTATAGAAAAGAATCACTCCCTTTAAAATAATCACATTTTGTTGTTTTCCAGCATGAAATGAAGACACGGTTTTTTTATCCAACTGTATTTATTCAGTGCAACTTATAACATCTAAGTGAAAGATATTACACCAAAATTTCAGAAAAAAATAATTAAAAAATTAAAAACAGAATCGCTGAGTTGGAAAAAGGATAACCCCCCTCCTAAAAATGGCTTGTAAACTCAATGAAGTGTAGCTAATCACCTTCTCAGTGGCACACCAAGCCATTTGACTTTAAACTGTAATCAGCTGTGATAATTTTGACAAACTCAGCATGAAAAGAGCTTTCCTGGAGCATTTTGTGATAGTGCAACTGAAGCCAACAAATCAACTATGGGTGGCAAGGCACTGTCCAAAGATCTCCGGGATTAAGTTGTGGACAGGAGAGGGGGCGTGGCCAGATGAAAGTCTGAGAAGAGGTGTTCCTGAGGAGCTCCTGCCATCCTGATACACATCCTGGGCTTTCTCACCTCAGCGGACCCACCTTGTTCCCTCCACAGGACTGCCATCTGGGTTGACATCCCAGCGCCTGTCTGTGCCTGCACCTACTGGAGAGACAGACATCGGCTCAGGCCCAGCTTCGGAGCGGCGGCCATCTAGCTCCACCCTGCACCAGCAAGCGCCCCTGGCCTCTCTGATTGCCCAGCTCCCGATTCCTTCCCAATACAGACACCGGAGCTCCTTGGATTGCCGACCGCCACCTGCAACACCTGTGGTGGAACTTTTCTACACCGGCCTGATGGGAAAATTTTGGATCCGGCCTGGTGAGCGGCGGCCATTTTGCTGCACTCTGGCAATTGTGGGTAGTGGCCATCTTGCTACCCCCCAGCGATCGCTCACGGCCTTCCTGACTCCTCTGCCCGCTCCCAACCACCTCTGCCAACTGGAGCACTCCAGTCTGTCGGATCCCGTCCCCAGCAGCGAGTATCCGTCTCAGTCAGTGACAGTACCCATACCCAGTCCTGATCTCCCTGACTCCTCTGCACTGTTAATAGAGCTGACTAGCCTTCCAAGCCATCATCTACAGCCTCCATAGAAGCATCCCTGTGCTTTCACTGCTGCTTGAAGGACAGTTCACAGCCCCTTTTACTGCAACATCGCACTTGCTCTTGGCCCTCCTGCCTCCCTAGTGCCTGACTCTTACTCTCTCTAGTTGCTGGAATCCCCTAACCCGCTGCCCCATAATATAATCCCTGCCAGCAGCATCTGTACTGAGGTGGGGGGTGGCCGCGGCTTCCAGAGTTTTTCCTGCCTAGCAGAAAGCTGCCTGATGCCTACAAAGAAGCAATGAATGGCTAAACAGAAATCTGGGGTGTAGACTGCGCCTCCAACCCCAACCACACGGGTGGACTCTACCTTACTCCAGAGATTACAAGCCTTATTGGCGGATATGGAGGAAAGTTCCCCAACTGAAACCTCTGTGCCTCCTCCAGCTCAGTCCCCAACAGGTGACACAAATTTGATCTTAGCGGCGATCGAAAGCAGTAGAACACGTCTATTGGTACGGATCAATCATCTGGTGGAAGAGTGCAATCCGTAAAGATTTAGATAAAATGCAGGGGCGCATCTCGGAATCCGAAACCCGGATCTCGGAGGTGGTGGATCGAACGGGACAACATTCTGATAAACTCGCTGACCTGCAAAACACAATAAAGGCCCTGGTTGTGAAATCTGATGATACTGAAAATCGTATGAGACTTAACAATATTCGGGTGCTGGGCCTTTCGGAGGGTGATCGCTCTGCAGACTTTGTGGAAGCCTTCTTCAAAGACCTGCTGGGATTAACATATCTCCCCTACATACATGGCAGAACGTGTTCATCGGGTTCCAATGAGTCGACCTATCCCCAGGACTCCCCCTCGTCCCTTCCTAGTACATTTCCTAAACTACCAAGATCGGGATCGTATACTCTCAGAAGCTAGAAAGCACTCGCATCTACAATATGGTAATGCACATATTGTGCTGTTTCCTGATTTCTCCCCAGAACTAAAAAAAAAAGAAAGACATTCACTGATGTTCGTCGCAGACTACAAGACCGCAACATCAAATATGGAATGCTCTATCCTAGTCACCTGCGAGTTCAACATGAGGGCACTACCAAATTTTTCTACACCCCAGCTGAGGCGGATGCCTGTTTTATCGCACCATGTAAAACAACACAATATACTGCCCTCCCAAGTAAATCTCTGAAGTTGCTCCACAGCTAGTTTATCCTGAATACGGTAATATGGCTGTACTCTGCACTGTTATATAGAGGAGGGAAGAAAAGGGGGGAGAATTTTTTTTTCTTTTTTTTTTTTTTGGGGGGGGGGGGGT
>BLSH010444512.1:563364-573550 GCA_018402905.1 Glandirana rugosa
GGTGATTTATCGTCTCACACTATCTAAACCGTGATTTTACCTATGTGAGTTGGGTGCTAATTCTCTTCCTTTTCCTCTTTAGTGCCAAATCTATCACACTCTGCTATTTAGTGGACCCAAGCAGTATAGTGTTAGTAGTGGTTTTGTTTAGGTGGTAGCCTGTTGCTATGTACCTTTTATTTTGATGTATGTGCCAAGCTGGGGAATGCCCAAAGGCTGTGTCTCCTAAACATTCTCTCTTTTGAAAAATCAATAAATAGAATTAAAAAAAAAAATCTGGACATGCTTCCACCATTGCATTCCTTAAAGTGACGAGAAGCGTTCGAAAGCAATATTATGCTAGTATTAGTGGAGTCACACACATGTTCCCTTATTCTGGTTCTCAGCAGTCTTGTGGTATGTATAAATACATAACTAATAGCTGTACTTTTATTAAATGTTATGCATCTGTGTCTCTGCAGTCTATTAAAAGCAGGTAATTTGACTGGTTATTGTTAGTAAAGATAAGGGTAGACTCCAGCAGCATTGCCCAGCTCTGTAATTGCATGTTTGCTATAAATATTATGTTCTTTGTTACCACTAGAGGGAGCTGCTTGTGTGAAGATTTGCTCAACACTGCATGAGCAGAGGCTTCAGAGCACAGATCAGTATTTGTGGACAACTGAAATTCCTTTTAGACAAGGAATCATAATGTTTTTTTTCGAGGATGCTGAGGCACGTTAAAGCGGTATTAAACCATAGCTTAAAACAAAAAAATCCCCTGCAAGGCAATGTCATAATCTGCTAGCCAGTGGCGGCCTGTCCATACAGGGCACAGGGGCGCCACCCCCCAATCCATGCGCCCAGCCCCTAATCTACATGCAGGCTGCCAGACGCATGAATTCCAATGTTTTGGGTTTTTTTTAAGCACATGATTAGAGCCTGAGACGCTAATTGGCTTCAAAAAAAGGGTGGGCTCGGGGCGCAGAGCTCTGCGCCCTGAGCCCACCCAGTTGTGTGGCAATAGCAAATTAGTATTCACTATTGTCTACCTGATTCTCATTCCGGCCAATCAGGAAGCAGCTCCTGAGACCCAATTGGCCAGGGAGTCTTAGGACTCCCAATCGTGTCCTGGTGACCACTTCCTGTTCAGCCCGGAGGAGAACGGAGAGGAGAATGGCCCCGCTCTTCATACCCCCTGCTTCCTTAAGCTTAGTCTCCACCACCACCTACTTGCCCGTCTAACGCCCGGGGAAGGGGGGGGTGATTGGTGTGCTTCCCATCCGCCGTTCGTCTCCAATGGCGGGGGGGTTGGGCTTGCGGCGATCGCCACTTTCCCATCCGTCCGGGATGGGGTGGATTTGTTTTGTTTGCCGCCCCCCCCCCCAAATATTTAGCACCAGCCACCACTGCTGCTACTAGCACATTATGCGAGACTTACCTTAAGACAAAGTCCTCCAGCGACGCACTGTCCAGAGTTTTCATCTTCACCCAGTCTTCCTTCCGTGTCCCGGAACCGCGACAACGTCACTCGTTTATGGCACAAGCTCTGAAGGTCGGCACGGTACGCCAGACCTTCAGAGCGCATGCGCCGTTGACATCACCAGCTGCATGCAGTGTGAATATCTCCTAAACAGTGCAAGTTTAGGAGATATTTACTGTACCTACAGGTAAGCCTTATTATAGGCTTTCTTGTAGGTACATGTAAAGTGAGTTTACTGCCACTTTTAGATATATATTTAATGTATGTAAAGTGCAGTAGTACGCAAAGTGACTGTGCAGCATCTGGCACTTCTGGAAGTGTTCCCTATGTCACTACAGTAAAAAATAGTGATGTAGGAAATGGTCTGAGGAACCACAGTGCACAACGAGGAACCAGACTTGCAACAAACTAGCAAGGTTGTCAGAAGTAAATATTATGTTGGAATCTGCAGTCTTGAAGACAGTGAAGTTCAGAGTTGCTGCCTGAAGCTTTTTCGTTCATGTGATAGTGATATTTTTTTCACAGTGATATCACCAGCAAATGCTCATTCAATCTTACATTCTTGGCATCCTGTTGTGTCAAGATGCACAGAGCACCTATGCTGGGATCATCAGTGGCGGAACTACCGGGGTTGCACTTGCGACCAGGCCCTGGAGTTCCGCCACTGTGGGCCCAAGAGCTCAGGAATGTGGCTCCAGGGTTGCTGGCTGCAGTTGTAAGCAGAGAGTATCTATTACATTCTCTCTCACACTGCTCAAACCCAGCACTGACAGACTACCCCCCCCTTATTCCTCGTACGGACAGGAGAGGGGAGAGAGCAAGATCTGCTCCTTCTCCTCCTGCCCCTCTCCTCCTGTGTGTGTCCCCGGCCCCCCCACATTCCAATCCCCGGCAGGGCTGTGCCTCATTGTACAGATTGTGCTGGAATAGCTGCATCATCAGCTACACTAGCCAATGAATGACAGCTGTCACTAGGGTTGCCACCTCAGCCCTTTAAAGGGGTTATAAAGGCAGAAGTTTTTTTTTATCTTATCTGCATTCTGTGTGTAGCAGCCCCCCCAGCACCCCCTCTAATTACTTACCCGAGCCCCTTCTCTCTCCAGGGATGTCCACAAATGTCTAAGATGTCCGGGGCACTCCTCTGATTGGCTGAGACACAGCAGCGGTGCCATTGGCTCCCACGGCTGTCAATCAAAATCACTCAGCCAATCAGGGGAGAGAGGGGACGGGGCTGGGTCGGGGCGCCATGTCTAAATGGATACATGGAGCTTTGACTCGGCTCGGGTGCCCCCATAGGTAGCTGCTGGCTGTGGGGGCACTCGAAAGAAGGGAGGGGCCAGGAGCAGCAAAGAGGGACCCAAGAAGAGGAGGATCCAGGCTGCTCTGTGCAAAACCAACTGCACAGAGAAGGTAAGTATCACATGCTTGTTATTTTTTAAAAAAAAATGAGACTTCACAATTACTTTAGACCCGAAAACATATGAATCACACAAATTTAATGCAGATGAGGCACCAAGTGAGTTTAATTACCACCTAAATCAGCCACAGAACCTGTGTAATTAGTATGTGTTTAAAGGGATGAGGTGTCAACCCTAGCTGTCACCCCGGAAGTGACGTAAAGCTTGCTACAAGTTTAGGAATATTGGACTGATATTTTTGAATAATAAAAAAGAACAAGTAAGTGTTACCTATTGCAACGCACTTCATTGTTAGTGTCACACAGCTAAGATACTTAGTATATTGTAATTGATCATGTTCTTAAGTGGACTAAATGGGGAGACCGTGATGGGAAGTTCAAACAAAAAGTAGAATGGCTTTATCATTTAAATATTGTTTAACCAAAGTGCTTTAACATAGACCTTGATTTATATTTATTTGTAAATTATTGTTTTTACTTTGAGGATTTCAAAGAAAAAGATACTTGGCAGGGGCTGAAAATGAAAAAAAAAATACAATTGTGTTGCTTTGTACTTTATTATACAGTATACATTTAAATACATATAATTAGAATAGAGTTTAATTGTTTATACAGAAAACATATTGATTTCACACATGCGGGATGTTATTTTTGGTTAATGGACCCATGGTATCAGATTTGTCATTCATTGGCTTGAATTGGATAAGAACTAGAAGCAGGAAACTGTTTGCAATGGGAGATCTACAAAAAAACTTTAACAATCCATGTTGTGGACAACGTTTCACAAGTCTTCATGTTTAAGCAGTGAGCAAAGACCCCTAAATGAAATTTAAAAAAAATCAAGGTGGGGTGCAAACAGTTAACTGTGGACATGTGGGATTGGTTGTTAGCACAACATAAATTAAATCAGGTCCTGGCAATTTGATTTTTAAATTGACTTGTGCCAGGCTGTGTTTGGAGGGCCACCCATGGCTCATTTTCTGACTGGTTAAGTAATGGCCAAGATTCATGCTGTCTATGGAGACCTTTAGACCAGCAGCATGTCATAAAATAATTATTTTTTTATTGAATACCTAATTGCATTTAGATGTATTTTTATATCTGCTTGGGAATACAGGCACATCTTCCATGTCCCTTTCAAGCACTCTTAAAGCACCACCTAAAGTCTTGTACACACAATCGTACGACCGATCAGCTCAAATCGTATATTGGCTGTTGTATCTAGCATACTGACTGCACTACACGATCGTACGACCAAAGAAAGAACATTCAGGTGCATGTAATTAGCATCCGGCCGTTCCTGACTTCTGAGCATGTGTGTTTTGCACAATATAACTTGTTGGACCAACTTCTCTGTACACACGATACAACGGTCGTATGACCACTTGTTGGTACTACCAAGTTTTCTAGTTTGCTCATACAACTCCCGTTGTACGACCGTCGTACGTCGGCTGTTCTAATCGCACGTACTAATGATCGATTTCGCATACAACGGTCGTTCGTACGACCTGTTGTATACGATCCTCGTCCCGTGTGTACGAGGCTTAAAACACACAATACTGCAGACATCAAAAATAACCTTGACAAGCTGTGCTTGATGCTGCATACCCATTAACCACTTGAGCCCCAGGATCTCTTTCTCCCCTTACCCCCTTGTGCAGAGCATGTGTTACTTTCTGTCTTGGTTTCGCACCTTAAATCTTTTAGCGACTGTAGACTACCCTAAAGTATTATGTTTTGTGGGTTTTTTCGGGACAGAAAGGGCTTTAATTTGGTAGCAAAATTGGATATATTTATTTTTTCTAGTTTTTTTTTTTTTTTAATCGGAAGAATAGGAGACAATACATTTCCTGTATTTTCCCCAACACAACATTTATGTCATTTGTAATTCCCCAGATATTTACCACAAATTACAACCACCAAAGCCTTTGCTTTTTACTTATATTTCGATGCACACAGAGAATATAAATTATTTAATTGTTAAATTAATGTTTATTATGTTAGCTGAAGTACAGGAATGCGTTTTTTTAGAATCATACTTACCTAGGTGGATGTAGAATCAGTCCAATGCTGCACCTGTCTCCAGCTGGCTCTAACACTGAGAACCAAGAGATCAAACACCGCTGATCACTTGGTTCTCAGAGCTCCGCAAGCAGGGAGCTGGTGACTGTCCATGGCTTCCTACTCTGCCCCCCCCCCCTCACTGAGAGGCTGAGCCGGGCAGATTCTGACCATGTGTTTGCGATCTTACCTGAGCCTGAACCGGATCTGTCACGGCAGCAGACAGAGGACGTCAGCCCACTGTCTGCTGAAAATGGGTCACAGGAGTGCAGAATGAACTGTACTCCTGTGATCCCTAGGAGAAATACAGCCGCCCGGCCATTTTTTACTGTTTTGGACCTCGTAAAGGGGATGCTACTAGTCGTACAGATAACTCTCTCAATCTCTGTTTTCCCACTCTTGCAATTCATTAAGGCGGAGCGTTGAGTCCTTTTTTAACTTTTATTGCAGAACAGATAGGAAGTATAAAGAAAGAGTAGAGTAAAACTGCAGGAAGAAAGAAATGAGGTACAATGAATACATGCATACATGCAATGACATATTACAATGACATGTGCAATCAATACATGGCAAATTACATGTAACTACTTACAATGGATGCCGGGTTAAGGATACTGCCAGGAAAACACCTTGCTAGGCAGAGGATGGCAGTTGATTGAAACAGGATCCGTCCATACATGTGCACACTCTTAGAATGGCTGCTAACCCTTGAACTAAAGTGCAATGCATTGTGGGATGATTACATAAACAAAATACTGGTACTAGGAATGCATACCAAAAACAGTCACAAGGTGGCAGCATAACACAAGCTAAACATTAATAGAATGCAAGCTGAATTTGCCAGAAGGCATGACAGTTGTACTTTACCTTTATGGCAAGGGCACAAATTAGTGAGGCTGCCAATACCAATACCTGGTGTCATAGCTCAGAGGGAGTGATCAGGTAATAAAGCAATTAAATGTTAGGTCCAAACACTGCATCATGGGAGCAAGTCACACGATCTCTCAGGGCTGGAAGTAGGGGTTATCTTGCATTGGCAAAGAGAGATGACTATAAAGTGCTCAGGGTGGAGCAAGGTGACCGTGACAGTACATTAAGGCTGAATATTACTATATTTTTACATACGAATAACCAACAGTATCAGTGTTGTAATAAGAAAAGCTGCAGTATCTAAATCTCTTTTAGGCATAGGTAAACCTTGTACGTTACAAAAACGGACATTCCAACTGCAGGGGATACTTTGTTTGTAGTTCAGTGCAGACATCTGGGAAAAAAAGCAGTGACTTTCTGAGATCTGTAGGTGTTTATACAGTTTATGTCAGATTACATGGGAGTGAGATTTTATTTTTCTGACAGTTTAAAGAAAATCACAATGGATGCAGATTCAAATTGAATGATGCATTTTAATGGCATACAGTTACAAAATTAAGCCATCCAAACTTCACTTTTATTTTGAATTCAATTAAAGTAACCTGCAAAAATATGGCTCTTCATGCACATTAGCGGAAAAATCTGGCTCTTCATGAGTATTAGCGGAATAGGCTATACCAACAACCTTGATCCTGTTGGGATCCCAAACACAATCTTCCTCTAAATTACTCCAAACCATTCCACAAGATGGGGGTACCCATGCTGTATCATAGCCATGATCATGCCATGTCTTTTGCAGAGGGTGATCTTGAAAATCAATTTTTTTGACCTTACCTACATTAACCCTGAGTTTCAAAACAACCTGATCCGCTTTATTAAGTAAGGGGTAACGTAGAGCTTTGCTGATATCTCTACTAAGGTAGACACCTCTTCCTAGCATGCCATCTTTTGACTGACGAAATCCATTCTTGATGATATTGTCAGCTGCAGAAGATGTAGTCCCATGATACATGACATAGATGTTTCCATCAGTTGGCTTTTCAGTGGCCTGAAGATTTCGTTCATAAAAGCTGGGTAACCTCTCCTCTGCCCATAAATCCCCAATGTGATTCATGGTATATCCAGAGTTATGGGCCATTGGTACTGAAAGAAAAATAAATAAAACCTTGTTTTTTAAAGAAATTAAATTGTCATCGAGCAGGATGTTGATACTCTTCATGACATTGGTTTCTCTTGAATACAGTGGTAAATCTATTTCTTTGTATGTCTTGTAAACACAACTGAGATATCAAATTAGAATGGCATTTAGAATCTGTAAAACAGTTTTATATTTAGAGTCCAAATCCAGTAAAAACTCTTATTTTTTCTGTTTTGGACAGAGTATGGAGAGAGTTAGAACTATCAGAATTCAGTTGCTGTTTGAGTCCCTTTCTGATAATTGCCCTTTCTCTTTCTGTTACTGCCAAAGGCACACAGTAATAAAAGCTAGAAAGACCAAAATGGTAAGTATAGTGGCAGTGTTTGGACTTGTTTAAGTTAAAGACCAGCAGGTGGAGAGACACTAAGGCCCCTTTCACACAAGCGGAGCCCCTTTTGACGGGCGCCACTGCTCAGCGGGGATCCATCCATTTAGACCTGCTGAGCCGGCGGATGACAGGACAGTCTCTGCACTGCGTGCAGAGACTGACCTGTCACAGCTCCATTCTCCTCTATGGAGGATCGGATGAACACGGACCATCTGTCCGTGTTCATCCGATCCGCTAGACGGATGGAAAATAGGGTTTCCATCCGTCTGTTTTGTCAGCGGACATGTGTCAGCAGACATGTCACCGCTGACATCCGTCGCTCCATAGAGAACAATGGAGTGTCCGTTCTGGTCCGCCTGAAAAACTGACAGGCGGACCCGAACGATCCGCTGGTGTGAAAAAGCCCTAATGATTATAATAGAGTTTAGATCCACCTTACAGCCAACATGGTAACACCCAGTACTTATTAGTATGGAGGAGAATGTGGCTCACATATGTGACAGTCATGGACCAATCAGTGCTCACAGGGAAGTCCATAGCTCTGTCTGAGTTATAATATCAGCAACTATGAGCTTACACTGAGTTTTATTTTCACACCTGGCTGGTGACCATAGCAGTGGAGCAGCCACAGGTAAAGAAAAGTATGTGCTTGCGGGTGGGGCCAGCAATTAAAGTGAACCTGTTGTTTTGACTTACATAGGCAGGGGACATTGATGAAAGGACTGATGACGGGGCTGTGATGAGAAGACACAGATGATGGGGCTGTGATAAGGAGACACTGATGATGGGGCCGTGATGAGTGTAAACTGATGAGAGGGATATGACAAGTGGACACTGTTGAGAGGGTTGTGATGAGTAGACACTGTTCAGAGGGATGTGACAAACAGACACTGTTGAGAGGGATGTAATGAGTGGACACTGATGATGGGGCTGTGATGAGTGGACACTGTTCAGAGGGATGTGACAAACAGTCACTGTTGAGAGGGATGTGACAAGGGGACACCGTTGAGAGGGATGTGACGAGTGGACACTGTTGAGAGGGATGTGATGAGGGGACACTGTTGAGAGGGATGTGACGAGTGGACACTGTTGAGAGGGATGTGACAAGTGGACACTGATGACGGGGCTGTGATGAGAGGGTAGTGATGAGGGGACACTGGTGATGGGGCTGTGATGAGAGGGCTGTGATGAGGAGACACTGATGATGGGGCTGTGACGAGTGGACACTGTTGAGAGGGATGTGAGGAGGGGGCACTGTTGAGAGGGATGTGACAAGTGGACACTGATGACGGGGCTGTGATGAGAGGACACTGATGATGGGGCTGTGATGAGAGGGCTGTGATGAGGGGACACTGATGATGGGGCTGGGATCAGGGGACACTGGTGATGGGGCTGTGATGAGGAGACACTGATGGTGGGGCTGCGATGAGTAGACACTGATGAGAGGGATATGACGGGGGGATACTGTTGAGAAGGATACGACGAGTGGACACTGTTGAGAGGGATTAGAGGAATGGACACTGTTGAGAGGGATGTGATGAGAGGACACTGATGAGAGGGCTGTGATGAGAAGACACTGTCACGACCCTGATGGTGGAGTCTGTCTAATGCAGGAAGCAACCACTCTTACGGCCCTGGTTCGAGAACCCCTGATAGAGCAGACAGGGAGTTCGGGAGCACAGGGAGGCACGAGGGCTGGACTGGATATCTGGTGGTGGTGTGAAAGATCCGGTAATGGCTTGTGCAGGTAGCAGAGTAGTGGTGCAGGCTGGGTCGGCAACTAGCTGGCAATGTGGTATAGAAGGTGCAGGCAGAAGAGTCGTCAGATGCAGGCAGGGTCATCAACGGGCTAGCAGCAAAGGTACACAGGGATCAGGCAGAAGAGTTGTCATGGGCAAGCTGGGGGTCGGTGCAGGCAGAGATCAAACAAGGTCAAGGACAAGCCAGGTCACAGGAACAGATACTCAGGTAACAGGTCACTCAGGAGCATTCACACGCTGTAGAACGAACAGCACTGTTTGCAGGGTACTGTCCGCTTAAATGGGCCATTTGGCACACACGCTCATGAATGTGCACAGGTGCGCGCGAATGTGCACAGGCGTGCGCACACTCTTCATGTGCACGTACTGGCTCAGGAGCTGGCAGCAGAGGTTCTCTGACAGACACTGATGATGGAGCTGTGATGAGAGGGCTGCGATGAGGGGACACTGATGATGGGGTTGTGAGGAGGGGACACTGATGATGGGGCTGTGATGAGAGGGCTGTGATGAGAGGGCTGTGATGAGGGTATACAGGTGATGGGGCTGTGATGAGGGGATGCTTATTAGAGGGCTGTGTTGAGGAGACACTGATGATGGGGCAGTGATGAGAGGACACTGATGATTGGGCTGTGATGAGAGCACTGTGATGAGGGGACACTGATGGTGGGGCTGTGATGAGGAGACACTGATGATGGGGCTGTGATGAGGAGACACTGATAATGGGGCAGTGATGAGAGGGCTGTGATGAGAGGACACTGATGATGGGGCTGGGATGATGAGATACTGATGATGGGGCAGTGTAGGGAGAGTTGGCACAGGTGAGTAGTGTAGGGAGAGTTGGCACAGGTGGATAGTGTAGGGAGAGTTGGCACAGGTGAATAGTGTAGGGAGAGTCGTCACAGGTGAATAGTGTAGGGTGAATTGTCACAGGTGAGTAGTGTAGGGAGTGTAGGTAAAGGTGAGTAGTGTCAGTGTCGGGGTATTAGTCACAAAGGAGTAGTGTCGGGGTAGTAGTCATAGAGTAGTAGGGTCGGGGTAGTAGTCACAGGAGAGTAGTGTCGGGAGAGTAGTGACGGGGTATTAGTCACAG
>BLSH010444512.1:595476-607535 GCA_018402905.1 Glandirana rugosa
TGGGTGTAGGTTAAGCGTATCCACACGGAATCAAGTGGTTAATTTGTGCACTGGTCCAAATCATTTGGTGGAGGGGGGATTATGGTGTGGGTTGTTTTTCAGGGGTTGGGCTTGGCCCCTTAGTTCCAGTGAAGGGAACTCTTAAGCATACCAAGACATTTTGGACAATTTCATGCTCCCAACTTTGTGGGAACAGTTTGGGGATGGCCCCTTCTTGTTCCAACATGACTGCGCGCCATTGCACAAAGCAAGGTCCATAAAGACATGGATGAGCGAGTTGGGGGTGAAGGAACTTGACTGGCCTGCATTCCCATAGACACACTCCTAAACCTTGTGGACGGCCTTCCCAGAAGAGTTGAAGCTGTTATAGCAGCAAAGGGTGGGCCAACTCAATATTGAACCCTATGGACTAAAACTGGGATGCCATTAAAATTCATGTGTGCATAAGGCACACCTATGCGAATTGGATGTGGGTTTCCCCGCATCCAGTTCGCATAGCAGGAGAATCTGACAGGCTCTCTATGGAGCCGGTTCACACATCCCACTCCTCTCCGGTGCGGTTTGCACAAAGACTGTGCATCTTTTGGTCCATTTCAGGTCTGAATTCATGCCAAAATTTGGGCTGAAACTGGACCTAAGACTGTGAACCAGCACGCACCGGACCCCTGCTGGGAGCCGCTGTGGGTTCCAGTGTGAATCCAGCCTAAAGTACTTTTGGTAATATAGTGTATTTTTTGTTTATACTTTTGTTACCTATGACTATGCCTCATTCACACGGCCGTAAAAAAAAAAAAAAAAACACACACACACACACATATACAAGCATTTTTTAAATATGGATCTGAATGCAGCTGCATTGCTTTTGATGGAGCCATTCACAGAGGTGCGTAAACATGCAATGCGTTCAGATCCACAACAGCAAGATCTTAACGCTGTGCATGTTTACGCACCTCTGTGAATGCCTCTATTGAAAACAATGCAGCTGCGTTCAGATCCGTAATTAAAAGACATTTGTATGTACATTATTTTACAACCATGTGAATGATGCCTTAAAAAACAGACATGTAAAAAATGGATAAAAAAACAAATGTAAACCAACTTAAACTCAACTTAACTCTACTGAATATAGATGCACAAACTGTTTTTTATGCCCTGCGCCAGGACTGAAAAAGGTGAAAAAATGTAACTTTTGTTTTTTTTAACACCTATATCAATGCAACAATCATTTCCGAAAGAAAAAAAAAACACAGGCAATGATTCTGCTTCACAGAGTTCTCTGCCTTTATAATATGGGCATGTGCCTGCCAGCATAGGACTGTAGGACATCCACAGTGCATTCTGAATTAACATGATAAACTCCATTGTACATGAAAATAAGCAAATCTCCAGACAGAAACTAATAGACACAACAGTGGTATATCCGATTTTCTCATGGTCACACGAGTCTGAAAAGATTGATTCTCAAAAATTCAAAAAAGTAGAAATAAACTCAGGTTGCTCCAAGGAGGAACTTACCAGGCAGTTGAAGAATCTAGCTTATGCATACTTTCCAGATGCCTTTGACTTTTATAAGGTCTCAGATTTGTTTCAGTTTCTGTTTTTACGTCTGTCGTGGTATATGTTTTTAAAGTGCCTTTTTTTTTCCTCAAAGAAAACACAGCAATGCAGAGTATGGTTATCTTTTAATAAATAGCATATATAGGAAGATGAATGGAAACAGCAAAAAATGAATTTTGCATCCAGTCAGTCGTTATCTATTGTCTACAACAAGGATCTCCACACAGTTTACTGTGTTCAGACTTTAGAGGGGCCAGATTGTGGCCAGTGGGGTTACAAAATGTCCTGGATCAATAGGAATAAATAATTACATGGTCAGTAGGAGAAGAAATAGTGCCCATCATTGGTATCATTGGGAGGAATAATGTCCCATTGTTGGTGTCAGTGGTAGGAATAGTGTACCATCATCAATGTCAATGAGAAGAATAGTTCCCCCATTGTTGATTACTGCTTATCCACTGAATCAAAGGCATTTTCCAAGTCTAAAAACACAAGGACCCCCCCCAGCAGATGTCTCCAGGGCTCAGTTGCAGGGGCGGCCCGTCCATTAAGGGCGCACATCCCCTCTATCCCTGCCACCTCCTCTATGCTAAATGGATAAATTCATGCATAGCATGAATTGATCCATGGCCGCCGCGGCCACCCCCTAATTCATGAATTACAGTGGCGGGGGGGTTCTTTGAAGCACCTGATTAGAGCCATAGGCTCTAATAGGCTTCAAAATAGAGTGGCTTGTGGCGCAGAGCATTGCGCTCGCAAGCCCACTCACTTGTGATACAAAAGAAAATGAATATTTGCTTTTCTAACACTGTATGGCCTCTCCACCAATCAGAAAGTGTGGGCATGTTACCAGTTTTCAGATTGGCTGTAAAGACAGGCGATCCTATTGGACACCTTTCTCCGAGGAGGAAGAGGAAACCACCGAAGCACACACAGTATGCTCCCTGGACACCGCTGCCCACTTCCTAGATGGGGTAAGTGCGGGACTTTGTTGTCCCGACTGCCCTGGGGGGGTGCTGTATACCCTATCTGGTGGATGCTGTATATACCCCTATCTGGTGGATGCTGTATATACCCCTACCTGGTGATGCTGTATATACCCCTATCTGGTGATGCTGTATATACCCCTATCTGGAGATGCTGTATATACCCCTTTCTGGTGATGCTGTATATACATCCATCTGGTGATGCTGTATAAGCCCCAATCTGGCGATGCTTTATATACCCCTATCTGGCGATGCTGTATATACCTCTATCTGGCGATGGTGGGCTGTATACTCCTGACACAATGGGTGGAATCTATAAAGGGTGGAACTTATGATAAGTGAGAGGGGTCAAAAAGGAAGGGCAGAGTCTTGCACCCCCCCATCCTAAAATTTTACCAGCCGCCACTGCTCTGTTGTATATGGATATATACCCTCCGGAGGTTTATATCAGTGGTTTTACCAGGTATGAAACCTGTTTGGTCTGGTGAAATAATGTGGTCGATGACCGATATAAGCCTACTAGCCAATGTTTTTGTGAGAATTTTAAAATCCATATTTAGTAGGGAGATGGGCCTATACGATGAACACTCGAGAGGATCTTTGTCCAGCTTGGCTATGAGTACTACATGGGCCTCATACATGGAGGAGGGAAGACATTTACACTGGAGGCAATCATGAAATAGAGATAGGAGGTGCGGTGATAACAAGTCCACATCATTTTTATACCATTTAATCTGTAGCCCATCAGGACCAGGTGCCTTCCAGATGGGGAAAGAACGAATTGCCCTGGTCATCTCTACCTTAAAGGGGGCATCCAGCAGATCAAAGGCCACAACTGGTAAAGTGGGTACATTTAGCAGCTCCAATAAAGTCAACAGGTCCCTTTGGTAGTATGGTGGTATAGAAGAATATATATCTGTATAAAATGAGACAAAAGATCTAAAAATCTCCTCTTGGGAGGTCAATAATGCATCATTTGGGGAGAAAACGCAAGGAATGACTGTTAGGGGATGAGTATCCGCTGTCAACAGAGCCAGCAATTGCCCATTATTGTCTCCCTTTTCAAAAAAATTCTCTATATTATGTCACACAGAGGTATGAGTAAGTTCCTGGTAATATACATATAATTCCCTTTAAGCAAATATACCAGCATTTCAGGAGAAGGGGATAAACATTCTCTTAAGGCTGGGTTCACACTACTCACAGCAGAGGTCTGTTAAAGTAGTGAAAAATAAATGAGTATGTGCGCACAGTTGTTATCAGCCCAGTCACTGTGTCCAGAAGATAAGATACGGACAGTCTTTGTGAAAAGGTGAGGCAAAACTTCACTGTCACTTCACATAGTCTGAGGAGTGGACTGTAAGGAAAGTTTTTTCTGCAAGTTTTTTGAGGGGAACTCTGGGGAGAAGGCAGCCAATCCTGAGAAGCTGAACCGGGCTTCATAAAGCTAGAGAAACAAAAGAGAGAAAGGAGGCGCCTCTAAGTGTAATATTAAAAAGAACATTTATTCACAAAGGTTTAAAACACTCACAAGATGTTGAAGGGTAAAACAGCATGGGAAGCCAGTCCAAAGTGGCGTCACTAGGGATACTCTGCAGCTGGGGGAGATCCGTCTTTAACCGCTGTGACAAGTCTGTATTCTCACTGGAAGATGGTGTAGCTGCCGGCTGTGTTCCAGAGTGAGGCTTGCAGCGCGGAAGGCGGGGGCGCAGGTCCGTGACGTCACTCGCTATGCGACGCGTTTCGTAGGCGGAAGTCGGCCCAGATGTCCGTGAGGCCGCGCCTCTTCTTCAGGCAGGGGAGGAGTCCCTGCCTGAAGAAGAGGCGCGGCCTCACGGACATCTGGGCCGACTTCCGCCTACGAAACGCGTCGCATAGCGAGTGACGTCACGGACCTGCGCCCCCGCCTTCCGCGCTGCAAGCCTCACTCTGGAACACAGCCGGCAGCTACACCATCTTCCAGTGAGAATACAGACTTGTCACAGCGGTTAAAGACGGATCTCCCCCAGCTGCAGAGTATCCCTAGTGACGCCACTTTGGACTGGCTTCCCATGCTGTTTTACCCTTCAACATCTTGTGAGTGTTTTAAACCTTTGTGAATAAATGTTCTTTTTAATATTACACTTAGAGGCGCCTCCTTTCTCTCTTTTGTTTCTGTTAAAGTAGTGGCCTATCCAAAATGTTTTTATGAGGGAAGGGTTAAAATCGCTATCGGGTTTTAATGGTTGTCTGTGTGCCTGATTTACTAATGTGTAAAGTGAGAGAAAGTTCCAAGAAGGAAAGTGAGGGGGACATGACTCAATATATTTAATTGAACATGCAATCTCTTTATTGTCCTTTGCCTCACTCAAAGAGACTCTCTCATGTGCAAATCATGGAAACATTGATGGAGTCTCTTTTTGAGAATGCCAGTTCTCTGGCTGTCATGTTAAAGATTTAGCTTCAAAGATTTACTGAATGGCCTTAAATAAATATAGAAATAAGGAATCTGACAGTTTTTGTTTTATCCAGCATTATTTACTTTAGTGCAATTTATAATGTCCAAGTGAAAGATATAACACCAACATCTCAGAAAAAGAATTAAAAAGTTCAAAAACCAAATCACTGAGTTGGAAAAAGGATCACCCTCCCTAAAAATGACTTGTAAACTCAATCGGGTGTAGCTAATCACCTTCTCAATGGCAAACAAGGCCATTTGACTTTCAACTGTCATCAACTGTGGTCATTTTAATTAGCTCAGCATGAAAAGAGCTTTCCAGGGGCATTTTAGTCCCTGGTAGTGCAACTGAAGCAAACAATCAACTATGGATGGCAAGCAACTGTCAAAAGATCTCCAGGATAAAGTTGCAGACAGGTATAAGTCAGGAGAAGGCTACAAAAAAAACCAAAGGCTTTATCAATGCCTAGAAGCACAATAAAGTAGATTAAGGAGTGGAAGGTATTTGGTACAACACAGACCCTCCCTGGATCAGGACATTGCTCCAAACTGGATTACAGAGCCTGGAGGAAACCGGTCAGGGAGGCCTACAGCAACTCTGAAGTAGTTGCAGGAAGCACAGTGAAATCTATTATTAAGAAGTGGAAGGTATTTGGTACAACGCAAAGCCTCCCTGGATCAGAACATCGCTCCAAACTGGATGAAAGAGTCGGGAGGAGACTGGTCAGAGAGGCTACCAAGAGATCTTCAGCAACTCTGAAGCAGTTGCAGGAACTTATAACAAAGAGTGGTCACTGTGTGCAGGTGACAACAAACTCACAAATTCTCCACAAATGTGGCTTGTATAGGAGGACTGCAAGGAAAAAGCCACTCCTCAAGAAAGGCCACATGCAGTCATGTCTGCCAAAATGCAGCTTGAAGATTCTGAGGTCAAATAAAAAAAGGTGTTATGGTCAGATGAGACTAAAATTTAATTATTTGTCCTGAACGCAAAACTATATGTTTGGAGGAAATCCAATACAGCTCAGCTTCCAAATAACGCCATTTCTAAAGTGATACATGGAGGTGGTAATATCCTGTTATGGGGGTGCTGCTCTGCAGTAGGGACTGGAGCACTTGTCAGGATAGAAGGAAAATAGGGAAAAATACAGTAGAATTCATGAGGATAATCTGCTGCCCTCTGCCAGAAAGTTGTCAATGGGAAGAAGGTTTACCTTCCAACATGACAATGACCCAAAGCACACAGCAACAATGAACACAGTGGTTGAAGGAGAAAAGTGTGAATGTCCTTGCAGGGCCTACTCAGAGCCCAGACTTAAACCCCATTGAAATTGTGTGCAATGACTTGAAGACTGCAGTCCACAAACGATCACCAAATTTAAATGAACTTGAGCAGTTCTGCAAAGAAGAGTGAGCAAATATTACAAAGTCAAGATTTGCAAAGTTATTAGAGACACACCCCAACAGACTAAAGGCTGTAATTGAAGCAAAAGGTGGTTCAACAAAATACTGACACGGGGGGGGGGGGGGGGTGAATGATCTTTTTTCTAACTCAGTGATTTTGTTTCTGTGTCCCTCTTCATTCCAGGCTGCAAAGTAACAAAATGTGATTATTTTAATGAAAGGGTGATTATTTTCCATACCCACTGTATATTAAGACCAGGATATGCTTATTTTACACTTATTGTTGCTAATGCAAATCCCGTGTATATGGTTTAAGACCCCAGGACTTTGTAGTTCTGTCTGTCATTGTTTTTTAAAACTTTGAATTCTGTATGAGTTATGCTCTGATATATTTTTTTCCTGTATATGGTCCTTCCATATAAGCCACAGGCCAGGCCACTATCTCACTGACTCCAGTAAAAACATTAGGGACAATAAGGGATGAGAATGGCGCCAAAAGAACGCTGGGGAACCCTTAAGTGCATGTAAGCTGTCAATAAGGTAGGGAGTACATAAAGGATGCAAAGGAATGTATATCATACAACCAGAGATAAAAACAATGATAAGTTAGTCCACATCAAGAGTCCATGTACATCCATAAATCAGAGCTAAAAGTCCATGTGAAAGGATGTGACTCCAGTGGGATGGATCCGCACCTAGGGGCAGCTGCCTGAAGAGCAGATGCAACTCTGTAGGAATCGGAGAAGGGGGGAAGACAGGAGCGCCAGACCTAAGTGCAGTATGCCATCAGAGAATTTATTCCCCACCAGGCAGCCTATAACAGTCCCCCTTGCTCCTGAGTTGAGCAGGATCTGAGGAAAATGTAGAGTGCATTGAAACGCGTCATCCTATTGGCCTGATGCAGCACTGACATCACTTCCTGCCCACGGGACTTCCTGGTTCTGGTACTTCCTGCTTGCAGTGCGTTCCACCACAGCACAGCCTCCATCTGCTCATCGGCATACGCATCCCCCCAGCAAGACCACAGCAATGGAACAAGTGACACGGCCCTGGGCCTGGACTTCTTATGTTGTGCTTGTTTTTATTCACACTTGTGAGTATGCATTTAGCTTGCTTTTAATAAATTCTCTGATGGCATAGGTCTGGCACTCCTGTCTCCCCCCGCTCCAAAACATTAGGGACCGACTGATATTCTGCAAAAGGTACAGGGATCGGACTGCTGAGGACTGGGGGAAAGTGATTTTCTCTGATGAATCCCCTATCTAATTGTTTGGGGCATCCGTAAAAAACCTTGTCCAGAGAAGAAAAGGTGAGCGTGAACGTTACACTATCAGTCCTGTGTCATACTCATGCTAACAGTAAAGCATCCTGAGACCATTCATGTGTGGGGTGGGTTGCTTCTCAGCCACAGAGTGGGCTCATGCCTAAGAATACAGACATGGATAAATGGTACAAAAACATCTCCAGGCTCACAACTTCTCCTAACCATCCAAGAACTGTTTGGGGATGAACAATGCCTTTCCCAGCATCACCTTGCCATTGCCAATGCCATAAGACAAAAGTGATAATTAAGTGGCTTGGGGAACAAAACATGGGAATTTTGGGTCAATGGCCAGGAAACTCCCCAGACCTTAATCCCATTGAGAATTTGTGGTCAATCCTCAAGAGGTGGGTGAGTGAACAAGCAACACATAAATTCTTACAAACTCCAAGCATTGATTATGCAAGAAGGGCTGTCAGTGCCACTGCCAGTACCATCAGTGCAATCAGGATGTGACGCAGGAGCTGATTGACAATGACAACATGCAACTTATGCCAGGGCGCTGCAAATATTGACTATGCATAAACTTAACGTCATTGCCAATAAAAGCCTTTGACACTTATTTTATTATATCTTTTCATGACAATGACAAGATCACAATTAAAAGACTACTGGGGCAGGACCCCGACCGTTACTGATCTATTTTCTTTTTCATTATTGTGATATTATTTATCTCTTTTGTCAAATTTGTCAATGTTATTATTGTTCCACATACTAATGGCATTTGTAGCCTCAGTCCGAGCATTTTTCGTATGAATGTAATTGACAATTAAAACTGCTGTTGAACTATATATTCTTCCTATCACAATAAGCACAACCCACAAAGTATTAGGTATGCTTATTGTTAGAATAGAAATAGAAATACCTGGATAATAAAACACTTCTATTTGTTTGGATTCATTTTAAGGAAAGCACTTTTTGCCAACATGACCCTTGCTCTATTCCGTCAGCCTCTAGAGAGGTCACCTGTGACACTGAATACCCTCTCTGCAAAGGCTTGAGAAGCTGGCATAGCCAGCAGATCTAATGCAATGGTTTTAGCTGGTGAGAAAAAGTGTCACTCTTTGAAAGCCAAAAATCTGCTGCGGTGTCCTCACTGATGGTGACAACTTGGTGCAAAAGCTCCTCCTTATATTTTCTGATCGGATGCTCTATGCTGTTTGGGGAGATCCTCTGCCTGGGCCCTCTGTGGCATTTAGAATGAAACCGAAAGACTGGCTGCTTAGATGTGGATGCCGGTGCCGGTGTTTTTTCCACTTCCTGCGATAGTTCCACATCATCTTCTTCAGACAATTCATCATGTAGTTGTGCTTGTGTGTGTGGCAATGTGGATTTCTCCTTACGTTCACTGACAGACGCAGCTCTTCATGACTTTGTGGGTTTTATGTTCCTCCTACTAGGAGTTAACTAGGCAGGGAAAAGAATCAGCTGGCCCCTCCCTTGGGGGCCGTCCTCTCTTCCTACATCAAACCCCCTCACAGAATAGCTCTCCAGTTTCAATGCCTAGTTCGCAAGGAGTTGACCTGGCTTCCCTATAGGGAACTGCGGTCCTATTGTGACCATTTTCTTTTTTATTTTATTTTCTTTTTTTGCTGCAATCAAGATGATCTGCTATCAAGAAGCCGGTCGGGGCATCGAGAGTCCTGGTGCTCTGTACTTTCCCCGACCTGGCCAACATGATGCGAAGCCGGCCCCAACACAGGGACCCGCCGCATCTTACCCGTTCCGTGCGGGTGGCCCGGGGCGAGATCCCCCACATTGGTCCCCTTCCCGATTCGTTCGGCAGGGTGACTCTGGGCCTGCAGCATACCCCCCCGTCCAGGGCGGAAAGTCTGCATTCGGTGGCTACCGTGGCGTCGGATGGGTAAGTGAGCGCCCTGCCTTCCTCCCCACCCGGGGAGTGAAGAGGGCCCGATGTCCGCAAATGCGGTTTTTCCACTGCTCCAGTAGCTTGTCCGGTCTTTCGGCCGCCATTTTGCGGCGGACATTCCCAGTCTATGGGGCTTTCCCTCTAGCGATCGGAGCGGCCATATTCGGTACTGCACTTTGCCTGAGAGGTGTGTTTCAGCCTCTAGTGCTTCCTGGTGGCCATCTTCACTGCATGCTCTGCATTCTTCACGTGGCTGCAGCTTCTCCTCTCAGAAAATGGACGGTGACAGGCAGTTTTTCTGAACGATCGGTGCTAACGGGCAGCGGAAAACGCAAGTATAGCTGGGCTCCCTCTGGGTGCTGGTGGTGGTGGGGTGCTGTCCTCTGATCCTGTGGGTGTGTGTGGCTGTGTGCGGGGCGTCCCATCCATCCATCCATCCATCCATCCCTGGCATTGGCTGATCTCCCTGCTCAACCTGCTGAGGTGGCATCAGCAGCCACGCAGTCTGACCAAGGGGCTTTTCTCACCGAGCTGCGAGATGTTCTCGCTGAATTTCTTCCACGTGGGGACGCCGCTCCACGGGCCCCCAGGAAGCGGCCCCTCCCCCCCTTATCCTCAGGGGAAGATTCTGAGTCTGAGGTGGCTTCGAGGGTCTTAGAGACCCCGGGGGACTTGTCTGATGAGGACACGGGTGACATGGTAACTGAGGAGGACCAAGAGCCAGTGGCTGACCAGGACAATGTGCTGGTCGCCACGATTATCGCTGGCATTCGCACCAAGTTGCAACTGGATCAAGTGGGCAAAACGCGATCTGCCTATGTGTGCGGGTCTTCTAGGCCCCCCAAGGCCCCCAAGTCCTATCCTTACAATGAATTTTTTTACCATTTCCTATATCGGGAATGGCAGCAACCCCGGCGTTCCTCCTCACTGACTGGCCGTTTTACTGAACGCTATCCTTTTGAGGAGAGTTTCCTAAAGAAATGGGAATCTCCTGCAGTGGATCCGCCTATTGCACGCCTTACCAAGGCGACTACCATTCCAATGGAGGGGACCCCTTCCTTCAAGGATCCTGCTGATAGAAGAACAGAGGCACTTTTGAAGTCCTTGTTCTTGAATGCGGGCGCCACAGTGCGACCTGCTTTGGCTGCGGCCATGGCAGCGCAGTATCTCTCTGAGTGCATGGAGGAACTTAAGTCGGACCTGATGGGCGGTCGCCTGATGGAGGCACTGCAGAAGGCTGAGTTTTTACTCCAGGGGATTAAATACCTCTGTGATGTGGCGGTGGATGTTCTGCCCTTGCTGTCTAGAATATCGATATCGGCCATTAGGCTTCGCAGAACTCTTTGGCTGCGATCCTGGTCGGGTGACCACGCTTCCAAACTAGGTTTGGCTGATCTTCCTTGTCAGGGTGGGCACCTATTTGGCTTGCGCCTTGATGAAATCATTAAGGATTTCACAGGAGGCAAGAGTACTTTCCTTCCGGAGCCCTGCAGGCGTGAGTTTCGCCGTAGACAGGAGCCTGCTACGTCGGGTCAGAAGAAGCTTTTTTGTGCATCAGGCACGGCAAGCAAGGGAACCCGTTCCAGTAATTTTGCTGCAGGGGCCGGACGCCGGCAGTGGCAGCGCAAATCAGGAAAGACGGAAGACAAGTCTTCCTCAGCCTGATGGGGCGCCCCCACCCGAGTGTCCGGTGGGGGGACGTCTTCGGGGGTTCGCAGATCGGTGGCTGGCTCGCATTTCCGACCGCTGGGTCTGCGAGGTGGTGTCCACCGGGTACAGGATAGAGTTCATCACTCTGCCCCCAGACAGGTTCTTCCCATCAAATTTAAACCTCCCGCTGGAGCGCAGGCTGGCCCTTTCCAGGGCAGTGCAGGCTCTCTCAGAACAGGGAGTGATTGTACCGGTTCCCTCAGAAGAGAGATTTCGAGGCTTTTACTCAAATCTCTTTGTGGTGCCCAAAAAAGGGGACGGTTTTCGGCCTATCCTGGACTTGAAGGCCCTAAACAGGTTTGTCAGGGCGCGAAAATTCCGGATGGAGTCTGTTCGGTCAGTCGTGGCTGCCCTGCACCAGGGGGAATTCCTAGCGTCATTGGACATAAAGGATGCGTACCTCCATGTACCCATCCATCCGCGACATCAGCGTTTTCTGCGGTTCGCGGTTGGGGATCGCGAGGTAGGCCTTAAAAGCGCGGGACTGTTTGGACAAATCCCGGAAGTTCAGGTCCTATCCGGCTTTTGGCAGGGGAAAAAACCCGTGGTGTTTCTCTAAACTCATTTTCGGAGCTTTAGAGAGAAGACTCCCTTGGCCATGTTAGTGAGGGACAAGACTCTCTCGGACGTGACGGGACCTTTCCCGGTCGGACGCGAGGTCGCCCTCCAAATTTAAACTACCCTTCTTGGACAGACCCCCGTCTCACTACTTGAGATAGGACATGGGCCACCTGTGGTGGAGCGTCTGGGTCGCCAGCCTTTACGCTCGGTCGG
>BLSH010444512.1:614469-624798 GCA_018402905.1 Glandirana rugosa
TTAGAGGGACTAAAAAAGTATTCCACCAAAAACTTCTTGTCTTTCGTGGTCTAAGTCTAGGGTGCCTCTGGTGCTTTCTGTTCTTCAAAAACCACCTTATGAAAAAATCAGGGAGATTCCCTTACACCTTCTGTCGCAGAAGGTGGCCTTCTTAGTCGCAATTACTTCTGCCAGACGAGTGTCGGAATTGGCTGCACTGTCGTGCAAGTCTCCTTATTTGGTAATGCATAAGGATAAGGCGGTCTTGCGACCCCTTCCTTCTTTTCAATGAAGATATTGTCCTGCCTTCATTGTGCCCTCGTCCATCACACCCCAAGGAGTTTGAGTTGCATACTTTGGACGTAGTAAGGGCCTTACGAGTGTACTTGGCTGCTACAGCTCCCTTTCGTAAGGCTGACGCCTTGTTTGTTGTGCCAGAGGGACCGCGCAAAGGTCTGGCGGCCTCTTCGGCTACGATTTCTCAGTGGATTAGAAAAACTGTGACCCATGCATATTCTGTTCGGGGCAAGGTTCCCCCTTTTCTGGTCACGGCTCATTCTACCCGGGCGGTTAGTACTTCTTGGGCTTTCAGACACCAGGCCTCGGTGTCACAGGTGTGCAAAGCGGCCACTTGGGCCTCGGTTCACACTTTTACTAAGTTTTATAAAGTTGATGTGTTTGCATCTTCGGATGCTGCCTTTGGCCGCAAGTTCTGCAGGCGGCAGTGTAGGCGCGTCTGGCGCCTTCTCAGAGGTTCAGTTGGGTACAGTTGTTTGCGTTTACCCACCCCTCTTTTATTGACACAGCTTGGGGACGTCCCCACAAAGTCATGAAGAGCTGCGTCTGTCAGTGAGCGTAAGGAGAAAAAGGGATTTTATTAAAACTTACCGTAAAATCCTTTTCTCCGAGTTCACTGACAGACTTGTGTACGAACTGAAGAGCTATTCTGTGAGGGGGTTTGATGTAGGAAGAGAGGACGGCACCCAAGGGAGGGGCCAGCTGATTCTTTTCCCTGCCTAGTTAACTCCTAGTAGGACGAACATAAAACCCACAAAGTCATGAAGAGCTGCGTCTGTCAGTGAACTCGGAGAAAAGGATTTTACTGTAAGTTTTAATAAAATCCCTTTTTTCTTACTCCTATGCCTTTTTAAGCAGTTCCTGCATATTCTCATCCACCACATCAACAAGGGTTTCACAGACAGTAGGGTTGAGAAATCCATTAGCTGCTGCAAGTGGCGATAACATTTCATCAGTGGAATCTAAGAATGAAGCAAAACTCTGGTTCACATTCCCTTTCATTTTCTGTGCAATTGTGGCAAGGTCTAAGTAGCTAGTGCTTTGTTTAAAGTCCTCAAGGTGACTGAGCAGATCAAAGACGGCAGGGACAGCCAGGGACATGGTGTCACTCTGGAGGGTTTTAGTATGTTCTGCAAAAGGCAGCAGTAGGTCATGCAATGATGTGAGCTTTTGCCATTTACTAGGGAGCAAGCTGTCCCATCCCATGTTGTTTGCGATTTGGCAGACCGACTCTTTCAGTTTGAGGAGTCTTGCGATTATGTTGAATGTACTTGACTAGCGTGTGAGGCAGTCATTTAAAAGAGTAAGGCCACATTGCTCCAATAGCTTCTGTGTTGCAATTGAAGACTTGCGGAAGAGGTTCACCCAGGGCTGGCAAGACATTGTGCTGCCTGGGTCCAAGAATGAAATGCTGCCCCCACATCCATTATTTTACATCATGATAATTAAAACTAAAATTAAATTTATCAGGAATTCAAATTTACATGCAACAGCACCTTGTCTATATGCTAAATTTTATGACATACCATTATGTTCAATTCCAGGCGGTGGTCTTGGGCAGTATAGGGGCAGGCTAGGGTAGTATAGGGGCAGGCAAAGGTAGTATATTGACTGGCTAGGGTAGTATAGGTGCAGGCTAGGGTAGTATTTAGAAAGGCTAGGGTAGAATATGGACAGGCTAGAGTAGTAAATGGGCACTCTAGGGTAGTACATAGACAGGCTAAAGTAGAACATGGACAGGCTAGGGTAGTAAATAGGCATGCTAGGGTAGTATATAGACAGGCTAGGGTAGTATAAAGACAGGCTAGGGTAGTATAAAGACAGGCTAGGGTAGTATATGGACAGGCTAGGGTAGTAAATGGGCACGCTAGGTTAGTATATAGACAGGCTAGGGTAGTAAATGGGCACTCTAGGGTAGTATATAGACAGGCTAGGGTAGTAGATAGACAGGCTAGGGTAGTATATGGACAGGCTAGGGTAGTATATGGACAGGCTAGGGTAGTAAATGGGCATGCTAGGGTAGTATATAGACAGGCTAGGGTAGTGTATAGGCAAGCTAGGATAGTATATGGACAGGCTAGGGTAGCATATAGACAGGCTAGGGCAGTATAGGGGCAGGCTAGGGCAGTATAGGGGCAGGCTAGGGTAGCATATAGACAGGCTAGGGCAGTATAGGGGCAGGCTAGGGCAGTATAGGGGCAGGCTAGGGCAGTATAGGGGCAGGCTAGGGTAGTGTAGGGGCAGGCGGAGCAGCCTGGGTTGCAGTTGCCATGACACACAGAACTGCTGGTAAAAAAATCTTGGTCGTCAATTTGCAGGGAAAATAGAAGAGAAGGAGAGGTGGCCGTGGTTCGATTTGCTGCCTCTCTTAAAGTGCTGCCTGGGTCCAATGAACCCACTGGGACCCATGGTAGGGCTGGCCCTGGGATCATTATCACTATTGATCTTGCTTTAGCCAGTATTCTCTTCAAACTTGCCTCCTTCTGCACCATGTGGACCACAAGTTGCAATGTATACACCACACATGGTGTCCGATCCATGTCGATCTGTTGATACCTAACAAATGGAACACAGCCAAATAAGCATTAATTACATAGAAAAGGTTACTGTTCCATTCTATTATTTTAACACTTAACATCTTATGGGAATACTTTTACACAAGATTTCAAATAAAGTGGAAAAATAACAATGATGCACCCATAGAGTAGGGCAGATAGCGCCCCCATATCAATCATCTCATATCCATGGGATAATTGACTGGTGTCAACCGTGTCATCATGTAAAAGAATAATAAAAATGGCTCACCGCAGATCATCTATTTGGGCCTCAGAGTCACTTTCCGTTGCGGGGGAGTCTTCATCACTAGAGCTGGTGGGTTCTACTGCTGCTGCTGCGGTTTGTTTAAATGCTGCCACCATATTGTTCCCATTGTCTGTTATCACTGTAAAGATCTTCCTCTTTTGTATGTCCCACTCTTGCAAGCATTTGTCCACACATTATTTGATTGACTGTGCAGTGTGTGGGTGGGCTACTTGTTCAAGGGCCAACGTTATGTGTTCAGATTTATGTTGCTCAACACAAAAGTAGCATGCACTTATAGCCAGGAATGAAGCTGAGAGTCCTTTTTTGGTCCACAAATCAGTGCAAATAGATACTCTCCGGGCAGCAGCCAGTGTCAGGAAGATCGCCATCTAAGAACTTCCTTGTGGCTGGTGCGTGTGTGCGCACGTTCCGGCGCCAAACGGGCCATTTAAACCCTGCTGACACTTAGAGAGGGTGCTGTCTGATCTACAGCTTAACCCGTGTTTATCTGTTGCCTAAAATCTGTTCCTCTCCAGACCCCCCTGCTATCCACCTGCACCCGGCCCCGGCTTGTCTAGAACTCTCTTCTGCCTGCTCCTCTATACCTCGCTGCCAGCTTGTTGCCAAACCTGCCTGTACCCGACTCTTCTCCAGTGCCTGTGGCCATCCAGACCTCTGTAGCTCCCAGCTCCGCAAGTCTTCTCCAGCTCTTCCGGACTGCTACCTTCTGGCTGCATCTTAGCCCCGCAGGTCATTTTCATCTCCAGCAATCCTACTGACCTCCAGCTGGTGGACATCATTGGATTACCACAGGCACTCATACCTCACCGTGCCCCTGTGGCCGCTGTCTCACTCCCAGTGGTCCCTCGAACCGGGGTTGTAGGAGAGGCTATCCCCTGCCATCAGGCTCACTACCTGGTATGTAACAGTATCAGACAGCCATGACTGAGCCTGCAAATGGAACCTCTGTCCTACTTGAGGTCAGCCAGCACCTCATGGACCTCACACAGGCCATCAGGTCCCTACAGGGGAAACATGCCCACCTTGAGGAGCAAGTTCTGCCCTCCACTCCTGACTCTGCACCCGCAGCTAGTATGGATCCTGCCACAGTGTTGCCTGCTCCAGAACCCTGGGTGCCTACCCCTGAAAGATTTTCCGGAGATCTGACCAAGTATAGAACCTTTCTCAACCCATGCCAGCTCTATTTTTCACTTCAGCCACTGACCTGCCAATTGGAGTCTACCAAGGTGGGGTTTGTCATATACCTGCTACGGGACCAACCCCAGGCCTAGGCTCATCATCTGCTGGAGACCAGAGATGCCCGGATGGATACTCTGTCCTCATTCTTTCAGGCAATGTCGCAGTTATATGATGACCCTCAATGGTCCGCTACAGCTGAATCCGCTCTCCATACACTCCGACAAGGCGGCAGAGCCGTCAAAGATTACATCACTGACTTCAGGCGCTGGAGCGCGGATACCAGCTGGAACAACGCCGCCTTATGGCATCAGTTTCGGCCGGGTCTCTCAGAAGGCCTTAAGGATGAATTAGCTTGGGTGGGAGTCCCAAGTTCCTTGGAAGATCTTATCCAGCTGTCCATTCAGATTGATCGCCGTCTGCTTGAACGCTGGCGAGAGAAATTGTCACTGCCCCAGTCTGCTGCCCGGCCTTCCATTTCCCCTGAAGAACGTTTACGCCGGCTCCAAGGCAACCTCTGCCTCTATTGTGGGGAAGACGGTCATTATGTGCAGGGGTGCCCAGCCAAACACCAAAAGGGGCTCTTCGGCTCCTCAACGGGGCAGACACTGCTGCCGGCCAAGCCGGGCCCCCTGGTCCTTCCTGTCTCCTTCCAGCTACCCGGAAGAACAATCTCTGTCACGGACATTGTGGATTCAGGAGCTTGCAGTTGCTTCATTTACCTGGACTTCTTTATGGTAAGAGAAGTGAGGATGTGGACTTTTCTTCCACAAACTGTGGTGTCAGCTGGGAGCATAGATAATTTCAAAAAACTATTAGATGAGCACCTAAGAGACCACAACATTGAGGGATATACAATGTAATACTGACATAGGTTGGACTTGATGGAGTTGTGTCTTTTTTCAACCTCACTATGTAACTATATGACTTTGCAGCTAGACACGGAATTCCTCTCCAATCCAAGGAACAGAGATTCTCTGTGTTTCTGGCCGAAGGGTCTCGTGTCAAGTCAGGGCTGGTGACTAAAGAGACTCAACCTCTGCTGGCCACCACTCTTTCAGATTTTCGTGAGCTTCTGCGGCTGGACGCAATTGCTTCTCCACTGTCTCCGGTCATTCTAGGCCTGCCCTGGGTCCAAGCCCATGACCCCCGGATCAACTGGAGTTCCAGATTAATCCAGTTCCAGTCCTCTTATTGCCGGGAAAACTGCCTCCTTACTCCCGTCCTGCCTCCCCCAACTCTGATGTGTCTTGATTCAGACCATGATTCCCGTCAGAAGGTGCCCCAAGCTTATCACGAATTCTTGGACGTGTTCAGTAAGCAAGGGGCAGACACGCTCCCTCCAGACCGCCCCTATAACTGCCCGATTGCGCTCCTTCCTGGGGCTGAGATTCCTTTCGGATGGATCTTCCCGTTGTCTGAGAAGGAATTAGGGGCCCTGAAGGATTACATCAACGAAAACCTGCAGAAGGGGTTCATCGGCCCATCCACTTCTCCAGCCGGTGTGGGAATTTTCTTTGTGGAGAAGGATTGCTCTCTCCGACCGTGTATTGATTACTGGGACCTGAATAAAATTACGATGAAGAATCGCTACCCAGTTCCCTTGTTGCCAGAACTTTTCCAAAGACTATGCTCTGCCACCATTTTCACTAAGCTTGATTTAGGAGGGGTTTACAACCTCATCCACATCCGAGAAGGGGATGAGTGGAAAACCGCGTTCCGCACCCGGTTTGGCCATTATGAATATCTTGTTATGCCCTTCGGACTGTGCAATGCCCCAGCCACCTTCCAGTTCTTCATCAATGACAATCCTCAGGGACTTCTTAGATATCTTTGTGATAGCTTATCTGGATGACATCCTTATTTTTTCCTCCTCACTTGAAGTTCATCGGGAGCACGTTAAGGAGGTCCTCTGCCGCCTCCGCCAGCACAAACTCTACGCCAAACCAGAGAAGTGTGAGTTTGAGCGCCAGAATATTCAGTTTCTGGGACTGATCATTTCCCCGGGAGGCATCAAGATGGATGCACAAAAAGTATTGGCAATCCTGTCTTAGCCTGCACCTATTGATAAAAAGGGTCCAGCGGTTTGTTGGATTCTCCAACTTCTACCGTAAATTCATCCAGAACTTCTCTGCCATTATCTCACCCATCACCCAGCTCACCAAGCAGGGGGTCTGGTTCTGCTGGTCCCTGGAAGTTCAATCCGCCTTCGACACACTCAAAGAACTCTTCACATCGGCCCCTGTACTGTGCAATCTGAATCCAGTCCTCCCCTACATTCTGGAAGTGGATGCCGAGTCGGCAACACCTGATACCATCTTGCCAGCTGGGAATTTCCTGCTTCTCCAAACGGACCTCTTGTCACAGCTGAAGCAGGCCTCCACAGGAACCACCGGCTCCATCAGAAACACCTTGCAGGTCAGAGAGGGTCTTTTGTGGAAAGGGAACCAAATCTTTGTCCCAGAAGAGGTCCGTGTAACCATCCTAAGCCTCTGTCACGACCACCTCTTAGCAGGACACTTCGGAATCTGCAAAACCTTGTAGCTGGTGCACCTTCTGGTGGCCCGACCTGGAAAGGGACTGTAAAGGATATATGAATTCATGTTCTACCTGCATCCGAAACAAGGTCCCCTGAAACAAGGCATTGGGCTTGCTCCGACCTTTGCCAGTACCAGACAGGCCATGGGCCATGATTTCTATGGATTTTGTAGTGGAGCTACCTCCCTCTGAGCGCTGCATGGTCATCTTCGTGGTGGTTGATCGGCTGACAAAGATGGACCATTTCTTGCCCCTAAAAGGTACACTCGCTGCTCCGGAGACTGTCCGGGTGTTCATTAAAGAGATTGTCCAGCTCCATGGTGTACCCATAGACATTGCTTCCGATCGGGGGTGCAATTCACCTCAAAGTTCTGGAAAACACTATGCGGAATCCTGAAAATAAGAGTTTCCCTGTCATCTGCCTACCACCCCAGTCCAATGGGCAAACGGAGCAGACGAACCAAACCTTAGAGCAATATCTCCACTGTTTTTCATCATTTGTCCAAGATGACTGGGTGTCCCTCCTGCCAATAGCGGAGTTTGCCTACAATAATTCCTGCCATTCTGCTACCAAACAATCTCCTTTCTTTGCGAACTTTGGTTTCCATCCCACCTTCCTGCCAAACTTGATCCCGGAGTCCCCAGTGCCTGCCGTCCAAAGCACCCTGAAATTCTTTACCCGCAACAACAAGTTGCTGCAGGAGGCTATGAGCAAAGCACATGAAGACAGCAAAAGAATCTTCGATAAAAAGAGTAGAGGGGAGCTAAATCTACAAACAGGAGACCAAGTGTGGTTGGCTACAACCAACCTGAAGCTGGCATGCCCATCAAGTAAGCTGGGCCCTAAATATGTGGGACCATTACTGCTTCCCCTGGTATTGAGTGGGATGTATTCAAAGCTTATGTTAGGGGGCTCTACATGTCGCTTGCGGCAGCAGTTCGGGCAGAACAGCGCCACGAGACCACTGCACTACAGAAAGACAGAGGAAAAGACTGCTTTATATGCAGCATCAGCCACCCCGGAAAATGTTAACAGCCTACAGGCAGCCAAGAGAGACTTGCACCTACACATTATTATTATACAGGATTTATATAGCGCCGACAGTTTGCGCAGCGCTTTACAATATTAGGGCAGACAGTACGATTACAATACAATTCAATACAGGAGGAATCAGAGGGCCCTGCTCGTTAGAGCTTACACATGACTGAGATAACTCGGCTGTATCTACAGGATAGCAGACAAACGTTTTTTGAGCAGGGGGACAGGAACAGGAAGTTCCTTGCCATGCTTGCCCAGAACGATAGGCCCTCCACCATGATACCCGAACTCTGCACCTCAGGCAGCACAAAGGTAACTACCCTGGAAGAAATTGAATGAATTTCTTCTCTTCTACACCCGACTGTATACTACTACTATCCCGCCGGACTTCGAGCCCTCTCAGCTCAACGCTCTCCTTGACTCACTGGCCTTAGGTTGGCTGTAAGACAGGGAGAGAGAGTTTCTGGTGCCCCCATTACCGCAGATGAGGTGAGCGGTATTATCATGTCCTTTCCTTCCGGGAAATCCCCGGGTCCCGACGGTATCCCCATAGACTTCTACAAGGCCCACTGTCCCTTTTTGGCCCCTAAGCTGGCGGCACTCTACACGCTTTCTCTGGCTGACGATACACTGCCCCCTTCCATGCAGAACACACACATTACCTTAATCTACAAACCCCCCCAAAGACCCAACACAGTGTGCTTCATACCGGCCTATAGCACTGCTAAATTGTGGCATGAAGATATTGACCAAACTATTGAACTCACTCTAAATTTCACTTGTTACAAAAAATATACATTTATTTGCACATCAATCTGTATGTGCCACATACAGAGCCGGAGCAGCCATGTGTGCGGGTGGGACAACTCTCCGACCAGGCATCAATTACATGGGGGAATGTGTGGTCAATCCCACAACAGTTGAAGCCTGTTGGACCAACGTATGCCTCATTGGGAGCGACCCAGCCTTACAAACTTTTGGGGGTTATCTGGGAGTGCAACAAATCCCTCCCTCTCCCCCCTCCCTGGATAAAACTGGTAGAAAATGTGCTTCTCCTCTCGGGACGAGGAAAGTATAAGGAGGTTCTGATCTGGATTCCCCCGTCACACCAGTATAGGAGTACTTATTTGATCCTTTGCTACTACGTCTACCTAAAACCTACTTTTATCTGCACATGATCTTACTAAAGGATATACTGAGACACTAGCAGATGATCCTAAATAAATACTTTCTGCAAATAAGCCCCTGACGAAAGGCTTGAACCTGAAACGCGTCAGACTCTTCTCCTTTTGCATAGGACTGCGGAATGTAACTTACTCTTGTATATATACTCAGCTGTATATATGCTGCAATTTTCTCTTGTTTTAACAGATAACAAACTTCTGCACACACATTCTTCTCATTGATGTATGTAATTTTATGTAAGGATTGATGTGCAAATAAATGTATATTTTTGTAACAAACGAAATTTAGAGTGTTTTCTGTACCACTACCCTTAAAGTCCCACCAATAGGGATTTTTCTTATTCTACTTGAATTGGGATTTGTGGTGGTGGCAGACGGACAGTGCTTCTCTGGGAGACTTCTTATACATGTGTGATACTATGGCCCTACCCAGGGCTGGCCTTAGGCCTTTAGGTGCCCTGTGCCATGCAAACATTGACAGTGCCCCAGGCCCCCAGCCCATCCCAGTGACCACATCCTTCTACATAATATAATGATAGAAATTATGAAATCAAATCACTCCCATTAAAATTCAGTGACTAAAGTGCACAACATAGAAAGACAATCAAACAGCTATTACTTCAGAATAACAAAATGTATGAAATCTGACTGCAAGAAAGTTTGTTAAAAATACCTGAAATGTACACAAGACTGTTCCCAACAAAAGTGGAATAAAGTGCTGTGCTTACCTTTGCATGAATTTCAGGATGAGTTGTCTGCAAATGACGCTTCAAGTTTGTTGTATTTTCACCAGCGGGTGTTGCTCCACATGGTTTGCAAAGAGTCTTGTCCTTAAGATCAAATGTAAAATACATCCATAGATCTTCTCTATCGTTTTCTACCAGTGACTGTCACAAAAGCCGACATTTCCGGTATACTTTGGACTGGTGTAGTGCTGGTGCTTGATGGTGGTCTGAGTAGGTTATAATGCTGCTGCTGAAGAGTGCTGTCACTGCTGGATGGTGGTCTGAGTAGGCCTGTAATGATGCTGCTGAAGAGTGCTGGCACTGCTGGATGGTGGTCTGAGTAGGCCTGTAATGATGCTGCTGCAGAGTGCTGGCACTGCTGGATGGTGGTCTGAGTAGGCCTGTAATGATGCTGCTGCTGCAGAGTGCTGGCACTGCAGCTGGATGCTGGTCTGAGTAGGCCTGTAATACTGCTGCTGCAGAGTGCTGGCTGGCACTGCTGGATGGTGGGCTGAGTACAAAGCCTGTAATGCCGCTGCTGCAGAGTGCTGTCACTGCTGGATGGTGG
>BLSH010444512.1:637901-652974 GCA_018402905.1 Glandirana rugosa
TGACATCGTCCACTCCCCCCCCCCCCCCCCCAAAAAAAGAAATCATTGTAAAATAAATAAATGGGTAAATAAATTGTAAAAAATAATAAAAAAATAAAATTGTAAAAAAAAAATAAAATAAAATATTCGTGCCACTGTCACATGACCTTAAAAAAAGTATCGGTAATCGGTATCGGCGAGTACTTGAAAAAAAGTATCGGTACTTGTACTCGGTCTTAAAAAAGTGGTATCGGGACAACCCTAATGTGTATGTATGAATGTGAGTTTGGGATCTTAGACTGTAAGCTCCTTGAGGGTAGGGACTGATGTGAATGTACAATGTATATGTAAAGTGCTGCGTAAATTGACGGGGCTATATAAATACCTGAAATAAATAAATAAAATTAATTTTCAAGCTTAATGGCAAGCATTGATTGGCCCCACTATTTAGTCCACTTGTAGGATAGGGTCTTCTTGAGAATTACATATAATATATTTATATAGCCTTACAGTTGTACAATTTCAGACAATGTTCAGACTTGTAAAGGGGAAGGGATACTTGAGCCACACATTTTGTAGGGGCTGTTCAGAAGCCATCTTCCTAAATTCCCATTGATCTTCCGCCAGATAAGAACAACCACTCCAGGGGGGTATTTAGAGGATCATAAGAAATCAGCATGGAGATTAGGGCTTAGGTTAGTTTACAGTCAGCGTTTTAGATCATTTTATCTGTTGGTGGCTTAAAGTTACCCTGTAGAGAGAATGAAAAGCTACAGTAAACTAAAGCCGGACATTAATGGAGCGAGTTACTGGAAAGAAAATTGCTTGATTACCCCATCAACACAGTCAGAATCCTTTCCGCTGAGCTATTGTGTTCTCCCAGCAGGGAGGCGGGGAGAGCCTCCCAGCCGGGAGAACATGTTGTGATTATTGCTAGCAGCTATAGCCACTGGCAATAATCCCATGAAAAATCTGATTTTAATCAGCCTCTGATGCAACTGGTGGATGCTGGCAAAACCGGTCGGGCCGTTTTGTTATTGGGTCAACATGGATGGATATATGTATTTCGATATTTTATATGCTTCAGTTTTAATGTATACTAATAAATTTGACATCTTAGTTTACCTTATTTGACGTGTCATATATAATTTGTTGAACTTGAGGGGTAGCAGTCTGCATAAAGAATGTCCCACAATATGCAGGCAGCTGTATTCTCTAGAAATCTTCACTACAGGAATACCCTGTCCTTTTTCTATCTATGTGTCTTTTTCTTCCAGCACTGCAGGGGTAATAGCTTTGGGTCTTCTGTAAAACTAGTAAATACGTAAAATGAACTGCACTAATATCCCAAAAAAAGAAAAAAAAAAGCCAGCACCACAAAGGACAATTGTGTATAAAGAATTAAGTATATATGTGCAGCGCTAATAAATTAAAATATATTTAAATAAATTAAAATATATGGCAGCCCTATTTAAGAGAGCGCCTCCATCAATCTTATTGTGAATATCCAGGGCTTTTTTTCAGCTGAAAATAGGTGGAACTCAGGTCCACCACCTCTGGCTCAGACCCTCTGCTCCCTGCTCACCACTATCACTTGTAAACACATATTTTCTGAGGGAAAAAAGCCCTGTGAATAGTACAAGTAAACCAAATGACCTGAAAAGAATAGACAGTGCTCAGTGTTAATATAGTGCACAATTATCATGTAAACCTTTACACTTTGAACATGTATAAATATGTGAATATAAATAGTAAGTACTCATAACAATGTCTAGAACCCGGGTCGGCAACCCGTTGATCGTGAGGTTCCTGTCGACTGCCGACCGGTGACAGGTAGCTCGCGAACATGTCCCTGTGTTGCCGACTCAGTCTTTTCCTGAGTTCCGCGGTGCAGGTGCACGCTCACTCAGTCCTAGGGTGCAGAAGAAGCCCCCCACCCGCGAGGCGGAGAAAGCCTCTGGAATAGCTTGGGTGGGTTTGAGCTCTGCCTCTTCCATCCTCCTCCCAACCGGCCCTCCTTCCGACCCAAGGGGTGTGTGATATCTGGTGGAAAGGCAGGCTTGCCAGAAGCAATCAGAGCCAGGATAGGTGGGTTTGCCTTTGCACCTAGCACTGACCCCCAGCTCCATGCCCCCCCCTCAGCTCCATGCCCTGCTGACACCCAACTCCTTGCCCCTCCCCCTCAACTCCATGCTCTCCTGACACCCAGCTCCATGCCCCCCTCAGCTCCATGCCCTCCTAACCCCGTACCTTCCTGACATCAGGTACCAACCCCCAGCACCATGCCCTCTTGACCCGCAGCACCATACCGTCCTGACCCCCAGCACCAACCTCAGCACCATGTCCTCCTGACACCCATCTGTTTTCCCTCCTGAACCCCTGCCTTCCTAACACCCAATACCAACCCCTAGCACCATGCCCTCATGACCCCCAGCACCATGTCCATCTGATCCCCAGCACCATGCCCTCCTGACACCCAGCACCAACCCCAGCACCATGCCCTCCTGACCCCCAGCACCATGCCTTCCTGAGTCCCAGCACCAACCCCCAGTACCATGCCCATCTGACCCCCAGCACTATGTCCTCACATTCAGCACTAATCCCCAGCCCTATGCCCTCCTGACCCCCAGCACCATGCCCATCTGATCCCCAGCACTATGCCTTTCTGACACCCAGCACTGGCCTCCAGCACCATACCCTCCTGACCCCCAGTACCATGCCCCCCTGACACAATAGCACCAGCCCTCAGCTCCATGCCCATCTGATCTCCAGCACCATGCCCTCCTGACACCCAGCACCAAGCCCCAGCACCATACCCTCCTGACCCCCAGCACAAACCCCCAGCCCCATGCCCATCTGACCCCCAGCACCGTGCTCTTCTGACACTCAGCACCAACTCCTAGCACCATGACCTCCTGACCTCCAGCACCATGCCCTCCTGATCCCCAGCACCATGCCCTCCTGACCCCCAGCACCACGTTCTCCAGACCCTCCAGTACCGTGCCCTCTTGACCCTCCAGTACTCTGCCTTCCTGACCCTCCAGTACCATGCTCTCCTGACACCCCAGCCCTCCTGATCCCTCCAATACCATACCCTCCTGCCCCCGCCCAGTGCCATACCCTCTTGATACCCCAGCCATCCTGCTCCCCCTGTACTCTACTCTCCTGATCTCCCAGTACCATACCCTCCTGACCCCACAGTACCTTACTCTCCTGACCCCCCCCCCCCTGCACCATGCCCTTCTGTTCCCCCAGTACCGTGCCCCGACACTTCCCCACACCCTACTGACCACTTTACGCTGCCCTACATACTACTGACCTCCGTACGCTGCCCTACATACTACTGAGCCCTGAACGCTGCCCTACATACTACTGACCTCTGTACACTGCCCTACATACTACTGAGCCCTGAATGCTGCCCTACATACTACGGACCTCTGTACACTGCCCTACATCCTACTGACCTCTGTATGCTGCCCTACATCCTACTGAGCTCTGTACACTGCCCTACATACTACTGACCTCTGTACGGTGCCCTACATACTACTGACCTCTGTACACAGCCCTACATACTACTGACCTCTATATGGTGCCCTACATCCTACTGACCTCTGTACACTGCCCTACATCCTACTGAGCTCTGTACGCTGCCCTACATCCTACTGACCTCTGTAAACTGCCCTACATACTACTGACCTCTATATGGTGCCCTACATCCTACTGACCTCTGTACCTGCCCTATATCCTACTGAGCTCTGTACGCTGCCCTACATCCTACTGAGCTCTGTACGCTGCCCTACATCCTACTGAACTCTGTACGCTGCCCTACATCCTACTGAGCTCTGTATGCTGCCCTACATACATACTACTTACACTGGCCAGAAATCAGAGCAAACAGCCAGGCCTGACTTGTATGGGTGATCAATTACTCCCCAGACAATAAAAAAAGTGAATGAAAGTGAATGCCGAGTTTCTCACTGAAGCCAACTTTTAAAGAGGAAGTAAACTATGAGGGAGTTTTACTTCCTGTTTATTATACTGCAAAGTAAAAGCATAATATTATTATTATTATTATACAGGATTTATATAGCGCCAACAGTTTGCGCAGCGCTTTATGGGGGCAGACAGTACAGTTACAATACAAATCAATACAAGAGGGATCAGAGGGCCCTGCTCATTAGATTCTAGAAGGGAGGATCGAGTGGAACAAAAGGTAATAACTGTGGGGGATGATCAGATGGAGAAAGTGAAAATACAGTTGTTAGGTGTGGGCAGGATCGGCTTCTCTAAAGAGAAAAGTTTTCAGGGATCGTCTAAAAGCTAACAGAGTAGGAGATAATCGGACAGATTGGGGTATGGAGTTCCGTAGGATTGGAGAGGCTCTGGAAAAGTCCTGGAGGCGAGCATGGGAGGAGGTAATGAGGGAGCTAGAGAGCAGGAGGACTTGAGAAGTACGAAGAGGACGATTAGGTTGGTATCTGGAGACTAGGTTAGTGATGTAGCTGGGGGCTAAGTTGTGGGTGGCTTTGTAAGTGGTTCTTAGTATTTTGAATTTAATTTGTTGGTTGAGTGGAAACCAGTGGAGGGATTGACAGAGAGGAGTAGCAGACACAGAGCGATTGGTAAGGTGGATGAGTCTGGCAGCAGCATTCATGATGGACTGAAGGGGGGATAGCCTGTGTAGAGGTAAGCCAATGAGGAGAGAGTTGCAGTAGTCGAGGCAAGAGATGACCAGGGAAAGAATTAAGAGCTTTGTCCTGTCATTGGTGAGAAAGGGTCGTGGTTTGGAGATATTGCTGAGGTTGGGGCGGCAAGAATTGCACAGTGATTGGATGTGGGGCTTAACCAGTTCTACACCACCTACCACATATTTACGGCGGCAGTGTGGACGCTGGCCGCGAATCGCCGTAAAAAGGCGGCGATCTGCGAATGGTTGCACTCCTGAGGAGTGTGCCCGCGGCTCGGGTGGACCCGATGTCCACCGGCGAGCCGCAATGAGCAGCCACAGGCAAAGAACGGGGAACCGCCGATGTAAACTGGGATCAGTTAGATCTCTCTCTGCCCATGGTAGCCCAACCCCCCCACAGTAAGAACACACCCAGGGAACACAGTTAACCCCTAGATCTCCCCCTGCAGGTTAAACCCGTCCCTGCCAGTGACATTTATACAGTAATCAGTGGACATTTAAATTTCTGATAGCTGAATAAATGTCATTGGTCCAAAAAAGTGTCAAAAATGTCCGACATGTCTGCTGCAATATCGCAGTACCGCTAAAAATCGCAGATCGCCACTATTACTAGTAAAAAATAAATAAAAATAAAAACCCCAGAAATGAATTCTCACCATCCGTAAACGCGGCCATTTTTGCGCAAACCAATCAATAAACGCCGATTGTGATTTTTTTTTATCACAAATATGAGGAAGAATATAAATCGGCCAAAATCAGTGCAAAACAAATGTTTTTTTATATTTTTTTTTTGGATTTGAATTTTAGCAAAAAGTAAGAAATTCGGGTTTTTTTGCAAAATGGTCGCTCTTCTTTTGTTTATAGCGGTGATCAGAAATGACGCAGAGGTGATCAAATACCACCAAAAGAAAGCTCTATTTGTGGGAAAAAAAGGACGCAAGCGACTGCGCAATTGTCAGTTAAAGCGACGCAGCGCCGAATCGCAAAAAGTGCTCTGGTCCTAAACTGGGAAATTCTTCCTGAGGTGAAGTGGTTAAAGAAGAGTTCAGAGTCCAGGACTATGCCTAGGACCTTGGCATGCGGGGATGGGCTTATAGTTGTGCCATCAATTTTGACAGAGAGATCGGGGAAGGGGCACATTGGGAGGAAAAATTAGAGGTTCTATTTTGGATAGATTAACCAGTTCCTGACCTGCTACCACATTTTTACTGCGGCAATGTGGCGCTGTCTTGTGGAGATTCGCGCACGCGAAGCTAGGGGGCGAGAGCCACTGGAGGAGTGTGCTCTCAGGCGGACCCGATGTCTGCCGGCGAGCCGCGATGACCTGCCAGAGGGAAAGAACGAGGAACCTCAGAAGTAAACATGGCGGTTTCCCGTTCTGACAGGCGGCATGTAAGAGATCTACTGAATCCTGTCACTGGGATCAGTTAGATCTCTTATGCCCCTGACAGCCCAGCCCCCTCACAGTTAGAACACACCCAGGGAACACAGTTAACCCCTAGATCGCCCCTGCAGGTTAAACCCTTCACTGCCAATGACATTTACACAGTAATCAGTGGATATTTAAATTTCTGATCGCTGTATAAATGTCATTGGTTCCAAAAAAATGTCAGATCTCTCCACCCCAATATCAAAGTCCCGATAAAAATCGCAGATCACCACCATTACTAGTAAAAAGAAATGTAAAAACGGCAGAAATGAATTCTCATGGTTTGTAAATGTGGCAACTTTTGCGCAAACCAATCAATAAAAGCCGATTGTGATCTCTTTTTTACCAAAAATATGAGGAAGAATATAAATCAGCCAAAACCGATGAATAAATTAGTTTTTTTATATTTTTTTTAGATTTGTATTTTGCTTTTTTTGCAAAATTGTTGCTCTTTTTTTGTTTATCAGCGATCAGAAATTGCGCAGAGGTGACCAAATACCACCAAAAGAAAGCTCTATTTGTGAGAACAAAAGGACGCAAATTTCATTTGGGTACAACGTCGCACGACCGCGCAATTGTCAGTTAAAGCAGCGCAGTTCGGAATTGCAAAACGTGCTCTGGTCCTACAGTGGGAAATCCTTCCGGGGGGTGAAGTGGTTAAGTTTGAGGAAGTGTTGTGACATCCAGACTGATATATCTGTTTATAAATGAGTGATATGTGAAGAGACTGAAGGAGTGAGCTGAGGGGTAGAGAAATAGATTTGGGTGTCGTCAGCGTAGAGGTGGTATTGGAAGCCATGGGAGGCTATCAGCTGACCCAGGGAGGAGGTGTAGATTGAAAATAGAAGAGGTCCAAGAACAGAACCTTGGGGGACCCCAACAGAGAAAGGAAGAGGAGAGGAGGAAGTAGAATTGTAAGCAACACTAAAGGTGCGGTTGTATAAGTAGGAAGAGAACCAGCGAAGAGTACAGTCACGGATACCAAAGTCGTGGAGTTTTTTGAGGAGGAGGGGGTGGTCAACCGTATCAAAGGCAGCAGAGAGGTACAGGAGTAGGAGTACTGAAAAGTGTCCATTGGTTTTGGCCAATAGTAGATTGTAAGTTTTAGGAGAGCAGTTTCTGTGGAGTGTTGAGGACGAAATCCAGACTGAAGGGGATCAAGAAGGCTATTATCAGCAAGTTGTTCACTCAGTCGGTTGTAGACCAGGCGTTCAAGAAGTTTGGATAAAAAAGGGGGCAAGGAGAGAGGCGTAGGTTGTTGAGATTGGATGGGTCCAGTGAGGGCTTTTTAAGTATGGGGCTGACAAGTGCATGGTTTATAGATTTTGGGAAGATGCCTGGTAGAGAGGGAGAGATTGGAGATGTGGGTTAGACAGTGTAGAATGGAGCCAGAGGGTGAACATAGCATTTGTGAGGGAACAGGATTCAGAGGGCAGGTGGTAAGATGGACGTTAGCAAGTAATTTAGTAACCTGATAGTAACAGTGGGTGTGTAGCATAAAGCATGGGAGGTATCTGAACAGTAGTGATCTCCTCGCAAATTGTATCAATCTTCTGTTTGAAGTAATCGGCGATCTCCTGGGCAGTGAGTGAGTTGGTGGGTGGAGGCAGTGGAGGGCGAAGTAGAGAGTTGAAGGTAGAGAACAGTTGATGGGGACAGGATGATAGGTTGTAAATGAGAGTGATAAAATAGGTCTGCTTGGCAGTGAGGAGGCTGAAATTGTGTTTTTGGAGAGCAGATTTATACTGGTTGAAATCTTTCTGAGACTTAGTCTTACGCCACAGGCGCTCATGAGCACGGCTATGTTTTTTCAGACTTCTAGTATCATCTGTTTGCCAAGGTTGAAGGGGTTGGGGCCTGATTCTGTGTGTAGTGAGGGGGGCCAGTGAGTCCATTGAGGCTAGAAGTGAAGTGTTATAGACAGAAGTGGCTAGGTCGGTGCAGGATAGGGTTGAGATATTGTCATAGAGGTCGTCGGTAGCAGAGTAGAGAAGAGAGGGGTTGAGAAGACGTAGGTTTCTGCGGGTAACTTTTAGGCGGTTGGAGAGAGAGTGAAACTAATAAGGTGGTGATCAGAGAGAGGGAATGGATAGTTGGAGAGGTTGCATGGAATGCATAGGTGGGAGAGAACAAGGTCAAGGGTATTGCCTTCAGAGTGAGTAGGAGCCTGTATCCATTGCTTCAAGTCAAAGAAGGAGGTTAGACTGAGAAGTTTTTCCTTGCATACTAGCCTATTATGTGTCACTTACCTCAAAAAATGAAGCCCGCGCTATCCCCGTCCCAGACCGTATCATCACATCCCTCTTCCTTCCGGGGCTGGCCCGGAGTCGCAGGACGTCACTCCTGCGCATGTGTGCGGGAGCCACCAATTGCAGCACGATGTCAGTGGAGAAACGGCACGGTAGCCCGGGGATATCGGCACATGTCAATACAGTGTATATCTCCTAAACCGTGCAGGTTTAGGAGATATTCACGGAACCTACAGGTAAGCCTTATTATAGGCTTACCTGTGGGTTAAGGCCTCATACACACAGACGTTTCTTAAAAAATACACAAACCTTCGGGCCCGATGTCAAGGAAAAAAAATCAGCGTTTTTCAGTGTTATGCATCGGCGTTAGTGAGCGTCGGCGTCAATAGGCATTTTTTTAAAAAAATCATCCCTCTGCTATTTTTCAACCTAAAAACGTTGGAGTCAAAAAACGCCGGTTAACGCCAGTATGGCATTATTTGGCGTTAGTGAGCGTTTTGCGGCGTCAACGTCAAATTTATAGGGGCACTTTTTTATCTGGGGCGGGGCCTGTCTCATAATTAGGGGGCGGGACATTCGTGTGGAGGTGTGACGTAGCAGGACATGAAAAAATGTGGCGCGCATAGCGCGTTGTGGCGAAAAATGGGCGTAGCTTAACTGAATTGTGGGCGTGGCTCGAAGGGGGTGTGGTCCGAGTCTGAGATGAATGAGGGATGAAGGAAGAAAGAAAGAAAGAAATAGGGAGGGAAGGAGAAAGAAGGAAAGAAGTCAGAATGGAGGGACAGCAAGCCCAGATCCTACACCACAATGGCAATATGTGTATTCCAGAAGGTTTAACAATCAGCAGATAAAGATACTCCAAACACCTGGTGTTAGCACTTCAATCATTCCGGCACCATGGTTGGTATGGTGTCAGGATGATTGAAGCGCATTTTTTCTATTACATTGTAATATAAAATTAGTTAGTTCAACTCACCACAATGTAGAATCAGTGGGAGCCCCAAATGTGTCACTTGCCACCAGATGCAGGGGTGCCTCTGTCTCCCCAGGTGGGATGGTGGTCCCTCTGTCTCCCCGGGGGGGGTGGGGGCCCCTCTGTCTCCCCCGGGGGGGAAGGATGGTGGTCCCTCTGTCTCCCCGGGGGGATGGTGGTCCCTCTGTCTCCCCAGAGGGAGGGGTGGTGGTCCTTCTGTCTCCCCAAGGGAGATGGTGGTCCCTCTGTCTCCTCAGGGGGAGGGGTGGTGGTCCCTCTGTCTTCCCAGGGAGATGGTGATCCCCCTGTCTTCCCAGAGGGATTGTGGTCCCTCTGTCTTCCCAGAGGGGGGTGGTGGTCCCTCTGTCTCCCCAGCAGGCATGGTGGCCCCTCTGTCTCCCCAGGGGACATGGGGGGTCCCTCTGAGTCCCCAGGGGACATGGGGGTCCCTCTGAGTCAACAGTGGTGGATGGGGGTCCCTCTGAGTCCCCCATTCTGCATAGGGGTCCCTCTGTGTCCCCGGTGGTGGATGGGGGTCCCTCTGTGTCCCCGGTGGTGGATAGGGGTCCCTCTGTGTCCCTGGGGGGGATGGGGTCCCTCTGTGTCCCCAGTGGTGGATAGGGGTCCCTCTGTGTCCCTTGGTGGAATGGGGGTCCCTCTGTGTCCCTGGGGGGATGGTAGTCCCTCTGTGTCCCCGGTGGTGGATGGGGGTCGCAATCAGCGTTTATTGATTGGTTTGCGCAAAAGTGGCCGTGTTTACGGATGATGAGAATTCATTTTTGGGGTTTTTATTTTTTTTATTTTTTACTATTAATGGCGGCGATCTGTGATTTTTAGCGGTACTGCGATATTTCAGCAGACATGTCGGACCATTTTGACACTTTTTTGGGACCATTGGCATTTATACAGCGATCAGTGCTATAAAAATGCACTGATTACTGTGTAAATGCCATTGGCAGTGAAGGGGTTAACCTGCAGGGGGCGCTCTAAGGGTTAAGTATGTTCCCTGGGCGTGTTCTAACTGTGGGGGGACTGCCCTAGCTGGGGAAGGGAAGTGGTCACAGCCTTCGTATACACGAAGGCTGTGATCACAGCCCTTCCCCCTTCACAGAACGGAGGTCCGTGTTTACATACACGGACCTCCGTTCCTTCACTCCGGGGGGGGCCATCACGGGTAGGTCATATGACGGCGTTACAGAGCCACTTTGCCGCCGTCAATTGCCGATCGGCGGTCGGCAAGTGGTTAAATAGCTTTTTTTTCTTTCTTTCCTTTAGACTGCTAATTAAGGGGAGTGGTTAATTGGTCACAGGTGATTCAATTCCTATAAAGCTCTCTGTTGAGCTCATCTTGAGCTTGCTGCATATTTGCTTGCTGGACCTCTGAGCAAGTGGACCTTGACTAAGTGGTGAGTTAAAAACCAGAGTTTATAACAGGCATCTTCAAACCTATAAGTAACATCTGAAATGACCTGTTATTAGTGGTGTTGTATCTGGGAAAATGTGTGCTAGCAAGATTGAAGGTTTTGTGCAGTGCACAGTGTGCCGCATGTATGCAACTATGGAGCAACGGCTCCAGGATGGATACTGCTGCGACAGATGTGAGCAGGTTGCCCTTCTGGAAGCTCACATTAGAGATCTGGAGGGGCAAATTGCAAAGCTGGACAGAGCTGTCAACCTTGAAAGGGGCCCTCTGCTCACTGAGGAGGTGGCTAGTAGGGTTAAGGGGGAGGGTGGAGCAGTAAGTCAGGATTATTGCCTCATACACACGGACGTTTTTTGACGCCGGCATTTTCTGGCATTTTTTGCAGCTCTCCATGTTAGTCAATGGCCCCATAAAAACGTCGGCGTTTCTGAGCTGTAGGTGGCGTCGGCGTTAGTGAGCAGAAAGTAGAACCCATGGCCATCGCGTTCTGAGGCTGTAACATTTTGACGTTTTTTGACGCCGACGCCACAATATGCCAAGAAACGCCAACATATGCCACCTATTATTATACCGGCGTTTTCCGGCGTTTTTTGACGCCGACGTTTTTAGGTTGAAAAATAGCAGAGGAATGATTTTTTTTTTAAAAACGTCTATTGACGCCGACGCTCACTAGCGCTCAAAAACGCCAATGCATAACGCCGAAAAACGTCGACTTTTTTTCCTTGACGTCGGGCCCGACGTTTTGTTTATTATTTTATATACGCCCGTGTGTATGAGGCCTATAAGGTAGGTAGATGGGTTAATACAGTTAGAGGGAGTGGTAGGGGCACACAGAAAAGGAAGGCCAGCCCTGGGTTTGATCACCCTAGCAGATTTGCCAATTTGAGTGAAGATATGGGGGTGGCAAACTCAGAGGTTGCAGCCCTGGATGTCACTGCTCCCCCTAACAGCCGGGAGAGCAGCCCATCTAGTAGGGGTAGTGCAGGTAGGCCTAGACAGTTGGTGGTAATTGGGGATTCTATAATTAGAAGGACTGATAGAATAATTTTTCGCCAGGATCGCCTCAACCGAATGTTTTGCTGTCTCCCTGGTGCCAGGGTTCGGCATGTGGTGGACCGGGTTGATAAATTACTGGGAGGGGCTGGGCATGACCCAGCTGTCTTGGTCCACATTGGAACCAATGACAAAATAGATGGAAGGTGGAGGCTCCTTAAGAACCAATTTAACCACTTCAGCCCCGGAAGGATTTCCAGCTTTAGGACCGGAGCCCTTTTTGCGATTCGGCGCTGCGTCGCTTTAACTGACAATTGCGCGGTCGTGCGACGTTGTACCCAAACGAGATTTGCGTCTTTTTTTTCCCACAAATAGAGCTTTATTTTGGTGGTATTTGATCACCGCTGCGTCATTTCTGATCGCCGCTATAAACAAAAGAAGAGCGACAATTTTGCAAAAAAACTCAAATTTCTTACTTTTTGCTAAAATACAAATCCAAAAAAAAATATAAAAAAACATTTTTTTTCACCGTTTTTGGCCGATTTATATTCTTCCTCATATTTGCGATAAAAAAAATCGCAATCGGTGTTTATTGATTGGTTTGCGCAAAAGTGGTCGCGTTTACGGATGATAATTCATTTTTGGGGTTTTTATTTTTTTTTTATTTTTTATTAGTAATGGCGGCGATCTGCGATTTTTTGCGGTACTGCGATATTTCAGCGGACATGTCGGACCATTTTGACACTTTTTTGGGACCATTGGCATTTATACAGCGATCAGTGCTATAAAAATGCACTGATTACTGTGTAAATGCCATTGGCAGTGAAGGGGTTAACCTGCAGGGGGCGCTCTAAGGGTTAACTATGTTCCCTGGGCGTGTTCTAACTGTATGGGGGATGCCCTAGCTGGGGAAGGGAAGTGGTCACAGCCTTCACGTACAGGAAGGCTGTGATCACAGCCCTTCCCCCTCACACAGAGCGGAGGTCCGTGTTTACATACACGGACCTCCGCTCCTTCGCTCCGGGGGGGCCATCGCGGGTAGCCGGCGGCAATCGAAGCCACCGCACCCGCTCCCTGGCCCTCCCCGAACACAGTGAGCGCGCGCGCTCACTAACCTCATTCCCGCAGCCGCCGTCGTATGACGCCGATTTGCGGGAACTAGCCACATTGCCGCCTTCAGATGCCGATCGGCGGTCGGCAAGTGGTTAAAGAATTAGGTTGCAAGTTGAAGGGAAGGACCTCCAAGGCAATATTCTCTGAAATATTGCCTGTGCTATGTGCAACACATGAAAGGCAGGGGGAGATTAGAGCCCTGAATGCATGGCTAAGACCTGGTGTAAGGAAGAGGGCTCTGGGTTTTAAGAGCACTGGGCTGACTTTTCATTGGGGTGCAACCTATATGCTAGAGATGGTCTGCACCTAAATGGAAGGGTGTCTGTTGTGCTAGGGGAGAGGTTTATGGGAAGGCTGGAGGAGTATTTGAACTAGGATTGAGGGGGGAGGGTGCATTAGATTATAATAGGGTAGACAGGTCAGACAAGGGTTAAGCCCCTATTGGTGGGTGTAATGGGGAAAGATGGGGGAGGGAAAAGAAAGATGATATGAAGGTTCCCATGTTACAATCAACCCTTGAAAATGGTACTGTTTGTGCTAAAATTAAAAATATGCAAGATACATGTGCAAAATGTGACAGTGAATTAAAGTGTTTGTTCACCAATGCCAGGAGTCTGCCAAGCAAAATAGGTGAGTTGGAAGCTCTGGTGCATGAGGAAAACTATGAAACTGGGCTATTAATATTCCTGGCTATGCTCTCTTTCGGAAAGACAGGGTAAAACGGAGGGGTGGTGGTGTCTGTCTCTATGTGAGAAGTGATCTCAAAGCGAGTGTGAATGAGGACCTAGTTGATGGAGAGTGTGATGAGTCTGAAGCATTATGGGTAGATCTGCATATGGGTGTGCGCACTACAAAGGTTATCATTGGAGTTTTTTTATAGACCTCCCAGTGTTAGAGGAGGTGGAGACTCTGCTCCTTGCACAGATAGAAAGAGCTGTAAGGGCTGGGACAGTGATAATAATGGGATAATTTAACTACCCAGAAATTAACTGGAGTAATGGCACTGCTGGGACAGCTAAAGGGCAAAAATGTATAGACCTATTACAGGACAATTTTATGGTCCAGTTTATTGAGGCCCCAACTAGGAATGATGCTTTGTTGGACCTGGTAATCTCAAACCATGCAGAGCTTATTACCAACATTCACATAAAAGAACATCTGGGTAACAGTGACAATAACATGTATGCATTTAATGTAAGCTGCAAGCAACAAACACAAATGGGAAAGATAAAAACACTTAATTTTAAGAGAGCAAATTTTACAAAGATGAGGGCTGCTCTCCAGGACTTAGACTGGGAGGGAATATTGGCATCAATGAACACAGAAGAAAAATGGGAATTTTTCAAAAAAACTGTATGCAAACTCACTGCAAAGTGTATTCTCATGGGCAATAAATTTAAGAGGCTAAAAAGAAAACCTATGTGGCTCACGGCCAAAGTTAAAGAAAGTTATAAATGATAAGAAAAGAGCATTTAAAAAAATATAAAAATGAGGGAACACTATCATCTTTTAAATGTTACAAAGAATATAACAGAATATGTAAAAACGAAATCAAGAATGCAAAAATTCACAACGAACGACAGATTGCAAAAGATAGTAAGACAAACCCCAAAAAATTCTTCAAATATATTAATAGTAATAAGGTCAGGTCTGAGCATGTAGGGCCTTTACAAAATAATCTAGAGTGCGTGACTGGGGACAAAGAGAATGCAAACTTATTAAATACTTTCTTGAGCTCTGTGTATACAAAGGAGCATGGGGGAGCTCATGACCACGTCGGGGTTGGTAGTGACACTGCCCCAAATGATCCACAATGGCTCAAAAGTGAAATGGTCCAGAAGTATTTAGACAGAATAAAGGTAGATAAAGCACCCGGACCAGATTTCATAAATTATTCAAACGTAAGAGAAACAGGGGTCAGTGCGTGAGATCTAATAAAACATTTCCGGGATGTACGAGTCTGGACTGGAATAATGATAATTATATAAACTTCTTAAAAAACCCCAAACAGAATGATAGAAAACGTTAGACAGCAAGCAACACTTAAAAACGTAAGAACTAAAGCAAAAATGTATAAGACAATATAAGAAACATTGTAAATTTTCTACTATCACAAGGGAGTAAAAATATAAAAAAATTTACGAGAAAAGAATAGTAAATATTGAAAGAAATTGAAACCGGCACTCGGTGTATCCAAAAGAAAAATCGGAGAATTTAAATAACGGGT
>BLSH010444512.1:654958-674205 GCA_018402905.1 Glandirana rugosa
AAGGATTGTATATGGGATTATTTGGTTGTATGCATATGTATATATATATATATATATATATATATATATATATATATATATGTGTGTATGTATGTATGTATGTATGTGTGTGTGTGTTTTTTTTTTTTTTTTGGTTGAACTGGATGGACTTGTGTCTTTTTTCAACCTGACTAACTATGTAACTATGTAATTAGTACTGTAAACTGATCACTGTATTAGTGTCACTGGTTCCCACAAAGTGTCAAAAGTGTCACTTGGTGTCCAATTTGTCCTCTGCAATATCGCAGTCCCGCTAGAAGTCGCTGATTACCACAATTACTACTAAAAAAAAAATGTAATTTTAAAAATCTGGTCAGCTTACTATAAGGCTAAGTATTATATTCTTACATAAGAATAACCAACTGAACATTATCAGTGTGTAGGGTAAGTGGGGTGGTTGGCCCTCATGAAAGTCCTATTCTGGGGTGGGTTCTTCTGGGCTATGCTAGGCACCTGTAACAGGAATGGATCGCTTTAAAAAAACAAAAATGATCAAACTCAAAATGGAAGATGCTCTACCCCTACCTATTTATAATGAATTAGGTTTCTAATAGTGGAGCTCATAGGTGTGCGCCGCCTATTGCATTAGGGTGTGCGCCACAAAGCGCAAACAAGCATGAGTGTGTGTGTGTGTGTGTGTGTATATGTCAGAAGGGCAGAGATCGGTGTCAGTAGTTTATTTTTATTTTAATTATTTTTTACAACATTATATTTTATTATTTTTTATTTAGGAGCCCTACTGGGAGGCTTTGGTGAAATATCAGGGGTCTAGACCCCTGATGTCTCACTTTTGAGACAGAGAAAGGGACTGAGGACATAGATTCCCCCATTCCCTTTCTCTGCAGCCAGGCAGCAGGGGGAATCTGCACAATACAGGGTGATTAGGGTGTGCCCATGCACACCTGCCACCCTATGTGCGCACGCCTATGGTGGAACTATATCCTAAAGTCATATGTGTCCCAGGCTCCCCACACAGGAGGGATAAAACAAAGAGAGATAGATATATATGAGCATGAGGTACCCTTCAGATACAAAATCGACCTTTTTTGCAAAACATATAAAAAATCACATATATCACAAGACATTTAAAAAAAAACGTGTTCCAGCCAATCTGCTCCTTTAAATTGGCCCTTGGCTGGTTCAGAGGCTGTTAGGAACTTAGGAAGGATAACACTGGCTTGATGTGAGAATCTCTTTCCAAATATATGTAACCTCCTCTGGACCAGGTACTATGTTTTATTCATATACACTTGTGTGAGGGAGGTGAGGAGCTGCATATCCCTGCATATCTGTCGTTTACCACCTCTGGACCACAGGTGTAGAATCAATTTGATTACTAGTCCACAACTTGATTTCCCAGCCGGTTTGAGCTAAACAACTGATTTGTTTCAGCCTCGGTTCACACTGATCCGATCTGAGAGATCGGATGTGATTCGCACCCCAGTGTGAGTCACATGCGATCTCTCTGCGATGCAATCTCAGCCATAGAGATAGTATGATGGAGATTGCATCGCAATCAGATCAAACTCGCACAGGGCCCTTTTTGTTTGCAGGGTCAGAATCGGATCGCATGGTGGTCCAGATCATGCGATCCGATTCCTGTGCGAGTTTGTTGATCGCACTGGGATGTGCGAACTGAAAGGGGGGGTGTTAACAATGTACTGACACCTACCTTCAGTTCACATAGGACAGTGTGAACTGCTGACGGCAGGTTAGCGATGCAGGAACCCACAGTGGAATCGCAGGGTTCCCGCATCGCTGCAGTGTGAACCGTGCCTAAGACCCCTTTCAAATTGGGGTGGTTTTCAGGTGCTTTAGCACTAGAAATAGCTTCTGCGAAGCACCTGAAAACCGCCTCTCATTCATTCCAGTGTGCCTTTTCACACTGGGGCGGTGCGCTTGAGGGTCGTTCCGAAAAGTCCTGCAAGCAGCATCTTTGGGGCGGGTTGGGAGTGCTGTATGCAGCTCTCCCAAACCACCTCTGCCCATTGGAATGAATGGGCAGCAATTTCAACGCGCCCTGCTAGCGACCAAAAAGTTCCGGGAAAGCGCAGCTTAAACAGCGGTAAATCGCCATTACTGCCTTTACCGCGAACGGCTATTCAGCATGAAAGCAGCCTAAAAAAAGTCCAGCCAAAGCTCATTTGGCTGTACTTCTCCTTTGGATCACAGGAGAGCAATTTGTTTTGCACTCCTGTGTCCCTTTTTAAGCAGAGAGCGGACTGAAATCCACTCTCTGCTGACATCACCAATGTCAGTCCAGGCACCGCGTCATCCTGACCACAGAGTCTGGATCCGCCTGGACTGACACCTCTCAGCCTTTCAGCGAACCACTGAGAGCCTCAGACAGCCACTCTACCCCCTCCACAGCTCAGTGCTCCAATGAGCGCAGAGGGAGAAGAGCAGAGAGCTGTGACTGACAGTCTACAGCTCTCTACTCATGGAGCTCTAAAAAACCGAGTGATTGGCGGTGTTCGATTGCTCGGTTCTCAGTGCAGAGGCGCCGGGGGACAGATGCTGCATCCACTTAGGTAAGTATAATGGGGGAAAAATAATCCTTTACTTCTCTTTTAAGTTGTGCACATGTTCCTGTTGAAGCCAGGATTATATGCATATTACAAATGAACTTTCAAAGTATATTTATTTTTCTACATATCATGCGGTGGATTGTATCCTATAGCTGTTTGATCAATGGACTGCCATATGTTCAAGACATGCCAGATGGGTAGCAACTCATTACAAAAAGAATGATATGTGATTAATATTATATAACCACTTCAGCCCCAGGAGGTTTCACCCCCTTAATGACCAGGCCATTTTTGTGAGATATGGCACTGTGTTACTTTAACTGACAATTGCATGGTCGTGCGACGCTGTACTAAAGTAAAAATGATGCCCTCTTCTTCCCACAAATAGGGCTTTCTGTTGGTGGTATTTGATCACCTCTGCGGTTTTTATTGTTTGCGCTATAAAACATAAAAAGACTGTCAGTTTTATCTGGGGCTTTCTCCGCAAACGTTTCTCCTGGTCTTACAACTCCCCACTCATGCCCCTGTTAAATCACACCTATTTCCAACCAGGCCTTTTGGACACCTCTTTCAAAAAGTGGGTCCCTGAACCCCCCCCCTACTCTTGCACATGGTCATCCAAGATGGAAAAACTGACACCCATGGAAACAATGTTCAACTCCAAAGAGCCACCTACCCACGTGGTATCTCAATTTTACAAAATCCTCCAAGATCCATATTACACATCTCCCCCAGAATTTATGGCACAATGGGAAAAAGACTTTCAAATCTACCTTCCTAATAAAATAAATGGTGCAGCGCTAACACATATATAAAAAGATCATGAGTCCATGGAAAACAGCAAATCCAAGAGATGGTAAGTGTTTCACAGATGAAACAAGCAGAGAGAGTCCCAATCCGTGTCAGAAAGGAAAACAGGAACACACTGGTGCCACTCAACACCCCAGCTGTTATACTCTTACCAGAGAGCATGCGACCCCCTGATAAGAGTGGTCAAACACGCTTTGTTTACGAGTTAGGTGGTCTCCCCTCCTGCTACTGCAATCAAGTAGTCTCCCCTCCTGCTGCTGCAATCACTATAGAACTCCAGACCCAGCTATTGAACCCGACACTCCAGATCGCTCAGATGGAAGGATCAGTCCAGACATGTAGGAATAAATGGCCCCAATAGTGTGATAACGTTTTCACAAGTTTAATAATTAAAAAGAGTAAAACTTACAAACAAATCGTCTTTGATAAAGCATGAATGGAACATCCAACAGGGAGAAAGATGGCCGCACTGCGGCCGCGCATGCGCAGATGCGCGATTACGATAACAGAGGAGTGGTCAACGTGCAGGCGTAGCTCCAACCGGTTTCGTCAGAATTGACGTCATCAGGGATACGCCCACACGCACGGACCACTCTATTTGTACCTAACATCAGCCCGGGAGGGCCAATCGGCTCACACCTCTCATGTGTTAATTGTCTCTGTTCCTCCTCCATTCTCAAAGCTAAACCTACCATAAACATGGCGGATTCCCACAATGGGGACAGTTTATAGACGTGCTCCAGAAGGAAATATTTGCAAATTCCACCTTCTTGGCAGAAGGTCAAAAACTCCCGCCGAACTATGCAAATCCCCCTTTTTATTGTTGTTATACTGACTAACATACCGGTGTAATTCCCTAAAAGAATATAGGTGGGAGATGCGGGTGGCAAACCCGTGTATCACTACCCCCCAAGGAGGCACGCAACACCATATTAAAAATGGAAGTTAAAGGGGCATAGTCATTTTAAGTTTAAAAAACATAGAGGAAGCTGATTGGGGGTCCCCCAAACTTATGCGGTATCTACCACAACATCTTAATAAACCACTTCCGAACTTACTCCCAATAAAATGATAGATTACAATAATATAAAAGCTAATATAAAACAACCATTAAAAAATAATATTTAAATTCATCCTAAAAATGTGCAAGGCACCCCCTGCTGGATCCTACAGGATTTACATGTGGTACCTAAGAAGTGTAAATATTCCCAGCACCACCACTAAAGATTAAATCCTGGATCATATCAGAGAAAGGGATAAAAAGTGACTATCCCTTTGAAATCCAAAAATTATTAAAAATGTATGTGAAAAATAAAAAATATATATATAAGGACAGGGGGGTGCATATGACCAAAAACTGACCCATGGTGGCAAGCACTAAGTTGCCACGGGTCCAACCTGACCTATAGCAACAAATAATAGGTCGCCACGGACCCACAACCTGTCCAAGGGACTTCCTTACTGTCCAGGGTCAACTGTTATTTATATAACAGTTCAGGTCCCATTCTACGTTCAAACCAAAAGGCATATAACACTTTAATCTGTATATCCAGCTGGTTTCTGCTTGGGATATACATCTTTTGGCATTAGCTTGCCTCCAATGCCCCATGAACTTCTCCAAGGCTATAAACTTGGTGCCGGCTAAACTTCTCCCATGTTTTAGGTCATAGTGCTTCGAAACGCTGTGTCCCGGGAAGCCCTTTTTGATGTTGCAAATATGCTCTCCCAATCTGGTGGCTAAACTCCGTGTGGTTCTTCCCACATAGTCCAACCCACATGGGCACTTAATGAGGTACACAACGTTTCGAGTACTACACGTAATACAGGTTTTAATTTCATATTCCTTCCCCGTAACTGAAGAACTAAAGGATGTCACCTTCCTTCCTTTCAGGGAGTTTACCTCACAGGCCTAACACCTATGACAAAAATAATATCCCTTTAGGTCCCCAAAAAATACTGGTCTAGCAGGTGGATCAGGGACATTAAGGGCAATTCTATTTCTTAAACTTCCAGCTCCCCTAAAGATCACCCCTGGCCTATCCGGAAGTGTTGGTCCCAGGATGCGATCTCCTTTCAGGACCGGCCAATGCTTGTTAATAATCCTCTTAATCATATAATGTTGTTCAGTATATGTTGTAAAAAAAGAGGAAGACCAGTCCTGATTCTGGTTCAGATTGGGGGGCTTGTCCTTAATCAAATCCTCTCTATTCCGTAATTCAACCTCTCTGATGGTTTTCTCCAGGGTTACCTCCTCATACCCTTTTTCCAGGAATCTTTTCTTTAGGATGTCAGCCTCCATCCGGAAATCCTCCACTCTTGAACAATTACGTCTTAGGCGGAGGAACTGTCCTTTGGGAACTGCTGAGATCCAAGCTGCATGATGACATGAGTCCGTGGGAATGTAACTATTCCGGTCCGTTTTTTTGAAAAACGTGGAGGTAATCAAAGTGTCACCCAAGACCCTAATGGTTAGATCCAAGAAGTGAATCTCAGAGGGATGAATTTCAGATGTTAAAATTATACCCCTCTGATTGTTGTTCAAAGTCTCCAGAAACGATCTAGCTGACTGTTCATCTCCATCCCAGATGAAGAAAATATCGTCTATGAACCTCTTCCAGATTATTAATCCTGATCTCTCAGTCCCAAAAACTTCCTCCTCCTCCCACCTGGCCATGAAGAGGTTTGCCATGCTGGGGGCAAACTTAGCCCCCATGGCAACCCCCTTCCTCTGCAGGTAGAAGGAGTCCTGACACCAAAAATAATTGTGTGTCATTGCATATTCCAATAGGTCCAAAATAAATTGCTTCTGCAAGCAAGGGATAGACGGATCCCCTCCTAGATAATGCCTGACCGCTTCCAGACCTAGGGCGTGCGAAATGGAGGTATACAACGCCGAGACATCGGCTGTAACCAACAAGTATCCAGGCTTCCACCTCACATCCCCCAGTAGGTTGATCAATTGTTTTGAGACCCTGAGGTACGAGGGTGTGCCCATCACCAGTGGCTGTAGAAAAAAATCTATATATTGTCCCACTCTTGAGGTGATGGAATTAATGCCACTGATGATGGGCCTACCCGGGGGATTCTCCAAGTTCTTATGTATCTTGGGGATACAATATAGGACCGGGAGTCTTGGTGCCAATGGAATTAGAAAATTGGCCTCCTTTTTGTTCAGGATGTCCAAGCTGAGTCCCTCTCTAACCAGGTTTTTCATTTCTAATTTATATTTTGAAACTGGGTCCCCATTCAGCTGACCGTAGGTTTCCTGATCATTAAGTATATTGGAGATTTCTTTGTTATAAGCAGCCTTATCAAGGACCACTATAGCTCCCCCTTTATCAGCTGACCTTATGACTAGGTCTTTCCTTTGACAAAGTTTATCCAACCCGTCTTTGAGGTTCTTTTCCATTGCTATTTTCCGATATTTTAAAGCATCCACATCCTTCAGAACTAGATCCCTGAATACTACCAGATTATGAGAGGTATTGTTAGGGGGATTAAATAAAGAAGCGTTGCTCAGTTTAGAATGTCTAACTTCTGAGGCTACCGTTACCCTCTCTTTAATAGGGTTACTCATAATATACCTTTTGACATTCAATTTTCTGACGTACTTCTGCACGTCTATGAACGTTTGGAACTTATCCAGATTACGGGGTGGTGCATACTTTAAGCCCTTTCCCAGAATCTGGAGTTCTTCCTGGTGTATGTTCCATTCATGCTTTATCAAAGACGATTTGTTTGTAAGTTTTACTCTTTTTAATTATTAAACTTGTGAAAACGTTTTGTATATCATATACAAGACTCTAGGTTCGTCTATGGTTTAGTTCCTCTCAAGTCTAGAGATTCATCTATGCACTGTTCCTGCTATGTATTGATATTTCTTTTCATCAATAAAAATCTATTGAAAGTAAAAATCAATGATCTTTGTTTGATGGAGGAACTCACATTCATAGCAAAGGGAGATATCTCTAAACATACTAAAACCTGGGCTACCTGGACAGAATTTAAAACCTCCTCTTGCTACAAAACCTTTGTTTCTCACTCAACAGAGTGTGACTGATAACCCGATCCAAATTGGTATCACACTGACCCAATTGTTGAACAGAGACCTATTATTGTGTACTTAGTATGACTCCTTACGTTATAGTCCTGATATTGTTATATTGTTTATCTTTTTTTGCTGTTGGGGTTGTATCCGTGCTCTCTGGGACTTCTCTCTTCTCTTCCTCTTTTTTCTCCTTTTTTTTTTTTTCTGTTTTTCTCTTCCTCACCAACTCTCCCTAAACCTAAATTTTCCTTTTCCCTATCTCTCTCCCCTATTCTCATCATTCCTATTTTAAATTTAGATTTATACGATTGCCTACAACAACATAATTGCTGACTTATACCCAATATCTACCACCTATGATACTAAAGACATTCGCCTTAATTGTAACTAATTGGGTAAATGTGACTTATTGGATAGATCTGCTCACTTCTCTCGGATTTTGTTTATACATTTGTAATGTGAACAGATAAGCTGTGTATAACCTGGCTTACTCGCAATTTCATACTTATATGCCTTTTTGTTTTTCCTCTTTTCTTTTTAAATAAAACATTTATTAAACTAAAAAGACTGTCAGTTTTGAGAAAAAAATATATTTTTTATTTTCTACTATAAAACATTCTCAATAAAAACAATGTAAAAAATCAAATTTCTTCATCAATTTACGCCAATATGTATTCTGCTGCATATTTTTGGCAAAAAAACCCAATAAGCGTATATTGATTGGTGTGCGCAAAAGTTATAACGTCTACAAAATAGGGGATAGATTTATGGCATTTTTCGTATTTATTTATTTTTACTAGTAAGGGCAGCGATCAACGATTTTTAGCGGGACTGCGACATTGCGGCGGACAGATCAGACACCTAACTGACATTTTTGACACTATTTTGGGAACCAGTGACATTATTACAGTGATCAGTGCTAAAAATATGAACTGTTACTGTACTAATGACACTAGCAGCGAAGGGGTTAACATCAGGGGTGATCAAGGGGTTAACTGTGTTCCCTCAGTGTGTTTACTAACTATGGGGGATGGGCTGCCTGGGTAACACAGAGATCCCTCTTCCTGCATAGCAGAAAGACAGGATTTGTGTGATCTTCCCTGTCAGAACGGAGATCTGAGTATTCTAGGTGTACAAAAGAGCACACACACTGCTCTCGGTTAGCAAAATAAACACACAATGCCAAATGGCAGTCCAAAAAACAGGCGGCAAGTTCAGTCCCACTCTGGTGTACAGGGCCGCTGATAAGGCAGTACAACTGGTCCTGTTGTACTGTGCCCAGGCCTCATCAGCTAAACAGGGGGACCCAAGTAGAGTTGCCACCTCATCCCTTTAACCACTTCAGCCCCGGAAGGATTTCCAGCTTTAGGACCGGAGCCCTTTTTGCGATTCGGCGCTGCGTCGCTTTAACTGACAATTGCGCGGTTGTGCAACGTTGTACCCAAACGAAATTTGCGTCCTTTTTTTCCCACAAATAGAGCTTTCTTTTGGTGGTATTTGATCACCGCTGCGTCATTTCTGATCGCCGCTATAAACAAAAGAAGAGCGACAATTTTGCAAAAAAACCCAAATTTCTTACTTTTTGCTAAAATACAAATCCAAAAAAAAAATATAAAAAAACATTTTTTTTCACCGTTTTTGGCCGATTTAGATTCTTCCTCATATTTGCGATAAAAAAAAATCGCAATCAGCGTTTATTGATTGGTTTGCACAAAAGTGGTCGCGTTTACGGATGATGAGAATTCATTTTTGGGGTTTTTATTTTTTTTTTATTTTTTATTAGTAATGGCGGCGATCTGCAATTTTTTGCGGTACTGCGATATTTCAGCGGACATGTCGGACCATTTTGACACTTTTTTGGGACCATTGGCATTATACAGCAATCAGTGCTATAAAAATGCACTGATTACTGTGTAAATGCCATTGGCAGTGAAGGGGTTAACCTGCAGGGGGCGCTCTAAGGGTTAACTATGTTCCCTGGGCGTGTTCTAACTGTGGGGGGACTGCCCTAGCTGGGGAAGGGAAGTGGTCACAGCCTTCACGTACAGGAAGGCTGTGATCACAGCCCTTCCCCCTCACAGAGAGCGGAGGTCCGTGTTTACTTACACGGACCTCCGCTCCTTCGCTCCGGGGGGGCCATCGCGGGTAGCCGGAATCGAAGCTGCCGCACCCGCTCCCTGGCCCTCCCCGAACACAGTGAGCGCGCGCGCCTCCGGCAGCGCGCGCGCTCACTAACCTCGTTCCCGCAGCCGCCGTCGTATGACGGCGTTTTGCGGGAACGAGCCACTTTGCCGCCGTCAGATGCTGATCGGCGGTCGGCAAGTGGTTAAACCCGAATACATATTAATTACACAGGTTCTGTGGCTGATTAAAGTGGTAATTAAACTCACTTGGTGCCTTATCTGCATTAACCACTTCAGGATTTCCAGCTTTAGGACCAGAGCACTTTTTGCGATTTGGCACTGCGTCGCTTTAACTAACAACTGCGCGGTCGTGCGACGTTGTACCCAAACAAAATTTGCGTCCTTTTTTTCCCACAAATAGAGCTTTCTGTTGGTGGTATTTGATCACCTCTGTGTCATTTCTGATCACCGCTATAAATAAAAAAAAAAGCGACAATTTTGCAAAAAAAAATCAATATTTCTTGCTTTTTGCTAAAATAAAAAAATCCAAAAAAAAAAATTAAAACATTTTTTTCCGTCGGTTTTGGCCGATTTATATTCTTCCTCATATTTTTGGTTAAAAAAATCGCAATCTGTGTTTTATTTATTGGTCTGCGCAAAAGTTGCCGCGTTTGCGAATGATTCCTTTCTGGGGTTTTTATTTTTTACTAGTAATGGCAGCGATCTGCGATTTTTAGCGGTACTGAGATATTGCAGCAGACATGGACCATTTTGACACTTTTTTATGAAAATGCACTGATTACTGTGTAAATGCCATTGGCAGTGAAGGAGTTAATCTAGAGAGGGCGATCTAAGGGTTTACTGTGTTCCCTGGGCGTGTTCTAACTGTGTGTGTGTGTGTGCGGGCTGCCCTGGCTGGGGGAAGGGAGTGATCACAGGCTTCCATATACAGGAAGCCTGTGATCACAGCCCTTCCCCCTCTATGAGAACGGAGATCTGTGTTTACATACATGGACCTCTGTTCTCTCACTGGGGGGGGCATCATGGGAAGCTGGTGGCGATCGGGTCCGCGCTACCCGCTCCCTGGCCCCCCCCCCCCGGACACAGTGAGCGCGCCTCCAGCGGCGCGCACGCTCACAGTACTAGTTATCGCAGCTGCCGTCATATGACTTCGGTTTGTGATAATGAGCCACTTTGCCGCTGTCAGACTGCGGTCAGCAAGTGGTTAAATTAGCCTCAGAACCTGTGTAATTCATAGGTGTTCGGGTTTAAAGGGATGAGGTGGCAACCCTAGACCCAAGGCAGCTTAATTGTTCATTTCTGCCTAAATGAATACATTGATTTTAGTAGACCACACCCCTGCTCCTATTTGAATACCAGGGCTTGAATTACATTTCCCTGAGTCCCATCACCTCAACAGAGGGGCCCAGAAGATGGGAGCAGAGGAGGAAGTTTTTTTTTTTTCCATAGGTCGAGAAAGTCAGTGCCACTGCACCTGGTAGGTTGGGGGTCCCATCAGCAAGACTGTACGGGGCCCTATGATTTCTAACAACAGCCCTGCTGGTGTATATAAAGTGCTCGTGGTTGACCACACTAGCGATAGGTGGTCCACATCTGAGGGTGAGTGCACATCCATGTGGGGCACCTCCTTTTGCACTTTGGAGCACTGTTTGTTAAGGAGCACAAACACTTTATATACACCAGAGTGGGACTGAACTTGCCACCTGTTTTTTGGACTGCCATTTGATATAGTGTGTTTATTTTGGTAACCGAGCGCAGTGTGTGTGCTCTTTTGTACACCTATTATCAGAGGCATAACAAGAACCTTCAGGGCCCCGGTGCAAGAAATTATGAAGGGCCCCCCTGACCAGGGCCCTTCCCACGGATCCTGGGGCCCTTTACTCCCGTCGCGAGTCCCTTTATTGCGGTCCCACCGAATAAACAAATAGTTGTTTACCGAGCCTCCCATTCATTCAGAAATGGAAATATAGTAAAAACCGTTTACTATGCTTCAGTTATGAGTGAGCCAATTGGTACCAATCACTGACTCTGTCCATTCAGAAAAGGAAGGAGCCGGTAAATGACAAATTTAACGACCCGTTCCCATCTCTCCATCATGACACATCTTCTACAGCAGCTGACAGGAGAGAGGAGGGGGGAAGACAGCAGCTCTGTGGGGGGACCGGGGAAGCACAGAGGGACCCTGGGAACAGCAGAAGACAAGTAAACTGGATAGGAGGGACGGCGGGGGCAGCATATAGAGGAACCTCTCTCCTGCATTAGGAGGAAAATTAAGGAGATTGGTTCCTCTAAATGCCACCCCCACCATCCCTCCTATCCAGGTGTACAAGGGAGGCACACGGGCCCCCTGGAGCATGGGGCCCGGTTGCAATTGCAACCCCTGTAGTTACCCCCCTGCCTATTATACTCATTTCTCTGGGACAATCTAACACTGCAGCTGGTGAATTTTTCATTTGAATATTCTATTTGGTGTTTGACTTGAGTTAATTTATTAGAATGGAAATCTGCCTTGTTTACTTTGGCAGACCACTGTTCTGTTTCTGCTGGAATGATTGCAGGCGGTCGGTGGACATCGAGTTTGCCAGACCCGCTGATTGGCCCCCCTGCTGGCTAATCGGCGCGTGCGTGCGCCCCCACAAATTCGAGTGCAAGAATCGCTGTACCAGTATGGCTATTCCTACTATATACCAGATGCAGCTATTCCTCCATCTGACAGCACTGCTATCCAGGACTACAAGTGTGAACACAGAGAGGCATCCATGCTGGGAGTGTTGAGTACATGTTTTTCTATTTTAATTTTTTTAAGTGGCCAACTTGCATTTGATTTTAGCATTAAAACTTTTAACTCTACTGCACTTAGTGTGCGCTCTTTTTGTGCATGCTTGCATTACAGCCCTTTAAATTACTTCAGACCAGACAGAAGTATCAACATTTTATTTAGAAAGACTCCGAGCATGTAAACTCCATAATAAAACAGTTCTTGTCCTTAATTTCCTAATCCTAACTCAGGCATATCCAGCATATCTTCAAAGGTGGAATCCATGTACTAAAAGGTCCATCAGCGGCATTCCCCAGTGGCTGGTGTCTTTGGGGTGAACCCCAGATTCTGATGACCTCCTACATTATGACAGATTTCATGATGACAGATGGGTATAACCCCATTCTCTTTCAGACCAAGGATCCATGGCAAGAGAAAGAGCCCTGGCTCCTAACCACTGTCCCTCTTTTATAGCACAGGATCAGTGGGACGGACCCAAGAAAAAATAACAATGGTGATATTTGCCAGCATACCATGGATGCACAAGGTAGTGTCCAAACGGATTTGATTGCATGATCACAACACAAAGCAATGCTACGTTTCGGACCATCATGTGAAGGGGCCTTGCATGGCTCCGAAACGTGGCACTGCTTTGTGTTGTGACCATGCAATAAAATCTGTTTGGATGCTTCCTTTTGGATCATAGGTTTGCTGGTGATGCAAATTCCAGCTCCTTTGCCCGTGAGAAGGACAGGAGCCGCTGTTCAGAGCATCGGCTGACCGGGGAGGGGGGGGGGGGAAGGTGCAGTGAGAAGGGGGAAAGATCCCCGTTCAATGCGGAACAAATCTGCAAATCAGATGCATTCCCATTGAACATAATGGGGCTGGAATTCGCACCGCACTGCACAGAACACGCACACATTTTCTGTGCTATGCGAAGTGCAAATGCATTGCACGTATATGAACCAGACTCATTGAAAACAACATGTTTTCAAGTGTCCTGCGAATAGGATGCGGTGTAAGCCGAATTCAATTCGCATAGGTGTGAACCCAGCCTTAGAGTTTATCCAGGAATATGTGCGATGGGTATATGGAAGACCCAAGAAAAACCCGGCAACCCAAGCCCTGGGAAAAACATTAACCCTAACCCCTCCATCCAGGGCAGCATCTAACTTGCACCCCGCTTATAGTTTTTTAATAAAAAACTGCAGTGTCCAAATTCCTTTTAGGCTCGGAAAAACCTGATAAGGTGTATAAAAATGTATGTTCTTATTGCAAGGGATCCCTGTGACTGTGAAGAGAGCAAAAACTGCACCGCTTCAGGTGAACCAGGATGTCCTCTGCTGTATATGGAAATTGGGTGCCAGCCCAAGTACGCAGACAAAGCTTGAGGCTGGATTCATACCATTGCAGAGCGAATTCCAGCCTGTTTGCTGCTGAGAAGGGGCAGAGCCGCAGTTTGGTGGCTCCTGTCCGTTTTCACAGCACAGCAGCTGCGGGGGGGGAGAGGGGAAGGGGGCACGAGCAGGGAGAAAGAGCCCTGTTCAGTGCGGAACACATCTCCGTGCTAGATGCGTTCCCATTGAACTTAATAGGAGGGGAATTCTGTGCAATGCGGTGTGCGAATGCACCTCTGTGAACCTGACACATTGAAAACAATGTGTTTTCAAGTGTCATGTGAATTGGATGCGATGTAAGCCGCATCCAATTCGCATAGGTGTGAACCCAGCCTCAAAGTCCAGAAGAAAAGGAAGGCAGCAGCACTCCCCATAAAAATCCCATTTATTGATGTATTAAAAGCATGATACAAAACACACAGCCAGCACACAGGTACTCAATGGCCATAGCAGATGCGTTTCACACACCTGTGCTTAGTCCTTGCTAATTAGTCATGATACCACCTCTGACTTAGGGCCAGTTCACATTGTAGCGAGGCGGAGCGGCGCGACTTCGCGGCCCGTTCACATCTAGGCGAATTGTCAGGCGACTTGAGTCGCCTGACAATTCGCCTCAATGCTGTGCAAATGGGACCGTTCTAATAGGAGCGAATCGCTTCGCTCCGCATTAGAAAAATGGTCCCTGCACTATTTTTAGGGCGATCTCAGGCGGCTTGCGTTGACTTCTATGATAGAAGTCTCCTAGCAAGCCGCTTTGAGATCGCCTGGAGCGCCGCATCGCGCCGCTCCGCCTCGCTACAATGTGAACCGGCCCTTAGGGTCCTTTCACACACATGGACCGTTCATCAGTTCGTCAGTTCATCAGTTCATCCATTTTTCATCAGTTTTTTCATCCGTTTTTTCATCAGTGGTCATCAGTTTTTCATCAGTTTTTTTTTTACATTCACTACCAATGCAAAAACGTTTTTCGTCCGATCCGTTTTTTTGACGGATGAAAAATAGGACTTTCATCCATTCAAAAAAACGGATGCTGACAGAAACTGATGAAAACGGATGAAAATAGCTGATCATCAGTTGTCATCAGTTTTTCCATAGAGATGCATTGATATCCGTTTTTCATCCATCAACGGATGGATGAAAAACGGACAAACGGTCCGTGTGTGTGAAAGGGGCCTTAAATCTGAAGGTGTCCAGGTGAAAAATTAATTAAGGTGAATGATCTGCCTGCAGAGAAGTCAGGGCACATATAACATACACTGTTAAAGACAACACTAAGATCCCTTTCACACTGAGGCGCTTAACAGGCGCTATTGCACTAAAAATAGCACCCCATTCAACCCAGTGTGTCCTTTCACACTGGGGCGGCTCAGGGCGGTGCGCTTGCAGGAGTAAAATTAAACTCCTGCAAGCATGATTTTTCAGGAATGTGGGGAGCGGCAACTCCACCGCCCCTGCCATTAGATTGAATGGGCAGTGCTCCCGTAGTGGCTGTACACCACTCTGGGAGCGCCGGCACTTTTAACCCCTGTTAAGCCCCTTGTGGGGGGGGTTAAAAGTGCAGTGCTGCCGTCCAAATAGCGGCGCCATAGCGCTGCTATTAGTGGTATATCGCTGCTAAATTAGCAGCAGTTTACCGTTGACGATCGGGCGGTCCCAGTGTGAAAGGGGCCTAAGCTTCATGTCATGCTATGCATGCATAGAAAAGAAAAAGCACAAAACCAAAAATAAAAATAATTCATTCATATTCATTTCTAGTTTTATTTCTATTTTTTTATTATTATTATTGGTTTTGTGCTTTTTCTTTCCTTCTTTTTTCTTTTCTATGCACGCATAGCATGACATGAAGCTTAAGCCTTGTACACACGGTGCGACGGTCGTATGGAAACGGACGTACGACTGCTCATTGTACAATCATCCGACCGTTAGTACGCACGATTAAAATAGCCGAAGTACGACGGTCATACAACAGAAGTTGTACGAGCAAACTAGAAAACTTTGGTTGAACCAACAAGTGGTCGTACGACCGTTGTATCCTGTGTACAGAGAAGTTGGTCCAACAAGTTTTACTGTGCAAAACACGCATGCTCAGAGGTCAGGAACGCCGGGAAGTGTCCGTTCGTTCCTAATTCACAAATTAAATGCACCTGAACTTCCTCTTTATATGCTCGTAACATGTAGCTACGTTCGGCTTGGTTGTACGATCGCTTAGTGCATGTCAGTAGGCGAGATACATGAGCCAACATGCGATTTGGGCCACTCGGTCGTACGACCGTCGCACCGTGTACGAGGCTAGTGTTGTTTTTAACAGTGTATGTTGTATGTGCTCTGACTTCTCTGCAGGGCAGATCATTTCCCTTAATTCATTTTTCACCTGGATACCTGCAGTTATAAAGCCCCGTACACACGGGACGACGATCGCACGTACGATTGTGTCAAATCGTATGTTGGCTGTTGTATCTAGCATACTGACTGCATTACAGGATCGTACGACCGCAGAAGAACATTCAGGTGCATGTAATTGGCATCCAGCCATTCCTGACTTCTCAGCATGCGTCTTTTGCACAATACAACTTTGTTGTATCAACTGCTCTGTACACGATACAACGGTCGTATGAGTGTTTGTTGGTACGACCAAGTTTTCTAGTTTGCTCATACAACTCCCTTGTACGACCGTCATATGTTCGACTGTTCAAATGGTGCATACGAACGATCGATATCACATACAACGGTCATTAGTACGACCTTTTGTATGGGATCGTCGTCCCGTGTGTACGGGGCTTTAGTCTGGTCTCATGACTAATTAGCAAGGACTAAGCACAGGTGTGTGAAACGCGTCTGCTATAGCCATTGAGTACCTGTGTGCTGGCTGTGTGTTTTGTATCATGCTTTTAATACATCAATAAATAGGATTTTTATGGGGAGTGATGCCACCTTCCTTTTCTTCTATCCCTGTAACTGTATTTGTAGTTCATTACACATCTAAAAAAGAAGTGATTTTCATGATAGATCTGTAGGGCAAGTGCATATAGTTTATATGTAGGAGAGAGATTTTAATTTTTTGACAGTTCAAAGAAAATCACAAAGGATGCAGATTGAAACTGAAAGGTACATTTTAATGACATACAATTACAAAATGAAGCCATTGCAATTGCATCTGCTGTATATAATCTGGAAATTTTCATTTTTATTTTGCATACTATTGAATCAAGCTTTCAAGCAGTTTCTTAACATATGGATCAGTGGCATGGGCTATACCAACAACCTTGATCCTCCTGGGGTCCCAAACACAATCTTCCTCCAACCCACTTTTAACCATACCACAATATGGAGGCACCCATGCGGTATCATAGCCATGATCATGCCATGTATTTTGCTTAGGGTGATATTGTCTGTCAATTTTTATGACCTTCCCTACATTAACCCTGAGTTTCAAAACAACCTGATCACTTTTATCCTCTAGGGGGTAACGTAGAGCTTTGTCTATAGCCCTACTGACGTAGACACCTTTTCCGAGCATGCCACCTGCTGACTGCTGAAATCCATTCTTGATGATGCCCACAGCTGCTGAAGATGTAGTACCATGGTACATGACGTAGATCTTTCCATCAGTTGGCTGATCATCGCCTTGGAGAATTATTTCATGAAAGTAGGGTAATCTCTCCTCCCCCCAAAAATCCTCAGTGTTGCCCGTGTTAAATCCAAACAGAAAGGCCATTGCTACTGGAAGAAAAAAATATATATATATTTTTTAAAAGCAATTACATTGTCATCAAGTGGGGTGGTGATACTCTTCATGACATTGGTTTCTGTTGAATACAATGGTGAATCTATTTATTTAGTATGTCTTTTAGATAATACATGAATATAATACAAACAGATGGGTTGATTTACTAAAGGCAAAAAGACTGTGCAATGAAAATTAAAAAAAAAAACAGCATTTTTGCTTCCACATGATTGGATGATGGAAGTCAGCGGCGTTTTTGCACATTTACTAAGCTCTGAAACATTTGCACTTTGCAAAGTGCACAGACTTTTTCCCTTTAGTAAACCAACCCCAGTGTCAGTTAGGATCTATTAAACATATTCCAGTAAAAACGTATTTTACCGGTCAGGATAGAGTAAGGATAGAGACAACATCTGCCAGAATTGTAAAGAATTAAACTGGTGTGGATGCGCTACCAGTTGATAAATAAATCAATAACCAGATACACAATAATTAATATAAAAGCCAACGTAACTAATAATGATAAAAGTTGCATAAAAGGTGAATAGCGAGAAATAAATCCTTATTTATAAAAGGTGGAAACAATGGTGTGGAATGGACACCCTAAAGGTGCTGACAAAGTGCTGAGTGCTCCAGGTGTACTGTGCAAGGTAAACAAATATTTCATACAAATAATTAAAGTCCAAAAAAAAAGTCTCTATAATTGTCAAAAAAGTGCTAGGTGCTGCCAATATATGAGTGCATAGTAAACAAATGCTTCATGCAATAAAATAAAAATAAAATAAAAATAAATAAAAATAAAAATCCAGAAAAAAAGGGGGATCCTTGTATATTCAATGCCAATAATTGGTCACTGATGATCTTCCTTCAGTGTAAACTTCTGCGATCCTTCTTATCAAATGTGTAAATAACAAGCTAGCAAAGTGCAAGGTGCTCTCTCCACCAGGTGAAATGGACTCTCACCTTAATTGGCGACCCCCCCAAAATGTGCTAATCGCACAGATGCTGAAATAACAATAACCTGGTGCTAATCGCACAGAGTTTAAGAGCAAATTCCTTCTAATATAAAAACACTTAGTGCCGGAAAACTTCAACATAAGCTCACTTAGTGCGGAAAACTTCACTGGTATAAATAGTTAAAAATTCAACCATGGCTCCCAGGTAAGCATGAAAAAATAAAGACAATTTCATAGTGCAATATGTACAGCAACTTATGAATAAACCATGCCGCCCCTTCAGAAAATTACTCACATTTTATTAAAATTTCAACAGTATAAAACCAGTAAAATATAATCTCACGTAAGTTACAGGATACCTCCGCCAGGCTCTGCCTCTACATGTTACGCCACCAGCCGTCATTGCTTAGTCTGGAGTCTGTAGGCCAGAGCCTGGCGGTGGTATCCTGTAATTTACGTGAGATTATATTTTACTGGTTTTATACTGTTGAAATTTTAATAAAATGTGAGTAATTTTCTGAAGGGGCGGCATGGTTTATTCATAAGTTGCTGTATATTTTTGTGAACCACGGCCTTTTGAAGTTGTATTCGAGTGAATCACGCCTTTTGAAGTGACCATATTTATCAATTTTTAAGTTGGCACAGAGGGTCCATTCGTACTTTTTTATTTCTTTTAAAGTATCACGTTATATATGTCGTTGAATACTTATTTGGTACGGCGGGGAAGTCTTTTAATGAGTGTAAAATAATTTTAAAGTTGTCATATTTTGGTCATTTTATATTAGAGTGCATTTAATGTCCTATGGTGGCGGTCCGAGACCGGATGTCTGAGGTCTGATTCGT
>BLSH010444512.1:681451-701315 GCA_018402905.1 Glandirana rugosa
AAAAACGCAAAAATTTAGACGGATCGTTGTTGGGGGGGGGGGTTTTTTTTTTTTTTTGCGTTTAGCACCCTTTTAGTGTCCTTTTTTACTCCATCCTTTTTTTTACGTCTTTCACGTCGACGTATCCACACTTGGGTCTGAATTCCCTATTGTTAGGAGCACTCACTACTTTACATTGTAGCAAAGTGTCATTTCTATAGTGTTGTCACATGAAAAGATAGAATAAAGTATTTACAAAAATGTGAGGGGTGTACTCACTTTTGTGAGATACTGTAAATATCCTACTCAGAAACCCATAAGTAATGTTTGATTTCAATAATACACCCTGCTTACACAGCAGATACTTGAGCGAGGATTGTTATCCCTTAAGTCTGGGTTCACACCTATGCAGCTGCACTTTCTGCATTTTTTTTCCTACCTCATTTTTTCCTGTGATTTTCCCACGATTTGCGTTTTTTTTTTTTTTTGGGGGGGGGGGTTGTTGCTAGGCAGATTTAAAAACGCAAAAAGCAAATCGCTGCAAAATTGCAGTAAAAACGTACCAAAACGCATAAAAAACTCCACTGAAGTCTATTGCATGCAAAACGCAAACTGCTGTGAGGGAAAAAAAGTCCCCACCCTTTCCAAAAACCGCAATGCCGCAAAACGCACAGATGTGAACTACATCCATAGGAATCCACGTTAAATGGACTGTAGTGCAAACTGCAAAACGTGGTAAAAAACGCATAGGTGCGAACCTAGGGTTAGATGCTGAAACTAGAAAAGCAAAAGCTGTGATGCTGGGAGAGGGACTGGAGAGAGAAAGTTTTGCTGGCCAGCATGGAAAGGAAATCAGAACACGAAAAAGAAATAATAGGAAAAGTCCAAAAGCTCATATCTTAACCACTTCAATACTGGGCACTTAAACCCCCTTCCTTCCCGGACCAGCTTTCAGCGCTGTTGCAGTTTGAATGACAATTGCGCGGTCATGCGACGCTGTACCCATATGAAATTTTTATCATTTTTTTCACACAAATAGAGCTTTCTTTTGGTGGTATTTAATCACCCCTGGGTTTTTTACTTTTTGCGCTATAAATTAAAAAAAGACTGAACATTTTCAAAAACAATGCATTTTTCTGTGTTTATGTTATAAAATTTTGCAAATAAGTAATTTCTCTTCATAAATTTTGACCAAAAATGATACTGCTACATTTCTTTGGTAAAAATAACCCAAATCGTTTATTTGGTGCTGGCAGACAGACAGATGTGACGGGGACATACAGATGTTTGTGTATGGTGACAGATGTGACGGGACAGACAGATGTTTGGGGACTGTGACAGATGTGATTGGGGACTGTGACAGATGTTTGGGGGCATACAGATGTTTTGGGGATTGTGACAGATGTTTTGTGTATGGTGACAGATGTGATGGGGGACATACAGATGTTTTGGGGACTGTTTATGGGGACACTTATATGTATGGGGACAGGGGTATCAGTGTGCTTGGTGCACTGTGTGGGGGGCGATCTGTGAGAGCTCTCTGCATGAAATCATCATCATGCAGAAAGCTGTCACATAGCTGCAGCTCCCCCCCTTCCCCCCTGCACTGAGCTCTCACTGAGCTCGGCGGGGGGAGAACTGTCACAGAGACGTTCGTCTCTGTTTACAATGTGACGACTGTGATTGGACACAGCCGTTACATGATCGGGAGGGCCAGTCACTGCGCCCGTATCCCGATCTCTGCTCAGCTGGATCCTGTGATCATAATGATCACAGGATCCAGCAGCAGCGCGCCGCGTGGCCGCGCTGCAAGCTCCCATTCTGCAGGACGTAAATACATGTCCTGTCAGAAGGGTGAAGCTCCCACCCGGCCGTATATATACAGTGGCCGGGTGGGAGGTGGTTAAATGGCCCCGTCACATTTCCAACAGTTTATTGAAAAACTTTGGACCAAAGTCCCTTTTTAATTGAGAAATAATCCCCCTGGACACAGTGGTTTAGTGTATAGCACTTTCGCCTGGCAGCAAAAGGGTTGCTGGTTCGAATCCCAACCACTATACTACCTGCCTGGAGTTTGCATGTTCTCCCTGTGCCTGCGTGGGTTTCCTCTGGGCACTCTGGCTTCCTCCCACACTCCAAAGACATGCTGGTAGGTAAATTAGATCCTGTCTAAATTGGCCCTATATATGAATGTGAGTTGGGGACCTTAGATTGTAAGCTCCTTGAGGGTAGGGACTGATGTGAATGTACAATATATATGTAAAGTGCTGCATACATTGACAGCGCTATATAAGTATCTGAAATAAATAAATAAAAAATAATGAATGTAATGACAACGCCTATTATTTAAAAATAGCAATCCTGAACAAGAAATACTTGTTTTAGGAAGGCAATGCTGGGTGGTATTTTATTGGATGCATTTATTTCTTTTCTTTTTGTTTCTTTTTCCCCATTAACAATAACTGAGTGCGCTTTCATCTCACCACATCCTCTTATCCAGGAAATGCCTAATACTCAGATATAAGCCCAGAGGTCAGCAAGCCATTATAGAACAGTATTCATGCGATCATGTACCTATGTTCACAGTTGTGTAAACTTAAACATTAATATTATATTATTAAAATGTTATCCTTTATTCTGTAATTTGTCTGTTTTAATACTGGAGAACAACAAATACAGCAGCAAGCTAATGACAAAAGTGTGCTTTGCAATCATTACCGTCAATTGTTCTCCTCTTATATTATGATAATATGATAGTATTGTAAGTATTCAAGTAAAACATTATTATCAATAATAATAATAATAATATGAGTAGTAGTAGTATAAATACCTATAACCATATTTTTAAATGAAATTGGCCATTATTGCAACATATCTGTTTACTTTGTTGAATTCACACTGCAACTATGAGGCCTCATACACACGGACGTTTCTTAAAAAATAAACAAAACGTCGGGCCCGACGTCAAGGAAACAAAATCGGCGTTTTTCAGCGTTATGTATCGGCGTTAGTGAGCGTCGGCGTCAATAGGCGTTTTTTTTTTTTTAAATCATCCCTCTGCTATTTTTCAACCTAAAAACATCGGTGTCAAAAGCCGGTTAATGCCGGTACAGCGTTAGTTGGCATTAGTGAGCGTTTTGCGGCGCCGGTGTCAAAACACGCCAAAACGTTACAGCCTCAGAACACGTTGGCCGTGGGTTCTAGTTTCAGCTCACTAACGCCAACGCCATCTACAGCTCAAAAACGTCTGCGTTTTTATGGGGCCATTGACTAACATGGAGAGCAGCAAAAACGCCGGTGTCAAACATCTGTGTGTATGAGGCCTTACTATACTATTTTGTATTACAAAGTTACAAGTTAAGTCTAGAACAATGCCAGGGTAGCCAAGGTATTAAACAGGAAAATGGCTCTTCTTGATGTGCTCCACTATAGTTGAATGTCACTATTGGGTGAAGTGACACTTTAATTAGAAAATGATACAAATCTGTAATTTTCTGTTACTGCAGTGCATTTTTTCTCTGGATACTTTTTAGTGAAGAAGGATTTATTGAGATGTTATCTAATAGCTATTTGAAATGTCCCTTAGTTCATTTATCCTATTTTAAAGGGAACTTTCTCGAAACAATAGAAAACAAATACACATGTGAAAAAAATGAATACAACCTGTAATGCTCCCACTGCAAATAATGAACAGATGAAAGTGATTGTAATTGTTCAATTTAAAAAAACAAAAAAACAGACATGTCATACTTACCTGCTCTGTGAAATGGTTTTGCACACAGCGGCCCGATCCTCTTCGATGGTCGTACAAGGGGAGTTGTATGAGCAAACTAGAAAACTTGGTCATACCAACAAGCGCTCATACGACCGTTGTATCGTGTGTACAGAGCAGTTGGTACAACAAGTTGTATTGTGCAAAACACGCATGCTCAGAAGTCAGGAACGGCTGGATGCTAATTACATGCACCTGAACGGTCTTTCTGTGGTCGTACGATCGTGTAGTGCAGTCAGTATGCAAGTTACATTATCCAACATACGATTTGAGACGATCGTAAGTACGATCGTCGTCCCGTGTGTACGAGGCTTTAGGGGCCACTTGCTACAATATAACCTTTGACATCATTACAGCAATCATTGCAAAAAAAAAAAAATTAACAGGACAAACTCCATTGTATGTGAAAATTAAGAGCAAATCTGTAAATAGATAGATAACAGTCATGTATACAATGGGATAAAACATTTTGTCAGTCACACAAGTCTGAAAAAATGATTCTCACAAAGTCTTTAAGTAGAAATAAACTCAGGTTGCCCCAAAGAGGAACTTACCAGGCAGTGGAAGAATTTAGCGTATGCATACTTTCCAGATGTCTCTGACTTTTATAAGGTCTCTGACTTGTTTCAGTTTCTGTTTTTACATCTGCCGTGTTATGTATTTTTAAAACACCTTTTTTTTCTTAAAGAAAACACAGTAATAAATTGCTTGGTTATCTTTTAATAAATAGCATATATAAAAAGATGAATTGAAACAGCAAAAAATGAATCTTGTAGCCAGTCAGTTTTGGTATTGTCTACAACAGGGGTGTCCAAACTTTATAAACAAAGGGCCTGTTTACCGGCCTTCAAACTTTAGGGGGGCCAGATTGTGGCTGGAGAGGATAGAAAATGTCCTGGATTCTAGGAATAAAAAATACCTTAGGTCAGTGGAGGTAAAGACATTGCATACACTATATTCCCAAAAGTATTGGGACACCTGCCTTTACACACACATGAACTTTAATGGCATCCAAGTCTAAAGCCTTGGACAACCGAACGTCCAACTTTGTACCAAGTTGGATGTTGGCTGTTGTGTCTTGCGTACTGACATGCACTAAGCGATCGTACAACCAAGCGTAACGTAGTGACGTGTTATGTGCGTTTAACAAGGAAGTTCAGGTGAATGTGAATTAGGAACGTAGGTTTCCCAGAATGGACACTTCTGGAAGTTCCTGACTTCTGAGCATGCGTTGTTTGGACCAACTTCTCTGTACACACGGTACAACAGTTGTACAACCAAAATTTTCTAATCTGCTCATCCAATTTCAGTTGTACAAAGTTGTACGACGGCTGTTGTAATCATGTGTACGAATGGTCGGATGATCGTACAACAAGCTGGTTGTACGACCTTTGCAGCTATAACAGCTTCAACTCTTCTGGGAAGGCTGTCCACAAGGTTTAGGAGTGTGTCTATGGGAATGTTTGACCATTCTTCCAGAAGCACATTTGTGAGGTCAGGCACTGATGTGGATGAGAAGGCCTGGCTCACAGTCTCGGCTCGAATTCATCCCAAATGTGTTCTATCAGGTTGAGGTCAGAACTCTGTGCAGGCCAGTCAAGTTCCTTCACACTAAACTCACTCGTCCATGTCTTTATGGACCTTGCTTTGCGCATTGGTGTGCAGTCATGTTGGGACTGGGAGGGGCAACCCCCAAACTGTTGCCACGAAGGTGGGAGCATGAAATTGTCCAAAATGTCTTGGTATGCTGACGCCTTAAGAGTCCCCTTTACTGGAACTAAGGGGCCAAGCTCAACCCCTAAAAAACAACCCCACACCATAATCCCCCCTCCACCAAATGATTTGGACCAGTGCACAAAGCAAGGTCCATAAAGACATGGATGAGCGAGTTTAGGGTGGAGGAACTGGTCCAAATCATTTGGTGGAGGGGGGATTATGGTGTGGGGTTGTTTTTCAGGGGTTGGGCTTGGCCCCTTAGTTCCAGTAAAGGGAACATCGGTATACCAAGACATTTTTGTCCACATCAGTGCCTGACCTTATAAATGCAATTCTGGAAGAATGGTCAAACATTCCCATAGATACACTCCTAAACCTTGTGGACAGCCTTCCCAGAAGAGTTGAAGCTGTTATAGCTGCAAAGGGTGGGCCAACTCATATTGAACCCTACAGACTAAGACTGGGATGCCATTAAAGTTCATGTGAGTGTAAAGACAGACTTCCCAATACTTTTGGTAATATAGTGTAGTGCCTGTGGTCAGTAGGAGAGGAAAGCGTGCCCCATTCACAGTATAAGTGGGAAGAATATTACCCCATCCAAGGGACAGATAAAAGCTAACAAAGAGATACCTCCAGCCTGCGGGCTGCAATTTGGAGACCACTGGTCTAGAGAATTAAAAATAATTCTATATAACATAAATACACACCTGTAGTAGATAATGTAAACATTTCAAACCACTGCTATAGCAGCCCATATACACTATATTACCTAAAGTATTGGGATGCCTGCCTTTACACACACATGAACTTTAATGGCATCCCAGGCTTAGTCCGTAGGGTTCAATATTAAGTTGGGACACCCTTTGCAGCTATAACAGCTTCAGCTCTTCTGGGAAGACTGTACACAAGGTTTAGGAGTGTGTCTGAGTATGTTAGACCAGTGGTTCTCAACCCTGTCCTCAAGTACCCCCAACAGGCCATGTTTTCAGGTTTTCCTTTATCTTGCACAGGTGCTTTAAATCAGAGTCAATGGCTTGATATTTGGGACAGCTATTTTATCTAAGAGAAATGCCCAAAACATGGCCTGTTGGGGGTGCTTGAGGACAGGGTTGAGAACCACTGTGTTAGACCATTCTTCCAGAAGCCCATTTGTGAGGTCAGGGACTGATGATGGACGAGAAGACCTGGCTCACAGTCTCCACTCTAATTCATCCCAAAGGTGTTCTATTGGGTGCAGGCCAGTCAAGTTCCTCCATCCCGAACTCGCTCATCCATGTCTTTATGGGCCTTGCCCTGTGACCCAGTTCCCCTAATGCTGTGTCTAGGAATCAAAATGGAGCATCCGTTGCTGACGATATTGAGGATATATGGGATGAGGGGCCGTGTCTTGTAGCGCAGCTTGGCTAGGCAATACCTCCAGTCATACACTGCGTTTGGACCTTGTCGTCCCAGTGTGCTGTCTGTATACCTCACCAGCAGGAGAAGAGGTAATAGGTGGGTATCCTGAGTTGCTGGAAATCATGTGTAGTATGGAATCTTACATGAAGCATGAGTCCCCAGATCATAGCATTGCATCCCCTGTAGGGTTGGCAAACTGAGCGGGGAAGATGAACAAGCCGGCAAGAGGATTTCCTGGATACAACAACAGGTGCCTGCCTGGGAAGCCATGAGAACATTGAGAAGATTAGTACCCTGTGACAAGATCGGCAACAGTAGGAAACACTTGGCAGTAGAATTTGAACAGGGGTATAGACATATGGACATACACGCTATTGCAGCCTTGGCATTTTTGCTTGTGTACCCCTGATGCCATGCTATGATCTGGGGACTCATGCTTCATGTAAGATTCTATGCTACACATGATTTCCAGCAACTCAGGATTCCCACCTATTACCTTTTCTCCTGCTGGTGAGGTATACAGATAGCAAACTGGAATCCAAACGCAGTGTATGACTGCAGGGATTGCCAGGTATGGATGAGCGAGTCTGTCATGGAGGAACTTGACTGGCCTGCACAGAGTCCTGACCTCAACCCGATAGAACACATTTGGGATGAATTAGTGCAGAGACTGCGAGCCAGGCCTTCTCATCCACATCAGTGCCTGACCTCACAAATGCGCTTCTGTAAGAATGGTCAAACATTCCCATAGACACTCCTAAACCTTGTTAACAGCCTTCCCAGAAGAGTTGAAGCTGTTATAGCTGTACAGGGTGGGCCAACTCAATATTGAACCCTACAGACCAAGGCTGCTTTCACACGGCCAAGTCCGTGTGCAGGGTCCGTTTTGCTCAGAGGGGATCGCTCCGCTGATCCCTGCTGAGCCAGCGGATGACAGATCCGTCTCCGCTCACTGTGGATCTGTCAAAGCCCCGCTCTCCTGTATGGGAAATTGGATGAAAATGGACCGTCTGTCTGTTTTCATCAGATCCGATCCCCAGACGGATGGAAAAATAGGGTTTCCATCCGTCGGGCTTTATGGTACAGGAGCGGATCAAAGAGCGGCGAGTGTCAGCGGACATGTCACCATTGACATCCGTCGATCCATAGAGGGGAATGGAGCATCCATTCAGGTCCGCCTGAAAAACTGCCAGGCAGACCTGAACAGAACGTCCGTGTGAAAGGGGCCTAAGACTGGGATGCCATTAAAGTTCATGTGTGTAAAGGCAGGTGTCCCAATACTTTTGGTAATATAGTGTACCTTTAAAAAGAAGCCCTCCAGCAGCGTGCTGTCACTGCTGCCGGGGCTTTCGTCTTCACCCGGTCTCCCTTCCGGGTTTTCAGGCGTCAGCACGAGAGTCGCGGCCCACTGCACAGATCTCTGATGTCGGGTGATGTCATTGGCTGATACTAAAGTAAATATCTCTTAAATGGTGCACGTTTAGGAGATATTTACTATGCCTACAGGTGAGCTTTATTATAGGCTTTCCTGTAAGTATAAATCAAAAAGTGGACTTTACCACCACTTTAAAGTGATGAATAGAGTGTGGGTTCTGGGGTATGTTGTCTTATTGTAATACTCAAGTCAATGCATTTCCTGCCAGTACCCTGTCGTCTTCTTATACAAGAATCCCTTGTTCTTTTACCCAGCTTACAGCAATGTATTCACTTTAAAAATGATTCATCACATTATATACTAACTGTATCAGTGTATTGGAATGAGGTTTACGTTTGGAAATCCCCTTCACATACCATCCAGTGGTTTTAGTTTCCTTTCCTGGAACCTGGCTGTTTTTATTTTTGGACTACACCCTTTCACTACACTTACAAAGACTTCATAGGATTCATGTGACTTTTTATGCAATACATCCAAAGCAAAGTATTTGTCATGTGAAATACTGCATACCTTTCATAGTTTACATTCTGTTTTATTGTACAGGTGTTCTGCTTCAAAACATGAAATCACATGCGGAGCACCCACCGTACATTTACTGCGGCAGGGTGGCTGCTCTGTGATAGATTGCGTACCTAGTACATGATCCTACACTTTCGGGTCTGTGGCGCGCACTGTGGGAGCCCAGAGGCAGGTACTGCAGACTCGATGTCCGCCAGTGCCTGCCGATTACACAGGACACAGGCAGAACAGTGATCTGCCTATGTAAGAAAGGCTGATTGTCATTCTGTCAGAGAGGAAGGTATGGATCCTGTGTTTCTGCAAAGCAGGAACACGGATCTTTGCCTTCCTCCAGTCAAAGCACCTCCCCCACAGTGAGTAAGCACAACCTAGGCATACATCTAAAGTGGAGTTCCACTCGTTTTTCTGTTTATTAAGTAAGCAGCTACAAAAAGTGTACCTGCTGACTTTTATTAAACACACACTCACCTGTCCCATGGTCCAGCGATGCAGCCGCCCAAAGCCTTGGTTCTCTCCCTGGCGCCGGCATCACTAGTGTGGGCGCACGGATGTGACAGCTTGTGGCTTCACAGCCGAGTGCACACTGCGCATTCGCAAGTTGCGCTGCACCTCCTGAGTGGCCGAGCAATCTTCTGGGACTTGTGACGTGTCCCAGAAGATTGCAGGCAGGGAGGGGGAGAGGAGGACTCGACTTGGTGGCACGAGAAGAGATGGGAGCTGGGTACCAGTAAAAACTAGGTACCCACTCCCTCCTCTCAAAAATGAGTCCTTTTAGGGCTCTTTCACACAACCGGATCGTTCGGGTCCGCCTGTCAGTTTTTCAGGCGGACCCGAACGGACGCTCCATTGTTCTCTATGGAGCGACGGATGTCAGCGGGGACATGTCCACTGAAACCCGATTCGCCAAATACAGACGGATGGAAATAGGGATCGGATGAACACGGACAGACGGTCTGTGTTCATCCAATCCTCCATAGAGGAAAATGGAGCTGTGGCAGGTCCGTGCAGAGACTGTCCTGTCATCCACCGGCTCAGTGGGGATAAACAGATGGCTCCCTGCTAAGCAGCGGAGCCCGTCAAAACGTGTGAAAGGGGCCTAAAGCGAAAGTTTTTACCTCCCACTTTTGGGTGGAACTCCGCTTTAAACCTTTGATCACCCCTGATGTTAACCCGTTCCCTGCCAGTGTCATTAATACAGTGACAGTGCTTAATCTTTAGCACTGATCACTTTATTAGTGTCACTGGTTCCCGCAAAGTGTCAGTGTCCGATTTGTCCGCGGCAATTTCACAGTCCTGCTATAAGTCGCTGATCGCCATCATTACTAGTATAAAATAAATAAATAATAAAAATCCATAAATATATCCCATAGTTTGTAGATGATATAACCTTTCCGTAAAGCAATCAATATACGCTTAATTTAACCAATATATATAGCGGAATACAAATTGGCCTAAATTGATGAAGAAATTTGATTTTTTTTTTTTTAAATGTTTATTGGATATGTTTTATAGCAAAAAGTAAAAATATGTTTTTTTAAAATTGTGAGTTTGTTTTTGTTTATAGCGCAAAAAATAAAAACGCAGTGGTGATCAAATACCACCAAAAAGAAAGCTCTATTTGTGGGAAAAAAAGGACATCAATTTTATTTGGGTACAACATCACACAACTGCGCAATTGTCAGATAAAGTAACGTAGTGCCGTATCGCAAACAATGGCCTGGTCATGAAGGGGGGTACATTTTCTGGAGGTCAAGTGGTTAAAGCACTGCAATAAATCAGAAAAAGACATTCCCTGTGCTTGAAACTACTGTAGATCTGGGACTGGCAGCCTCTGTACTTTAGCAAGGGATACCGGGTCATTGTCAGCGGCCCCTTTGGGGAAGAGCGCTATAGGATGTGATAAGCGTGGGATATGAAAGTAGAAGGCCTTTCCTTAGAAATGGTAAATGAGAGATCTTACAAATAGGATACATTCGAGATTAGAATAAGAGCATAGCAGTAGGGGGAAGTGTAAGCTACCTAGCCAGCAGAAAGACTTTATAACAAGGGTAATGAGGTTTCACATAGAACAGAAATATAGACATCATTGATGAGAAGGTGACGGCAGCAATCATAATTACTCAGTTTGAAACCGACATTAGCCGGTAAATGAAAATATAATACCATCTGCCATTTGAGTCAATTAGCATTATTCAGACAAATACCAGGGTACAATTATATACATATTTCCAGTATGTTTTTACGCTTGATTCACATCAATGCATTTTGCTTTTGAGCATTTTTTTCAGTGCTTTCTGCATTTTTTTTACCACATTTTTGATGCGTTTTACCTTGTCTTTACCGCGATTTTGCTGCGATTTGCATTTTTCTTTTTTTTAGGGGGACATTTTGTTGCTAGGCAGATTTAAAAATGCGAAGTGCAAAATCGCAGTAAAAACGCATAAAAAAACGCAGCACTTGCGTTTTTCTTGCCCATTGATGTCTATTAGATGCAAAACGCTGCATTTTGTGTAATAAAAATTCCCCGACCCTTTCCGAAAACGCAGAGGCACAAAAATGCATTGATGTGAACATGTTCCATAGGAACCCATGTTAAAAAAATTGCCTGCATTTCTGCAAAATGCATCAAAAAACGCATTAGTGTGAATCAAGCCTTATTGTGTGGCAGGATGTCATATATAAAACCACCTTTTATTATTATAAACAAGTAGAGAAACCTGTTCAGTGGCAATGTCTACAACCCAACTTTCATTTCTTAAGAAGTGAAACTTAAAGCATTCTTTACCTAAACACTTCACATTCCTGATATGTGCCTGCTGTACCATGTATCTGTATGAGAAAGTATCCTGTTGTCTTTGTATTGCTTTCTTTATGTGAAATCACTGATGTTCCTGCCAGTCCCTCTGCTTTCCTATTAAAAACGGACCACCCTAGGCTTGAGAGCACATCATGGTCAGTTCTCTAGCTATGCTCCAAGGAGCAGACTTGTCCTGACATGCCCCCGCTGCTCAGCCAATTACTGGGTCAGCGTGTGCTGCTGCTTCTCCTCCCCCAGCTCTTATGCAGCTGAGAACAGAGGGAATGTGAACACATAAAGAAAAGGGAAAAAGTGTATTTATAATGTATTGCTATATCTATACATAAATGTTTTGCCTTTCATTTCTATTTTAAACTGAATAGGTTGTTCTTACACCCATTCCTGTACAATCACTTTAACCCCTTGGCGCCAGCTTCTGCCGGCCCTTTAAGGAAACCCCTATGCTGGGAGGCGGGGCTTATGGCCATGTAGCCGCTCTGATTGGCTGTCACGGCGGTCACATGGTCGGAAAAGTCCCGATCGCAAATTACTTTCCGTGAGGCTCCGGTCACTGTGCTGGGAGCACGCTCCCTCTCAGGACAGCACTGTCAGTGCTATTGCACGCAAATATACAGCTGCTCTGCGCCGAAGCCGCATATTTGCGTGCATTCCACACCAAGTGGTTAAGAAATGTGTGTATAGACACTCAGGCATTTTATCCTAGTGAGTCAGTAGTCACACAGCTATTTTTTAAAAACATACAAACACTTACACTATATTACCAAAAGTATTGTGACGCCTGCCTTTACATGCACATGAACGTTAATGGCATCCCAGTCTTAGTCCGTAGGGTTCAATATTGAGTTGGCTCACCCTTTGCAGCTATAACAGCTTCAACAGTTCTAGGAAGGCTGTCCACAAGGTTTAGGAGTGTGTCTTATAGCTGCAAAAGGTGGGCAAACTCAATATTGAACCCTACGGACTAAGACTGGGATGCCATTAAAGTTCATGTGCATGTAAAGGCAGGCGTCCCAATACTTTTGCTAATAGTGTATATCTACACACATATAACACTGGTGGTGAACACTGGTGTTTTGGTGGAGAAAACTGTAAATCTGTGTCAGGGTTGAAATAATGCACAGCTCACTGGCTGCAACTTCTCTCTCTCCTCCCACAGACTGGGAGAGAGAGCCGATGGCTGCATTGTGCAGCCTTTGTTTGCATTTGTGATCGCCGTGATCGGACACAGCGAGCACATGGTACAGGGCCAAGTTCATTGGTTCTGTACCTGGACCTGTGATCCACTGTGTCCAAGGGACACAACGATAACAGGGCATGCCACTGCCTACTCTAAAAGAGACACACGAGCGGCCAATGCAGGACACCGTATATATGCACCCTCCCACATCGACGTTGCTCTCGTGTAGACATTTTTCAAAAGCAGCCAGATGGGAAGCAGTTAAAAATGATTCTTCACATTACATACTAAAATATCAGTGTGTTCAATTGGGATTATTTTCAAATTTGGAAAATCCCCTTGACATAGCACTGGCTAAAAACTCACTTTATGCAGGCTATGGTTATCTGCACTGAGTTTTCCATTACACGTCAGATATGTGGACGTCTTCCAGCAGTTTTAGTTTCCTTTCCTTGACACCGGCACTCTTCTGTTTATTTTCATTCCAGATTTGTATCTTTAGAACTACGCCCTTTTACTGGAAATAGAAAGAAACTTCAGAGCACTGATTTGATTTTTCATATGAAACACTGCATGTCTGCGCAAAATAACATTTAGGCCTCATACACACGGGCGTATCTTGAAAAATAAACAAAACGTTGAGCCAGATATCAGGGGAAAAAATAGGCGGTTGGCGGTTTTCGGCGTTATGCATCGGCGTTAGTGAGCGTCGGCGTCAATAGGCGTCTTTCAAAAAAAAAAAAAATCCTCTGCTATCTTTCAACCTAAAAACGTTGACGCCAAAAACGCTGGTTAATGCCGGTACGGCGCTAGTGGGCGTTAGTGAGCGTTTTGCAGCGTCTGCGTCAAAAAACGCCAAAATGTTACAGCCTCAGAACGCGATGGCTGTGAGTTCTAGTTTCAGCTCACTAACACCGACGCCCTCTACAGCTCAAAAACGTTGGTGTTTTTATGGGGCCATTGACTAACATGGAGAGCTGCAAAAAACGCCAGAAAAAGTCGGCGTCAAAAAACGTCCGTGTGTATGAGGCCTTAGGCTTCATGCACACAGGACATTAAAAAAACATCCTAAAACCGTCATTAGCTTATCAGTGATTTTTTTTTTTTCAGCTTTTACCAGCGTTATATTACCAGCGGTTTTCGCGTTTTTATAGGGCCAGCGTTTTTTTGGGGTTTTTTTCCCAATTGATCTAAAACGTCCAAAAACATTGGGGACCGATGTTTAGCCGCGTTTTGTGTTTTTGGGCGTTTTTGAGCATTTGAACGTTTTTACAGCTGAAAAACGTCTCTCAGAACCCACTGGTCTTGGGTTTTTTTACAGCTGAAAAACGTCACTGCTAAAAACAGTTGATAACAGCCTATGTGTGCATGAACACATAGGATAACATGATGGAGGGTTTATTGACTGTAGAAAAAACATCTGCAGCTAAAAACAACTGTTGTAAAACAGTCAAACATCCTGTGTGCATGAGGCCTTAGAAAACAGTAACACCACTACATTCTATTTTAATTTATAAGTTATTCTGCATAAAAACATGAAAGCACAATGGAACTTGCTTAAATAGGTCCTTCTATGTGTTTATATCGTGCTTACCCTCGAAGGGGCCCCTGAGGGTGTACCCAGATCCCCAAGTATAGAACAGAGGATGCCAGTCACACAAGCACAGATCCACTGCAATTTGGGCTTACTCTAGGGCACACATGACAAACACAAGGCCCACGGGCCGAATGCGACCCGCCAGGCCATTCCATGTGGCCCTCACACCTCTTCTGAAGCTGCAGAACCCCCCTCACGTCTGTCCCCACCTTGTCTCAGCAGGCAGCAGCATAGAGGAGGACAGAACTCCTCCTACAAATCCTGTGCTTCCTCATGCAGCTGTGGAGAGGCTCGTCTCTGCCATCCTCCTGTCTCAGCAATCAACAGCAGAGCTGAGGGCAGAACTCCTTCTACAGATCTTGTGCAGCCACAGTGCCCCCTGTCTCCACCTTCCTTGGTCTTAGCATTCAGCTGATTTCAGCCCTCCTCTGGTCCTCCTCCACACCCTACAATTCCTGCTTCCAATTTCCACCCCAGATTCTTCCCAGCAGTAGCACATGTGATATAATGGAGGGTGGAGGACTCTTGTCTTTTGATGGTGGGGGGCTCTTAACATTTGATGTAAGGAGTGGGGGAGTGATCTGGACATGTAATCTTACAGATACAACTGGCAACCATAATGCTGATGCGGCCCGTGATGAAATTGACTTTGACACTCGTGATCTAGGGGATGTCTTTTTAGGATTTATTTAATGAGAACTTCAACAGGAGAGGGGTTTAGGGTCACTTGATAGCAAGTTCAGTCGAGGTTCAGCACAATACCCGCTAACGCAGCAGTCTTGCGGCTAAGCTAAAGCCCCTTGGCTTGTGGTATGTAGCTCCACCCTTCTCTGGCCATTCTGACGATGCCAAAACTTCTCCTGCTGGGCATGACTCCTCCCACTGTGCAGATTAAATCTTCACTGCCCAGCCGAAAATGCACCCAGTGTTGCCAGCTATTTTTCTGGCAAACTTTGTTCCTCCCAGCTAATAGGCACTGTAGCAATGCTCTACTGTTATGCATATACCGGACAGTCCATAGAAATCCCTCTACTTCTCAATCTTCTGTCAGTTGCTATTGGCAATGGCAGTATGTACTGCAGGGATAATCCAAGGATGAGCCCCCACATATAATGCTTACTCCTGAAGAGGCCAATGAGAATGTACCCAGATCTCCCAGTATCGTACAGAGGCTGCCAGTTACACAAGGACAGACCCACACACACCTCAGGCTCAGTCTCTGGGATGTCATTTTAGGATTTATTGTTGAAGAACTTTAACAGGAGAGGAGTTTAGGGTCGCAGGATACTCCAACACAATCAGTAGCAATAATGGGAGGACAAACTGCTCACTAATCTTCGAATAGCAACTCTTCTGGAGCTAGCATGGAAGGGCCATTATATCTAGGACCCCACTGCAGCACACCCTACAACAACTTCTGACACTTAATTCTCTTATGGCATTTGTAGAACTGACAGTCCACAGCAAAGTCTTTACTCACAGATCCCCAGGAGCTGTCTGCCACTTAGCATCCACAGGCAGATCCTTAGTGAGGGAAATTAATTAGATCCTCCTCCAGCCCCATTCAGTGCACTGCCCTCCAGCATATGTAATCCTCAGGCTATCTTCTCCAGGCCCTCAGCCCAGCAGCTGCTGAGGCCCAGGCTGCAGCTTCTTGTGTCTCCAGCTATCTCGCAGGGGCACTGGGGACACTCCATGGAGAGGAAAGAACATTTTGCTCAGACCTCCTGCACATTTATCACCTCCCCAGCCACCCTCTGGAGGCCTCCTTCCAAGGATTGGCTGTGGCATTATAATGATTCAACTGATCATTTGAATCTTCCAGTCCAATGTTCTGGAAAAACTTCTTTCAGATGCAGGGGAAGCAATAAAACTCTCAGCTCAGGAAACCCTGAAAAAAACAAACAGTCAATTACTACTTCACTCAGTACAATGGAACCAAAAACTCACCTTTACATAGAAATCTATCTAGAGGATGTTTCTATGCAGTAAGGTAAAAAACCTGCATACAGCTCCCACCCCCGCAACTCCCCTAAATACATACAGGAGCCGACCTTGGTCCAGCGATCTGGATCTGGCCATTGGCTCCTGCTACTGTCAATCAGAACATGACGAGGGAGTGAGGAGTGGGGCCAAGCCCCTCTCTGTGTGTAACTTGCTATGGGGGCACTTGGCTCGGGGTGGATCCAGAAGCGCCGGCAGGGGACCCAAGATGAGGAGGATTGGGAATGCTCTATGCAAACACATTGCACAGAGCATGTAAGTATTTAATAAAAATAAAATCCTTACAATCACTTTAAGCAAACTTTTATTTCCCCCTAATGTAAAGGATCATGGGCCCTAGAATTTGCCACTGAAGCAACAACCAGTGCTGTACACAAATGACAAAAGTACCAGGCATTTGAGGGGCTTCGGCACAATCCTACTGGTGGGAAAGGAAGTAGGTTTTAAAAAAAGCACCTTATGATATTTGATACATGGCAGTAGCCATTTTTTCTGATACAGGTTAAAGGTTACATAAACACATTTTTTTTTTGCAGCTTACCACTGGTGGCCGTTTTTAATTACTGGTTTTTTTTTGTTCCCTTTATTTTAACCTGATGATTTGGCCAGTAACACATTTGCTGCCTTAGGCCTGGTTCACACCTATGCAGGTTGCAGTTTGCATTTTTCAATACAGGTTTTTAATCCATTGAAGTCTATGGAACGAAAAAACTGAAAAAAGTCCCTGGCCGTTTCCATAAAATGCACAGATATGACCGTGACCTCTAGGAAACCATGTAGTGTGTACAGTGTAGTGTAGTGTCTTTCTGCAAAACTGAAAATGCACTAAAAAAAACATAGGTGTGAACCAGGCTTTAGGGTGGCTCATCTATCAATGCAGGAGCAATCCAGACACCTCTGGATAGCAGATTTGGACTACAGAACGTGTTCCATCAGTGACAGCTGGTTAAATTTTAGGATGGGGGGGGACGCCAGACCCCCCCCTTACTTTTTGACCCCTCCCACTTCTCATATGCCCCACCACTTATAGTTTCCACTCATTGTGTCAGGAGTATACAGCCCAGCATCTCCAGATAGGGTATACAGCATCACAGATAGGAGTATACAGATTCACTGGATAGGGTATACAAAGCCACCAGATAGGGGTATACAGAAGCACCAGATAGGGGTATGCAGAGCCACCAGATAGGGGTATACAGAGCCACCAGAGAGCGGTATACAGAGCCACCAGAGAGCGGTATACAGAGCCACCAGAGAGCGGTATACAGAGCCACCAGAGAGCGGTATACAGAGCCACCAGAGAGCGGTATATAGAGCCACCAGAGAGCGGTATACAGAGCCACCAGATAGCGGTATACAGAGTCACCAGATAGCGGTATACAGAGTCACCAGATAGCGGTATACAGAGTCACCAGATAGCGGTATACAGAGCCACCAGAGAGCGGTATACAGAGTCACCAGATAGCGGTATACAGAGCCACCAGATAGCGGTATACAGTCTCCAGATAGTGGTATACAGAGTCACCAGATTACAGGTATGTGTAAATTGCAGGCACCCCCACCACCACGGGGCTCATGGCACTGACAGACCCCCCCAAGCCGGGACAAAGTCCCACACTTACCCCATCTATTAGCAGGCTGGCAGTGTGCAGAGTCCAGCGAGCTAGGAGCGTGTTGGAGTGTGCAGAGTCCGGCGAGTGGGGAGCATGCTCTTCATGCTCCGGCAACATCCTCCTTCTCCTCTGAGATAGGCGTCCAATAGAATCGCCTGTCTTCTCCACCAATCAGGAAACCGGTAACATACCAGGGCTTCCTGATTGGCTGAGAGTGGTTCCCAGTTAGAAAAACAAATGTTCATTTGCCTTTCTAAGGGTTTGTGGCGGTACGCTTTGCGACACAAGCCACACTTTAACAAAGCGAATTAGAGCCTGCGGCTCTAATGAGATGCTTCATGGACACCCCCCGCCGTGGTAATTCATGCGACCGGTGCCACAAAGGGGCTTACCACATGAATGGAGCGGGTGGTCACGGGTGGCCATGGATAGATTCATGCATAGCATGAATCTATCCATGACATGGAGGGGGTGGCGCCCGTGCGCCCTGATGGGCGGGCCGCCACTGTGTTCCATAGGAAACCATGTTAAATGGACTGTAGTGCAAATCTGCAAGATGCAAAAAGCACTAAAAATGCATAGGTGTGAATCAGGCCTAAGGCTCAATTCACATCTATGCATGTTGCTTTTGAGCATTTCTGCAGTGCTTTTTGCTGTGTGTTCTGCGGTATTGTACTATTTTTGCTTTTTTTTTTTTTTTTGGAAAAATTTGTTGTTGGGCAGATTTAAAAATACAAAATGCAAATCGCTGCATAAACGCAGTAAAAACGCACTACATCCTTTTCTGCAGCTTCTCCATTGAAATCTATTAAACAAAAAAAAGCAAAAAAGCACAGTTTTGCGTTTAAAAAAGTCTGACACTTTCCAAAAATGCAGAGGCACAAAAAAAGCATTGATGTGAACATGTTCTATAGGAACCCATGTTAAAAAATGTCCTGCATTGCTGCATTTCCAAGGCTGGATTCACCCCTATGCATTTAGTGCTTTTTGCATTTTGCAGATTTGTACTACAGTCCATTTAACATGATTTCCTATGGAACATGTTCTGTAATGCAAATCTGCAAAATGCAAAAAGCACTAAAAATACATAGGTGTGAATCCAACCTAACTCCAGATAACACTTTTAAGCAGTTCTAGAAACATTTTTTGGTTTTTGTTTTTTTTTTTCATTCAGAGATTCACACTGTTCATTTTTTGTGGTGACCTTTGTCAGCTGGACTGAAAGTGGGGGAAGATCTAAATTGTTAATAAAGTCACTGTTAGAAGCCCTTCTTAATCTAAAGCCTCGTACACACGGGACGACGATCGTATACAACAGGTCGTACGAATGACCATTGTATGCGAAATCGATCTTTCCTACGCGCGATTAGAACAGCCGACATACGACAGTCGTACAAGGGGAGTTGTATGAGCAAACTAGAATACGTAGTCATACCAACAAGCTCTCATACGACCGTTGTATCGCGTGTACAGAGCAGTTGGTACAACAAGTTGTATTGTGCAAAACACGCATGCTCAGAAGTCAGGAACGGCCGGATGCTAATTACATGCACCTGAACGTTCTTTCTGTGGTCGTACGATCGTGTAGTGCAGTCAGTAAGCTAGATACAACAGCCAACATACGATTTGAGACGATCGTCGTCCCGTGTGTACGAGGCTTTAATCACAAATATTCTTAGTAGGGGTAAACAGTACAAGTTTGTACTACAAGGTTTTGCAGTGCACTGGGTGTATCACCAGAGGAGGAGAAGAGTCAAGGCCCACTTCATGTGATAGGAATAAGGGGGGGGGGGGGTTGTTATATATTTTTTTCTCTCCACGGGCCTAGTTTGTAGA
>BLSH010444512.1:719359-751384 GCA_018402905.1 Glandirana rugosa
TAGTCAACCTCTAGACTCCTACTCCACATCCACCCCCCTTCCCATTTTTTAAATGTGATTTTAATTTATTTTCCCTCTCCCCATTTTTTGTAGGGCACTTGCCCTAGTTTGAAGATGATTTTAGAACAGTTATATGGCTTCTACCATTAATTAATACTTTTCAGACACAGTTTGAAGATGATCCACATTCACCTCCATTTTTGCATTTTTTAAGTTTTTATTTTTTTAAAAATATTTAAAGTTATTTCCCTGTCCCCATTTTTTTGTAGGGCACTTGCCCTACCCTTACCCCCATTTTACTTCCTTTTGCAGCCCTCTGGGGCTTTCCATGACTTTCCTACAGCCATTTTTGTGCCTAAAAGTTCGGGTCCCCATTGATTTCAATGGGGTTCGTTGTCCGTGCGATCGTTCGGGTTCCGTCCGGACCCGGACCCGGACTTTGTCCCGAAGTTCGGACGGACCAGCAGAACCCGAACATCCAGGTGTTCGCTCAACTCTAATGTTAAGCAAACTGGCCTGCAGTTCCCAGGGATATATCTTGGTCCTTTTTTATATATTGGTGCTACATTGGCTATTCTCCAATCAGCTGGTACCATACCTATCAGTAGACTGTTCTTAAAAATTAGGTACAATGGTTTGGCAATTTCTTGACGGAGTTCCTTAAGGACCCTCGGGTGCAAGCCATATGGTCTGGGTGACTTATTAACGTTAAGTTTTTTTCAAGTCTATTCCTAATTTTAACCTCACTTAGCCATGAGGGTGCTTCCTGTGGCGTGTCGTGAGGACCAACACTGTTGTTTTGGATACTGGAGCCTCACGTTTCCCTCATGAATACTGAGGAGAAGAATAAGTTTAAATCCTTCGCCATCTCTCCATCCTTTTTAACCAGATTCCCTTCATCATTCTTTATGGGGCCTATATGATCTGACCTCCCTCTCTTACTATTTATATACTTAAAACATTTCTTGGGATTCTTTTTACTCTCCTGTTTCTTTCATGTTCTATCTTAGCCGCCCTGATTGCACCTTTACATTCTTTATTGCATACCTTATAAAGATGGAATGCTGACCGAGACCCCTCAGCCTTGTATTTTTTGAAGGCCTTCTCCTTCGTTTTTGTATGTACTTTTACATCGGCGTTAAGCCACCCTGGTTTTAGCTCTTTTGAATTTATTACCTACTGAGATACACTGGCTAATACCTTTTGTTTAGTGTGTTCTTGAAGCACTCCCATTTTTCCTCTGCGTTCATTGTTCCTAGAATTTTATCTCAACTTACATGTTCCAGCAAGAAACATAGTTTATGGAAGTTGTCTCTCTTAAAATTCAGTGTCTTTGTATTCCCCTTATGTTTCCTATATGTGTGATTTATACTGAAACTAATTGACCTGTGATTTCCTAGATTGCCCCTTACTTCCACATCTGTGATCAAGTCTGTGTTGTTAGTAATCAGAAGGTCTAATATTTTATTTTTTTTTTCAAATATAATGTTTATTAAGAAGGTAGAGATCTGATACAGGAAAATGCATTACATTCCATTGCAGCTCATTATGGTTTATTACACGGTGGATGGTAGGTCAATAGGTTTCTTATGGCTTTAAGATATTGTCATCTCATATATGTGTTGTCTAGATGCCCCTGATCCTATATTCCAATCATCTGTTAGTTTGAGCTATTTAGCATGGTACAGTAACAGATCACTTCCCCTTATTTTTTTTTGTTATCTAGTAAACATAACTCTGGGATATGCTCTATATAACCTATATCCATATACATCCCCAGAATGGAGAATCGAGAGAGAAGGTCTAATATTTTTTTTATTTCTTGTTGGTGCATTTACCATCTGACCCGTGAAATTGTCCTGCAGGACATTTAGGAAATGGCGAGCCTTCGCTGAGTGCGCAGTACCCTCCGCCCAGTCTATATCTGAATAATTAAAATCCCCCATTATAATGACACTTCCCATCCTTGCTGCTTTTCCAAACTGTGATAGGAGGTCTGCCTCCGCCTCTTCCCTGTGGGTAGGGGGCCTATAGCATATTCCCAGTATTACTTTCCCCTTGGCATCTTCCCTTTTGTAGCTCTACCCATAAGGATTCAACCTCCTCCCTTGATCCATTAGTAATGTCACATTTACTTGTACGTTATTTTTTTATATACAGTGTGACGGTATGCGAGGTGAGGTGGTAGATGGACGCTACCTGTCGCCTCGTATGCACACAGGGTTCGGTCTGGATTTTACCAGCCACCATGGCAGGGCTGATTCCGGTCCGGAGTTTGTGGTCCATTGGAGTCCACCAACAGGGGGCTTAAATAATCAGGAAGAGATCTCACTTGAGCTCTGACCTGAAACTCACAGGGGAATCTGAGGGAGCTCTGTGTCTGTTTGGACTTTAAAAAAGACAAGGTTTGTATTTTGGTTTATGTTTTGTGGGTGTCGGGGCCAGCCCCACACCGTATAGTAAGGAAATTATTCTGTTTAGTTTAGCGCCAGATGGCAAGGACTTATTTTCTCTTTTGTTTGTTTTAACCTGCAAGCCTATTTTCTAAAATAAACCAGATTTGAAAGAAAGCTGCCTGCACGCTGACTATTTTCCTCACAAAAGATGATCCCACAAGCTAATCTCCTGCACATGGTGGAGTTCAGCAGGCACCTTTCCAAGATGGAAGAAATGCTGAAGGCCCTGCTGCAAGCCGATGCAGCTCAGCGGAAAACCAACCGCCAGGTTGCAGAGGCCGCTGCAGCACAACAGGCGGCTCTGCAGAAAACCAACCGCCAGGTTGCAGAGGCCGCTGCAGCACAACAGGCGGCTCTGCAGAAAACCAACCGCCAGGTCGCAGAGGCCACTGCAGCACAACAGGCGGCTCTGCAGGAAACCAACCTCCGGATTGCACAGGCTGCTGCAGCCCAGCGGAAAGAAAGTTGCCAGGCTATTGCAGCACAACAGCAGATGAACCAACAGTTTGCAGAGGCCCTGCTGGAATTAAAGAAGGGGCCCGCACCTCTGGTGACAGTGTAGGCAAAAAGGAGGATGTGATCTAGCTACCACCGCAATGGCAAACCTCCATCCTTTTATACTTATAAAAAAAGGAGAAAAGTGAAAGGGGGACATTAAATGAGGGATGTCAATGCAGACAGATATTGCATGGAATATATATGTATATTTATTGAACAAATACAGGTACATTTGAACATTCCATAGTCTGGAGATACATAATGCATTATGCATGTGGATGATTTTGGAAAGACCTTTCTGTAACTTACATGTCGAATAACATGGATGAACTGTGTGTGATGCCTCTCTGAAGGTAAGTACAGCTTTTTCTCCTTTTTAGAGGGTAGCAGTCAATTAACCCATATCTTTTATATTTATAGTTATACATTCGCACCTAACTCCTGATGAATGGCAGAGTGGGACTCATGAACACTTAACACTTGACACTTTACACACTGTAATTTTTGTACTTTGCCACTTGACACTTTGACACTGTAAATTTTGCATTTGCATTTGCACATGTCCCAGTCTAAATAGCCTGTACAGTTATCTTATCCAACCCTGTAAATCTTGTGATTACTTTTGTATTTATCGTGTATTTTACTTAGTATTTTTTATTTTTTTGTATTTTTTGTTATTCTTCTTTTGCGCCAAAACACCAAGACAAATTCCTAATCCGTGAACCTTGTTTACAGATCATGGCAATAAACCTTTTCTGATTCTGATTCTGAGAGCCATGAAACGCATAGAGTTATTTTAGGGTGCCCTGACAAGATTGGCTTATTATCTTTCAATTTTATTGGCCTGTGTATACAATTTTATGTATTTGAATTTTATCAAGTTGAATGTTATGTATGTGTATGGTCAATGTGTATATCTACATGGCAGCTTTTTTGCATATGGTATATTACTAGATAATAATGCATTATGTATCTTCAGACTATGGAGTGTTCAAATGTACCTGTATTTGTTCAATAAAATATACATATATATATTCCATGCAATATCTGTCTGCATTGACATCCCTCATTTAATGTCCCACTATCTCTTTTCTCCTTTTTTTTTTTTTTTATCTGGTGACAGTGTAACCAAAGTTGGTACGTGCCTCTGCCTCTTACCACATGCAGAAGATGACACCTGCGGATGATGTGGAGGTGTATCTCACGACTTTTGAAAGTGTCGCACTTCACAAAGGATGGCCAAAATAACAGTGGGCGGCACTGTTAGCACCATTCTTGACCGGTGAACCCCAAAAAGCCTACTTTAATCTGGAACCAGATAAGGCCCAGGACTACGAGATATTCACATGCCTAGGGGTCACCATGGCAGTCCGGGCCCAATGGGTGCATCAGTGGACCTACTGCACCGACAAGCCACAAGGTTGAAGATGTTCAACCTGGTCCACCTCACCAGGAAGTGGCTACAGCCGGAGACTATGCCAGGTCCCCAGATTGTGGAGCGCATGGTCATGGACCGCAATCTACGTGCGCTCCCTGAAATGGGTCAGTCATAGGGACCCCAAAACCGCCAACCAACTCGTGGACCTTGTAGAGAGATACACTGCTGCTGATGACTGTTTGCACCCATCTGTGTCCCACTCCAATGTATCCAGTGGTGAAAGATCACCCGGCAGACCCGGTAAGACTGTTCCAGGGTTCAGGGGTGTGGGGAAATTTGATAAGACTGCTACGGCTAAAGAGACACTGGGCTCTAGACCTGCAGACTGGCCAAAGAAGCCAGAAAGGTCTTGGAGGGGACTGGGTATAGAGCACATACAGTGCTATCGATGCAATGCATTGGGCCATATTTCTGCCAATTGTCCCCTGAATGATGAACTCATGCAATGCGATTATACTTATATGAATAGACGCCTTTCTTTTTTTGCACAGGTTGCATATACAGCATCATGTTCAAGTCGCATGGAGAACAAGTGTGTGTGATTTTTGTTGATGGAAAACCAGTCACTGCACTGATTGACTCTGGTAGTGTGGTAAGGTAAGCAATTGTAGAAATACTGCAAGGCTGCACCCTAGCACTGTTGGGGTCATTTTCATCCATGGGGACACTTGTGACTACCAGACGGCGGTGGTTGAGATTGACACCCCTTGGGGCAGTGTGACTCATTCAGGGGGGGTGGTACCTTCACTGCTTTATGACGCCCTAGTGGGCAGGGATTTTCACCATTTTTTTGAGGTTCTGGGAAGGCACAGGTAGTCTGGAGGACAGAGCTCCCCCCTGCTGCGGAAGCATGGGAACTCTCACCAGCCCCTTTTTGCCAAATTGAAGGGGAGGCTGGTGACAGGGCCAAGGAGGGAGGAGACCCTCTCCCTTTTCCTGTACTCGCTGGGGAGCCAGAGGAGCTGGAAGATAGCTCCCAGCTGGGGGATAATGACCCAGAAAATGTCTCTGACCCTGACTGTGAGAGTGAACAGAATGTAATACCTGACTTAGAGGTCTGGAGAGAGGACTTCTGTACAGAGCAACTACGGGATATTACTCTCCTTAGAGCCAGAGAAAACATGACGGTGATGGATGGGGAACCTGTGGACCCTAATTGGGGGGTATCTTTTCCCTACATGGCTCTTAAAAAGAATTTGATGTATCAGGCGGTGAAACGAGGAGAGGATGAGGTGGAACAGCTAGTGGTTCCCAAACCCTTTTGCAGGATGGTGCTAGATCTAGCCCATAGACATGTAATGGGGGGACATCTGGGTATGGATAAGACCAGGGAGAGAATAACCAAGAGATTCTTCTGGCCCGGGTTGCATGCAGATGTGAGAGCATTGTGAATCCTGCCCTGAGTGTCAACTCTCTGCGCCCTCACCCCATTTTCGTAGTCCACTTCTTCCACTGTCCATAATTGAAGTACCTTTCGAAAGAATTGGCATGGATCTCGTGGGACCCATAGTAAAGTCTGCCCGGGGACACCAGCACATCCTGGTAGTACTACATTACACGACCCGCTATCCGGAAGCCATACCCTTGCGAAAAACCTCCGCTAAGACTATCGCCAGGGAGTTGGTCCAGGTGTTTAGTCGGGTGGGAATCCCTAAAGAGGTCTTAATGGATCAGGGCACCCCATTTATGTCCCGTGTAACCAAGGAATTGTGCAGGTTGTATAAAATCTCCCATCTCTGTACCTCGGTCTACCACTCCCAAACGGATGGACTTGTGGAGCGGTTTAATAAAATGCTCAAAAGCATATTGAAAAAGGTAGTGGAAAAAGATGGGAGAGATTGGGATATGTTGCTGCCGTATCTCATGTTTGCCATATGGGAGGTTTCACAAGCGCCTACGGGGTATTCCCCCTTTGAACTCTTGTATGGTAAACATCCCAGGGGGCTGCTTGATGTTGCAAAAGAGACCTGGGAAGGAGAGGCCACCCCATATAGGAGCGTCATCGAGCATATTTCCTTGATGCAGGACCAAATCGCAGCAATCCTGCCCCTGGTGCGAGAACATATGGAGTGAGCCCAGGAAGCCCAGAGAAGGGTTTATAATCAGAGTGCCAAAACCTGGACTTTGAAACCCCAAAGACAGAGTGCTGGTGCTAGTCCCAACGGTTGAAACTAAATTCCTAGCAAAGTGACAGGGTCCCTTTGAGATTAGGGAAACAGCAGGGGAAGTGAACTACAAAGTTTAGCAGGCAGAGAAAAGGAAACCCAAGCAAATTTACTATGTGAATCTATTAAAACCGTGGAAGGACAGAGAGACTTTATTGGCAGTGTCCACTCCTCAAGAGGATAGGCTATCCATGACTCTGGACGTCCCCAGAACTGAGTCCTTGTCACTGACGCAACAAAATTATGTTAAGGAATTTATCTGTAAAAATAGATTTTTTTTTCCCTCCCCTATCCGGACTGACCACCGTACTACACCATGACATAATTACGGAACCAGGGGTCTGCGTAAATGTAAAACCCTACCGAATACCTGAGGCTAGACGGGACGCGGTGGCAACAAAAATAACTCCATGTTGGAGTTAGACATGATAGAGGAGTCCCACAGCGCCTGGTCGAGCCCTATAGTGCTGGTCCCAAAGCCCGATGGCACTATCAGGTTCTGCAACGATTTCAGGAAATTGAATAACGTGTCTAAGTTTGACACATACCCAATACCGCGGGTTGACGAACTTGTGGACAGGTTGGGAGGCGCCCGGTACATAAAAACCCTAGACCTAACTAAGGGCTACTGGCAGATCCCCCTAACAGAGTCAGCAAAGGAAAAAAAAATGCCTTTTCTACCCCCGAGAGGTCCTTCCAGTACAAGCGAATGTCGTTTGGTCTGCATGGGGCTCCTGCATCCTTCCATAGAATGATGGATAAAACCTTGAGGCCGCATCGCCCCTATGCAGCCGCCTATTTGGATGATATGATCATCCACAGTCCAGATTGCGAGTCGCATCTGCCCTGAGTACAAGCAAACATAGATATTCTTAGGGTAGCAGGTTTAACAGCCAATCCAAAAAAGTGTGCCATAGGCCTGGAGGAGGCCAAATACATTGGGTAGGTTATTGGTCGGGGACTGATCAAGCCTCAGACTAATAAGATCGAGGCAATTCAAAAATGGCCCCAACCGGTGAATAGAAAACAGGTTCATGCCTTCCGTTTTGGATTACAGGCGGTACATACCTGACTTTGACACCATTGCCATCCCTCTGACCGATCTGACGAAAGGGAGAGGGTCGGGCATTGGTAAGTAGAATCCCGAAGCCGAGAAGGCATTCCAGAAGTTGAAACAGGCCCTTTGTATACAACCGATGCTCATGACCCTGGACTTCACAAAGGAGTTTGTTGTACAGACGGACGCCTCTGAGGTGAGACTAGGTGCTGTTCTGTCCCAGATCAGAGACGGTGAGGAATACCCGGTTGTCTACTGAAGCAGGAAGCTTAACAGGCATGAGAGGAACTATGCCATTGTGGAGGAGTGCCTGGTTATCAAATGGGCCTTAGAGGTGCTAAAGTACTACCTTTTAGGAAGGGTGTTTAGGCTAGTCACTGACCATGCCCCCCTGAAGTGGATGTGTGACAGCAGGGAAACAAATAGTCGGATGACTAGGTGGTTCCTGGCCCTACATCCATTTAAGTTCACAGTGGAACACCGGGTGGCAAGACTCCAAAACAATGCGGATGCCCTCTCCCGGGTTCACTGTGTGGTTGGACAGTTGCTTAGCAGCAGGGGCTTGAGCAGAGGGGGAGAATATGTGACGGTATGCGAGGCGAAGTGGTAGTGGACACTACCTGTCGCCTCGTATGCGTTCATTGGGACTGCACAAACTGATGCTTGCACAAATGCATCCAGAAAACCTGTAAATGGTGGTTTTAGAACAAGTGCTGAGAGAGGCTTTGAGTCTGTATTTGTTGATGCTATCAAGATTTGTTCAGCAGGTCGTCCTCTATGGTACCCAAAGAATGGTTATGCTATTCAGCAAAAATTCTACAGAAAATGCTGAATTGGAAAGATGTCAAAAGTTAAGGCCCGGTCAAATTATCGGCCAAAAATTTTCGTACGACAGCCGGTCGTCCAATAATCTGACCATTAGTATGCTCCATTTGACAGCCAGTTTTCATTTATCGTCCAACCAAAGCTGGATGAGCCGACTAGAAAATTCTTGTCTGCCGACAAGGCCACGTCTGATTTTCGGCTTATCTGTACAGAAGTTGGACAAACAAAAGTTGAAGGTACAAACACGCATGTTCGGAACCCACGAACGAGCCAGAAGTGTTTGTTTGTGTAAACACAAAATCAGCGGAAGGGGCCCAAAGGGTGACGCACAAAAACTGAACTTGCTCTTTATACACTCGTAGCACGTCACTACGCTCGCCTTTGTCGAACGATAATTTTACTAATGTCAGTACGCTAGACAAAATGACGGACAGCCGATTTTGGGAAAAAATTGGACGTGCGGTCGTACGACAATCGCAGGGTGTGTATAAGGCTTTACAGTACAGCACGCATGACTCTAATTTAATTTTAAAGATGAAAACTGAATGGACACAGTCCACTTCAGACTTTTGGGTTGATTTGAAATCTTTCATTTTGTTTGCGAAAATTAGATTTCAAGTCATGACCAAAAGGAGAAATTGCGTCCTGTTATATTTAAGATTCACAGTATATTAGCATAAGAGCATAGGCCATTTTAAGAAAATAGAACAATGCAAGTTAATTAGAAATGTTATTATCAAAATATGTCTTTCATTACATGATAAAAGTGCTAGGATTGTGATATGTAAAATAAATAACTAAATGAAGGTATATCCTAACCAGTGTAATAGTATCAATGCCAAAATAATGATACTGCATTTCTGTTACAGGAAATGACTTATGAGTCACCGATAGAAGTGCAATCTAATATTTCTAGACCTTCCAGATGAAACCAAACCCTTGAAGCTCAAGAACATTTATTCTGGGAGAAGATTTGACACAAGAGTTTCATATGTCATAATTTGTGTTGTCCTTTTCATGTTCAGTAAGGTTTTTCCAACTTTAGAGTACGGGAAGAAGAAGGAAAAAAAAAATCTCAAGACCTTTCATAAAAAGGAACGTATAATAAACCAACTGACTTTTGACTATTTATGAAAAAATATATTACAGTTTTTGCATATACATTTTAATATGACGTTATGTTTATCATATCAAGATGAGAATTTTTTTTTTTTTTTTTACAATCACATGTGTATTTTCAGAGTTGAAAGGGTTAAACCTTTTTACAATAGAGTCACTTTAGTTAGCAGGAACATCTGGTGTTAATTAAGATTAAGAATATGTTTCTTTCTAAAAGCACATATTAAGACAAACTTTACATTGTAATATGTATTTTTAAAATCATTTCACATATATGAATGAATTGAAGTTAGGAAACATATTTTATGTTTACATTTTGACATGGTTATTTAATAGGTTGTATGGATTATAGATCTTTATGCTAAACACATTTTGAAGGGAAAATATAGAACATCGATTCTGAAGTGACACCCATACTTCAAAGTATTGTACTACAGTGTCTCATTTGTTAATTAATTTATTAAGTGGATTGATTATTTGGTAAAAGAATAAGAAAATAAGGGTGAAAATATTTTTATGGTATACGAAAAACAAAAGACTTTCCTTTATATAGAATCAAAATTGAAAATATATTCAAGCCAATTATCTTTTTTTTTTTTTTTTAATTCTTTTTATTATAAGGTATATATTTGTTACAAAACATGGTCTTTGGGCATACCCCAGCCAGAGTGCACAACACACAACCAACAACTCCTAATCTACTACAAGTATAAAAACCCACTGCTCAGGTTGGCTCTAAAAGAAAATTCAAGGATAGATTATAGAGTGCAGTTATCCCGACCCCCCAACCGCCCCTGGTCGCCCATGAAGGATCTACCAGTACCCTCAGGATAGAGTAGGACCTCAAAGGTCACCTTTCTCGTTCAGGGCATAATTTTCATGGGGTGAGACAGCCATAAGGCCTAGCTATCTGGGTCTGAAGTATCTACAGTAGAATCAGCCTCTGTCCACAAGTGCCAGACCTTCTCAAACTTCCCAGGACATCCCCTAGAGCTATACGTAGCTTTGTACAGTGGAGTTATGACATTGACCAAGCCCTTCCAAAGTGGGAGGGTGAGGATCCTTGCATCTAAGCACTATAGCCTTCCAGGCATAGAATTGAAGGATACCCAGCAGTGTTCTCATGGCCTTGGAACAGGCCAGCACGTCCACCAGCCCCAAAACACACACCCTGACAGTAGCCGGAGTAGCAATAGTGGTGAGTTCCTGAATGAATCAAGTAACACTATTCCAATATTGCTGAATCAAGGGGCATTCCCAAAACACATGAATAAAACCCGCAGGGGTGTCACCACATCTCCAGCAATCCACCCCAACAGAGGGGTATATACGATGTAGACGTTGAGGGGTACAGTAGCACCGATGTAGTATTTTAAATTGGATTAGCTTGTCTACTCACTATCAGGGCCCACAGTGGGTCGTCCCACATATCTTCCTAGTCTTCCGTGTCTAGGTCCGGCACCTCTGCCAGCCAGCACTCCTGTAACCCCTCCAAACCAGTCTGAATGGTGGGGAGAAGAGCTCTGTAGATCTGTGAGAGTGGCTTCATGAGCTCAGGGTCTCGCAAGAGAGACTCCAAGTCATCCCGTTCCACACGAATAAGTAAGGCACCAAACTGTGACGCGTAGGCATGGTGGAGCTGCAGAAACCGGAAAAAAAAGGAGTTTGGAAGTTGGAACCTATCCTTTAGTCTGTCAAAATTAAGCAGTCCTGACCCATCATTTATGTCACACAAATACTTGATTCCCCGGCCTGCCCACAATCCCGGGTCCGTTAGGGATCTGAATTCCTGCAACCGGGGATTAAACCACAACGGCATATCTGGGGACCACTTGGCCCTCGCAAGGTTAGGCTTAAAGAGGACAAGATGCCATGCCTTGACTACCGCTTGCATGGCCTGGGTCAGCGGGACGGGGAGAACCCCCCCTGCCCCTGTATAACAGGTTGCAAAGAGCTTCAAAGGAGCCCAGATACGCCGCCTCAAGGACCACCAATGAGTTTGTGTCATCTGAGGTTAACCAGCCATGAGCATGCGTAAGGAGGGCAGCTAAATTATATGAATAGAAATCTGGGCACGCCAGGCCACCTTGAGTCCATGGATGACATAAGGTCTTTTTACTAAACTGGGTCGTGCTGGCTTGCCATAAAAAATTGGTGATTAGGGAGTCTAGTTGCCAAAAAACCTTCTTCGGAATTCAGACTGGGGCATGCCGCAGCTGATACAGCAGCACCGACAAAATCTTCATTTTAATTATTATTATTATACAGGATTTATATAGCGCCGACAGTTTGCCCAGCGCTTTACAATATTAGGGCAGACAGTACAATTACAATACAATTCAATATAGGAGGAATCAGAGGGCCCTGCTCGTTAGAGCTTACAATCTAGGAGGAAGGGTTAAATGATACAAAAGGGCAATAAACTGCGGGGGATGAGCTGATCGAGAAAAAAGGAGTTATTAGGTGGTGGCAGGATAGGCTTCCCTGAAGAGATAAGTTTTCAGGGATCGCTGTGGATAGATTTGGGGACATTCTGACCGATTGGGGTATGGAGTTCCAGAGGATGGGAGAGGCTCAGGAGAAGTCTTGGAGGCGAGTATGAGAGGAGGTGATGAGGGAGCTGGAGAGCAGGAGGTCTTGGGAGGAGCGAAGAGGATGGTTCGGTTGGTATTTTGGGACAAGGTTGGTGATGTAGCTGGGAGCAGAGTTGTGGATGGCTTTGTAGCTGATTGTTAGTATTTTAAATTTAATTTGTTGGGCGAGTGGCAGCCAATGGAGGGATTGGCAGAGAGGGGGTGGCAGACGTTGAACGGTTTGTAAGGTGGATGAGTCTGGCAGCGGCATTCATGATGGACTGGAGAGGGGCTAGTCTATTTAAACGTAGTTAATTCTACCCACCAGTGGCAGGGGGAGGTTCGCCCAGGCCCTTAATCGCCGCCACTGTAGGGTCGGTGTTGGGTTAAATTGAACAAAATCCTGGACATTGGGCGAAATGACTATCCCCAAGTATTTAACCACTTCAATACTGGGCACTTAAACCCCCTTCCTTCCCGGACCAATTTTCAGCTTTCAGCGCTGTTGCAGTTTGAATGACAATTGCGTGGTCATGCGACACTGTACCCATATGAAATTTTTATCATTTTTTTCACACAAATAGAGCTTTCTTTTGGTGGTATTTAATCACCCCTGGGTTTTTTATTTTTTGCGCTATAAATTAAAAAAAGACTGGAAATGTTCAAAAACAATGCATTTTTCTTTGTTTCTGTTATAAAATTTTGCAAATAAGTAATTTCTCTTCATAAATTTTGACCAAAAATGATACTGCTACATTTCTTTGGTAAAAATATCCCAAATCGGAGTTTATTTGGTGTTGGCGGACAGACAGATGTGACGGGGACTGTGACAGATGTGACGGGGACATACAGATGTTTTGTGTATGGTGACAGATGTGACGGGGACAGACAGATGTTTGGGGACATACAGATGTTTTGGGGACTGTGACAGATGTTTTGTGTATGGTGACAGATGTGATGGGGGACATACAGATGTTTTGGGGACTGTTTTATGAGGACACTTATGTGTATGGGGACAGGGGTATCAGTGTGCTTGGTGCACTGTGTGGGGGGGATCTGAGAGCTGTCACATAGCTGCAGCTCCCCCCCTCCCCCCCCCCCCCGCACTGAGCTCTCACTGAGCTCAGCGGGGGGAGAACAGTCACAGAGACGTTCGTCTCTGTTTACAATGTGACGGCTGTAATTGGACACAGCCGTCACATGATCGGGAGGGCCAGTCACTGCTCCCGTATCCCGATCTCTGCTGAGCTGGATCCTGTGATCATAATGATCACAGGATCCAGCAGCAGCGCGCCGCATGGCCGCGCTGCAAGCTCCCGTTCTGCAGGACGTGTATACACATCCTGTCAGAACGGGAAAGCTCCCATTCGGCCGTATATGTACAGTGGCCGGGTGGGAGGTGGTTAATAGAGGTCGCCCACTGGAGCGGGATATCCGGGCCCGCCACACTGCGCACCCCGGAGTATATAGGCAGGATAAGGGATTTCCCCCAGTTGGTGCAAAGCCCCGAGAGCACCGCAAATCGATCAAGGACTCGCAAGGCTGCGGATAACGAAGAGCCCGGATCCCGTAAGAAAAGAATTGGGTCGTCCACGTTAATCGCTCATTTTTCGGTCACAGCACCCACAAGGACGCCACCCACTTCCCCAGATCTCCTCAACGCCTCCGCCAGGGGCTTCATAGCCAGGGCGAAAAGAGCCGGGGAGAGTGGACACCCCTGCCTCGTGCCTCTCCTGATGCAGAAGGGGGATGAAAGCCTGCCACCAAGTCGGATACAGGCCTGGGAGGGCCTGATGTAACAAGCCAATCCATTTCCTACAGTTAGGCCCATACCCAAAGAGTTCAAGTACTTTCTGCATAAATGACCAACGAACGGTGTCAAACACTTTTTCGATATCTAGCGCCACCAAGACCCTGGAGGCGCTACCCTCTGCTGGAAGCTGGAGATGCGTGAAGACCCGTCTTAGGTTAACATCTATAGATCTACCAGGCATAAAGCCTGTCTGATCAATATGGACCAGAGACGGCAATAGCTTCATCAACCTGGTTGCCAGAACCTTTGTCAGTACATTGAGATTCAATTCAATAAATAGATGGGCCTATGTGACGAGCAAGTGGTCGGATCCGGCATGGGAATTAATGTAATATGAGCTTGATACATAGTATCTGGGAGTTTTCCAGCTCCAAAGCTGTGCGAAAAGACTTTAGCTAACTTTGGGGCTGGTAGGGCTGCGTGTGTCTTATACCACTCCCCAGGCAACCCATCTGGGCCCAGGGACTTATTGTTAGGGAGAGCATATATAGCATCCTCTACCTCTTGGCAGGAAATGGGCCTATCCAAGGCATCCCTATCCTCTTCAGAGAGGGTAGGCAACTGTAATTCCCCTAGCTCCCCCAAGAGGGAGTCATCAAACTCAGAAGAGGGATCATCGTACAACTGTGTATAGTAATCGTGAAAGGCTGTTAAAATTTCCTCTGTATCAGTAAGCATGTCTCCTGTCAGGGACCTAATCCTGTGTATATTGGCCTGGAGGACCAGTTCGGGAACCAGATTGGCGAGCAACTTGCCATTTTTATCGCCCGACTCAAACAGACTAGCTGCAAACTTTTTGGAGTCAGAGTGAACCAGAGATGTAGTGGAGCTTGAGGGCCCTTTGTGCCTGTGCCAACGCCAAATAACTGTTCAGCGCCGGCGCCGCATTATACTGAGCCTGGGCCTCCGACTCCTGTTGCTCCAGTTGGCTGGAGCGCTCACTGTGTCCGGGGGGGCCAGGGAGTGGGTGTGGTGGACTCGATCGGCGCCGGCTACCCGCGATGCCCCCGCAGTGAAAGAACGGAGGTCCATGTAAGTAAACACGGATCTCTGTTCTGTTAGAGGGGGAAGGGCGATGATCACAGGCTTCCTCTATATGGAAGCCGGGATCATCCCCTTTCCCCAGCCAGGGCAGCCCACATACAGTTAGAACACGCCCAGGGAACACAGTTAACCCTTAGAGCGCCCCCTGCAGGTTAATCCCTTCACTGGCAATGGTATTTACACAGTAATCAGTGCATTTTTATAGCACTGATCGCTGTATAAATGCCAATGGTCCCAAAAAAGTGTCAAAATGGTCCGACATGTCCGCTGCAGTATTGCAGTACCGCTAAAAAACGCAGATCACCCCCATTACTAGTAAAAAAAAAAACCCATAAACGAATTCTCATCGTCCGTAAACGCGGCAACTTTTGCGCAAACCAATCAATAAACGCAATTTTTTTTTTACCAAAAATATGAGGAAGAATATAAATCGACCAAAACCGATGGAAAAAAAAGGGATTTTATTAAAACTTACCGTAAAATCCTTTTGTCCGAGTTCACTGACAGACGCAGCTCTTCATGACATGTGGGGTTTATGCTTGTCCTATTAGGAGTTAACTAGGCAGGGAAGAAGCAAGCTGGCCCCTCCCACGGGGGCCGTCCCCCCTTCCCACATAAACCCTCCACCTAGCTTAGCTCATCAGTTCGTAACAAGCCGTACCGAAACAGAGCACAGAGGAGTGGGTGCTGCGTCTGTCAATGTACTCGGAGAAAAGGATTTTACGGTAAGTTTTAATAAAATCCCTTTTTCGCCTACGTTCACTGACAGACGCAGCTCTTAATGACATGTGGGGATGTCCCAAAGCTCTGTCAAAAAAGAGGGGTGGGTAAACGACAACAACTGTACCCAACAGACCCTCTAAGGAGGAGCCAGACGTGCCTACACTGCCGTCTGTAAAACTTTGCAGCCGAAAGCAGCATCCGAAGATGCTAACATATCAATCTTATAAAACTTAGTGAAAGTGTGTACCGAGGCTCAAGTGGCCACCTTGCACACCTGTGACACCGAGGCCTGGTGCCTGAAAGCCCAGGAAGTGCTAACAGCCCGGGTAGAATGAGCCGTGACCGGAAAAGGGGGAACCTTGCCCCGAACAGAATATGCATGGGTCACGGTCTGTCTAATCCAACGGGAGACAGTAGCCGACGAGGCCGCCAAACCCTTGCGCGGGCCATCAGTCAAACAAACAAACAAAGAATCAGACTTCCGAAAGGAAGCTGTAGCATCTAGATACACTCATAAGGCCCTTACTACGTCGAAGGCACGCAACTCAAATTCCTTAGGGTGCAATGGACGTGGGCACAATGAAGGAAGAGCAATATCTTTGTTAATGTGGAAGGAAGAAACCACCTTCGGAAGGAACGAAGGCCGCCAACTCAGACACCCGTCTGGCGGATGTGATGGCCACCAAAAAGGCCACTTTCTGCGACAGCAGTTGTAAGGAAATCTCCCTGATCTTCTCATATGGCGGTTTCTGAAGCACAGAAAACACAAAATTCAAATCCCATGGAGCCATCGGAGACCTCACCCGAGGCGCCACATGTCGCACACCTTGTACAAATGTACGAATCAAAGAGTGCGAAGCCAAGGGTCTTTGAAAAAGAATTGCCAGAGCCGATATCTGGTCCTTGAGAGTACTCAAAGCCAGTTTTTTTGTTCAGGCCTTGCTGCAAAAAAGTCAGGACCCTGGACACCACATAAGAGCGAGGGTTATGACTCTCCGCCTCGCACCAAGCTATGTAAGCCTTCCAGGTGAGGTGATATATTTTGCGAGAAGTACACTTGCGAGCTTTGAGCAAGGTAGGGATCACGGAGTCAGCGACCCCCCTGTCCCTCAGCACCTGGGACTCAATAGCCAGGCCGTCAAAGCCAACGAGGGTAAAGCAGGGTGCAAGATGGGCCCCTGAGACAGTAGATCGTCTCGCAGCGGGAGCCGCCAGGGAACGTCCGCCACCATTTGCACCACGGCGGAGTACCACGTGCACCGAGGCCAATCTGGAGCCACCAGGATCATTGGAATTCCCTCCGCTACTACCCTGCGTAGCAACCGCGGTAGAAGTTTTATTGGAGGGAAGGCGTACAGAAGACTATAACGGCCCCAGGGGGCCACTAGAGCGTCTGTGGCCACCGCCAACGCATCTCTTGTCCTGGACACAAAGGTCCTCACTTTGTGATTGAACTGAGACGTCATGAGATCCACATCCGGCGTCCCCCATCTGTGGCAAATCTGGCTGAACACCTCTGGATGGAGAGACCACTCTCCTTGATCCAGTGTCTGGCGACTGAGAAAGTCCGCCTGCCAGTTTTCCACGCCTGGAATGTAAATGGTGGAGAATGCCGGAATGTGTAGTTCTGCCCAACGCAATATCAGAGCTGCTTCCGCCGCAGCTGCTGAGCTCTTTGTTCCGCCATGGTGGTTCACAAAAGCCACTGCCGTAGCATTGTCCGACTGGACCCGAATCGGGTGATCTCGCAACCTTACTGACCACTGAGACAGGCATAGCCTGATCGCCCTCAGCTCCAACACATTGATCGGGAGGCGTGCTTCCTGCGCAGACCAACGGCCCTGAGCAGATAGTTGCCCCAGGACCCCGCCCCAGCCTGAAAGGCTGGCATCCGTGGTGATGATCCCGAAGCCACTAGGTCAGAGAGCCCCTGGTCTGGGAGTTCAGGCGGATCAGAAGGTCCAAGGATCGTGGAGACCTGTCCCACCGAGACAGAATCGCTCGCTGGAGAAGACGAGTGTGGCTCTGGGCGTAAGGTACCGCCTCGAAGGTTGAGACCATGAGCCCCAGCACCCGCATACAGAATCGTAATGAAGATTGTCGGTATGACAAAAGGGTTCGCACCACCGACTGCAGCGACAGCAACTTGGCCTGAGGTAGGAACACTTTCGCCTGCTCTGTGTCCAGAATCAGACCCAGATACTCCAGGCGACGGGATGGAGATACCGTCGACTTTTGCAGGTTGATCAACCAGCCGAAGTCCTGCAACGAGGCCATGGTGATTCTCACATTCTCGTCCAGAGCCGAGGCGGACTCCGCTCTCAGGAGCAGGTCGTCGAGGTAAGCTACCATGCCTCTCTGCCACAGTAACACCAGTACTGGGGCCACCAGTTTGGTGAAAACCCGAGGAGCTGATGCCAGACCAAAGGGGAGTGCCACAAATTGGTAATGGAAGTCCCCCACTGCAAAGCGAAGAAAACGCTGATGCCATGGACAAATGGGAACATGAAGATATGCGTCCCTGATATCCAGAGATGCCAGGAATTCCCCTTGATGGAGGGCGGCCATAACCAAGCGAATCGATTCCATCCGCAATTTCAGCGCTTTTACATATCGGTTCAGGGCCTTTAGGTCCAGAACTGGCACGATCACCCCCTGGTCTGAGAGTGTTTGGACAGCCCCAAAAAGGGCCTCCCGGCGCCCCTGAAGGAGCCCTAAGTTCGATGGGATGAACCTTTCTGGTAGTAGAGTGCTGAACTTTATCCTGTAGCCGGTGGACACCACTTCCTGGAACCACCGGTCTGAAATGCGGGCTGTCCACCGGTCTGTGAACCCCAGAAGACTGCCCCCCACCCGAAGCTCGTCAGGCCAAGGAGGGCTTGTCCTCCGCCTTTTCAGTTTTCCGCTGCCACTGCCGCTTACTGGCCCCTGCAGCTGCCTTACCGGATCGGGTCCTTTTTCCCGCTGTGCCAGAGGCGCGAAAAAACCTCTTCTGACCCGAGGCAGGAGGCCCCTGTTTACGGCGAAACTCACGCCTCCGGGGCTCACTTCCACCAGTACTCTTTCCACCAGTGAAATCCTTTATGATCTCATCCAGTTGGGGACCGAAGAGACAGCCACCTTGAAAGGGGAGATCCGCAAGGCCGTTTTTGGACGCGTGGTCCCCGGACCATGAGCGCAACCAAAGAACCCGTCTAAGAAGCACGGCAAAAACCACCATTTTGGACAACATAGCGAGTAGGTCCAGGGCTGCGTCACTGAGGTATTTACTACCCTGATATAAAAAGTCAGCTCTCTGCGGCGCATCCATCAGGCGACCGCAGTCCAGATCATTCTGGAGCTCCGCCATATGCTCAGATAGGTGTTGCGCCGCCATGGCAGATGCCAGGGCCGGTCTTAGAGCCGAGCCTGCTACCATAAAAAGTGCTTTTAACACCGCCTCTGTCCGCCTATCAGCCGGATCCTCAAAAGAAGGGGCCCCCTCCAGTGGAATGGTCATCGCCTTATTCAGACGAGCTATCAGTGGTCCACTGCAGGTGACTCCCACTTCTTCAGAAAACTATCCTCAAATGGATAGCGGACGGCAAAACGTTTTGACAGCGAAAAAGAATGCTGCGGACGCTGCCATTCACGGTAGATGAGATGATCAAAAAAATTATCATAGGGGTAAGCCCTAGGGGCCCTAGGGTGCCTGGCGGACCCACAGACATACGCAGACATCTGCGAGTCGGCACCCTGGCTCAGTCGCAGAGTAGTGCGAATCCCAGCAATAATGGCGGATACCAGCGCTTTTTTGCACGCAACTGCCACCCCCTGGTCCTCCTCTCCTTCCGAGGGGGCCAGTTCACCGTCAGAAAGGTCTACCGGGGTCCCTGTGACCCCCGAAGCTATCTCTGTGTCAGAGTCCTCCCCTGATGAACAAGGGGGAGGAGGGCTCTTCTTAGGGACCTCTGGAGCGACATCCGCCCGGGGAAGAAATTCGCTAAGACCGCCCGCAGCTGGTCCAAAAATGCCCCTTCCGCAGATTGCGCTGTTGCTGACTCCTCCCCAGCAGGCACAGCAGAGTGCTCTGCCATCGTTTTTCCCCAAATAGCCCTCAGTTAAATGCAGTTAAGAACACCTGATTGAGGCACCCCCACACCGCCGCACACCACCGCCCCACAGAATGCCAGGGAAACCCAGGAGGACTGCACCCGCCGCCACCAGCACCCACAGGAGAGCCCAGCTATACTTGCTGTTTGCTGCCAGTAATCCTGAGGACCGCCAGAAGAGCTGCGCCGCCAGAAAGCCACACCGTTCCAAAGAGAAAGTAAAAACGTTTACAGCACGTTTTTACAGCCAGCAGGGACTCCAAAATGGCCGCCGAAGTCATACACTAGAGGTCGAAACCACCTGCAGGGGAACGTGTACTACCGCAAAATGGCCGCTCTGAGCACTAGAGGGAAAGCTTCTTGGGCTTAAAATGTCCGCAACCACGGGAAAATGGTGGCGGTCTACCGCAAAATGGCGGCAGATCGCCACATGGCGGCCCAAGTCTCCAAAATGTGGAGGTGACGATCGGGTGCGGTGCGGGGGGATGGGAAGGGGCCCCAGGAGCCTGCAACCAGTGGCTACCCAGAAAAGTTTCAGGACACCCGTCGGCCCCCCTCCACGCCTAAAAAGGGGGGGCACTCACTCACCACTCCTGTCGGGCATAGCGGGTAGCCACCCATTCGCAGACCTTCCGCCCCTGCCAGGGTGGGATGCTGCCGGCCGAAAAGCACCCGAACCAGGCCGCAGTCCGGAACCTGGGCGCAGGGTGGAACGGGCATGATGCGGCGGGTCCCCATACCACGGGACTGGCTCGCATCAGTCGGCCGGGGAGAGTACAGAGTCCTGAATGACCCTCTATGCCCCGGGCCGGCTTCTTGATAGCAGATTTCATGCTTGATAGAAGTAAGTGAAAAAAGAAAATAAAGAAATAAAAAGAAACGGTCTCAATCCGGACCGCAAATCCCCTAAGGGAGCCAGGTCAACTCCTTGCAAACTAGGCATTAAAACTGATGAGTTAAGCTAGGTGGAGGGTTTATGTGGGAAGGGGGGACGGGCTATTTTGTTTATAGCGGTGACCAGAAATGACGCAGAGGTGATCAAATACCACCAAAAGAAAGCTCTATTTGTGGAAAAAAAAGGACGCAAATTTCGCTAGGGTACAACGTCGCCCGACCGTGCAATTGTCAGTTAAAGCGACGCAGTGCCGAATCACAAAAAGTGCTTATGTCCTAAGTGTGAAATCCTTCCGGGACTGAAGTGGTTAATAGAGGAGATATATTCCCCCCTAGTGTGGGCTTTCCCAGCCTCCCACACCGCCCCAAGTGGAGCCGAGTGCTCATTAATCTGCCAGTATTCTACAAGCTGGGGGAAACTGTCTCTTGTACCTGTTGATCATTTATCCAGCGTGCCACCAGCCTCCAACACCCCGACCCACGGCCCGGGCCCAGAACCAAGCCAAGCTCCAAGGGCGAGTGGTCTGAAATACCAGTCGGGAGGTAGGACACCACTCGCACGCGGGACAACACAGAGTTAGTACCAAATACCAAATCTATCCGAGAGCTGGATCTATGCAATGAGGTTACATAAGAATAAGTTCTGTCCTCCGGATGCTTCCAGCTCCAAAGTTTGGTGAGACCCAATGTGTCTGCCCAGGCTATAGGGTTCACCGAGGCAGTCCTATCGGGGTTGGACGTGTCTACTTTGGAATTTAAGATAGCATTAAAATCTCCCCCCACAATCAGATTGTGGGGTTGAAAGGGGCTAAGGTGGCCGTCGCCGCATACAGAATAGCAGAATCAAACGGAAGAGAAACATATACATTTACCAAGGTCCTATGCTGGGAATACATTTCAACAATTAATATGACATATCTCCCACCCGGGTCTGGGTAATGATTTGTTTAGCAATATCGTTACCCCTTTCGCATAGGACAAGTAAGTGGCGTGAAAGCCCTGTTTAACCCACGCCCTTCTAAGTGCAAGAATCTTGCTGCCCAGCAAATGAGTCTCCTGAAGAAACAATATATGGGGCTTGTGTGTCTGTAAATATTTAAAGAGAAAAGCTTATTTAATCTTGTCATTAAGTCCTCTAATGTTCCAGGAGATAATCTTCACCTCCTATCCCATCAAAGAGGTCCGATGCGCCATCTCAGCAAAGAAGCTATATAGGCATGTGCTAACCTAGGGACAGGTGGGAGACCCGGCACCGCACATCTTTTAAGAATGTCAGCCATAACCCGAGCAGTTGAGTAACCAAAGAAAACAGAAAATAAGGTCCAACAGTGAACCAACTCCCTACTGTCTGGCATAACCCCAACAGTCACCGTAGCAGTTTTACCCCAAACAAGGAACACTATTCGCCTGCTTGAGGCACTGTTCAGAGGAACCCTAAACAGGTTCCAGCCTATAACATAAGGCGAGGCTGAGGGGTGCCCAGCCGCGCAGTCCTGGGAACTTAGTGTTGTAACAGTAAATAACTCTTGACCCGAGGGGTCCGGGGCCCTAATAAACATAGTAGAACCCAATGCAATATAAGGATACTCCAGTTATCCTCTGCAGCAAGCAATGAGCGGGGTTTCTTTACAAACCAAAGGGGCAACTGCTGCAGATGTCCAGGATGAAGAGGGCCGGAGCACTTAGAATAGGATTGGCACCTTACCACAACCAGGGCAAAGCATCTTATGCAGTTCAAAGAACATGAATTCCTTCCAGAAATCTGAAACCCCACCCGTTCAGAAAGGCCTCATTGCAAAGTCAGGAGCCAGGCGTCTGCGTCATCCGGTGATTCAAGGAAATTCACAGTTCCCCCATGCTGGACCCCCAGCCAACTAGGATAAAGCATAGAATATTTAATATTCCGCTCCCGGAGTCTCCTGCAGACATCTGTAAAAGTTTTACATTTTTTTTGGAGCTCAGCTGTCAGGGTACAAGTGAACTGTAGTGTGTTCGTAGGGCAGGTTGGGGTGCTTCCGCGCCTCCCTCAGGATTTTATCCCGATCCTATAATTCAGAAACTTTACCAGGAAAGGTCGTGGAGGGGCCCCCACCACTCTGCACCCGCTCCACAACATAGGTTGGGGAGACCTCCTGCAGATTTAGCAGGGTCTTGAAGAAGGCCTCCGCAAACTCCGCCGGGTGTTCTCCCTCGGCCCCCTCTGGTAGCCCCAGCACCCGAACATTGTTCCGGCGCATCCGGTTCTCTGCATCATCTGCTCTAGCCACCAGCGCCTGCACCGTGCATTGTAAGGCTGACAGGGATCCAGCATGCTGCATAGTTATATCCTCTGCAGCAGATATCCAGTCCTCAGTCTCCACCAATCTGCCCCTTATTTTGTCCAAGTCAGCTCTAATAAATGTACATTCAGTCACTAGTCTATCCGGCTCATTACCGAAGCTTTACTTTGCTCTATTGCCGCCAGGATAGCCGCCGTGTCACTTGCCTGCGCCTGGGGAGAAGGAGGCCTGGGAGCTGCAGCCTCATCCGCCATGCCCGCTTGTGCAATCAACTCGCGCACCTGCTCCAAGATGGCGTCCGTGCTGGAGGCCGGTGAGGAGGCCGCCGCGCAGACAATAGGAGCTGAGACCCGGCGCTTGGATGACATCTCAGTGTGAGCCCGGGCGGTTAGAGGGTCTGTCGGAGGATTTTCATCCCTGAGACAGGGCTCTTGAAGGCAGGATGGCTGATAGGATGTCAGTGGAGCCCCGGAGCTCCTTAGCCGCACGTCCTTCCCGGTCTACATCCGGCCATGCCCCCAGTTCAAGCCAATTATCTTAAGATCTAAATAGCATGTATGGACACGAATGTGACACACATGTTTGTATTAATGGATTAAGAGAAAAATTATTGAGATTGATTAATCAATCATTTTTAAAGAGAAATGTTAGAAGCCTACCTTAATCTAATATCTAATATTTACTAATTAACATTACTAACATATGTATTGTGGGTTAATTCTTTGTAGTATGATTGAGTTGTACATATTTACCTCTTTTAGATTTAGAAAAGTAACGAATAGATTTTACAGTCTTTGTTAAAAGATATATAAAAGTTTGATTATAGTCTGTGCATTTCTTTGGAGAACTTACAAATGGAAGTAATTAGGCTTGAGCTGGCTCTTCCCCAAGGTTCAATACAGCTGAGTAATGAATTTCAGTGGCCATCTCCTCAGGGAGGGGGGGGGGGCGTTAAACTGAAGGTTAAGCTGAAACATTTGTCATTAGGCTACTTTCACATTGCGGCCACAGCCGCGGTAAAACCCCGCTAGTTTTAGCGGAGTTTTACCGGTGCTGCAGTTCCTCTTTTCAGTTGGGAGCGCTGCGCTTTTAACCCACCCACAATATGCAGTTTAATGCTGACTTTTCTCTGACTTTCCTGATCTTCATAATTTAGGTTAAACCTGAAGTCCATATTTCAAAATGTTTTTTAAAAACTGAGGCCCAGCAGGTAGTAAAAAAAAAAAAAAATGCTTTGGCTTCAGGAGCAATCTTCCAATCTAGAGCTAACCACTGCAGAACTTTCTCTCTGCCACAAGATGCTGCCAGTCTTTAGGGATGGATGACATCCGATCAACCCACTTCTTGTGTACTACCTGCTGAAAATCAGCAGGGGGAGCTTCCACAGGACTGCATCCCTCATTGCTAGCAACAGTGGGATTTTGCCCATAAGCAAGATGGCCGGTGCAGCCCGATGATGTCATCAAGACACCCCAGGCAGCATGGTCTAGCTACGTGTGCAAACAGAACACAAACAAACATGGAGACATGTGAGGCACTCAAAAGAGAAACAGATCAAGGTAAGGGAGAACACATATGAGACAGCACAGAATAAAAGGTATAGGCAGCCGTGCATGGTACAAGGAACCAAAAAAGGAAAATGAATGAACTAGCTGGCCCTCCCAAGCCTCAGCCCACAGGCACTTACATAATGGCAGATTTCGTTCCTAGAGAGGAAACACTGCAGGGCCCCATCAAGACCCACAGAAGGGGCAACCAGGCTTTTTAGCGCAATTTAGCAGCCCGAGCACTGGGTCTCCGAACTGGGAGAGGCTTGAACCCAGACAGCTACTGCACAGAGGCAGAGGTAGGGACATAGAACTGCTTACTCTTCACTAGTGCGTGGAGGTATGAGGACAAAAAGAAGAATGGGGGGGGGGCGGCTAACTATGCCTTTTTTTTATGCTATTCACTGGTCCTGAGGGAGTGGTCAAGAGGCGGAGCTCTATCTATCACTAGTATGCTGCCATGTTGGCGTCAGGAAAACACCAGTGCCTGGCTCCAAAACCTAAGCTCCTGGTGAAAAAATCTGAAGAGGGCTACAGGGACCAAAGCAGGTTTTTAAGATGATGAGATTGTATATTTAAAAATGGGGGGTAAGGTGCCAGAATTTGGAGACCCATCACCAATGACAAGGAGAAAATGGAGACCAAGACAAGAGTGTAATTTGGAAAGTAGAAGGGCTTTTCTTAGAAGTGGTAAAAGGGTGAGAAAGTGATTTTACAATTAGAATTATTGTAAAGTCATAATATTTTTAAAAAATAACAAACATGTTATACTTGCCTGCTCTGTGCAATGGAATTATAAAGAATGGCCCTGAACCTCCTTTTCTGTGGTCGCCTGCCTTCACCTCTGGCTCCTCCTCCTCTTGGTGTGCCACCATAGGAAGTCGCTTCCTATGGTGGCACACCTGTGGGCTGGATCCCAAGCCACGCTGCCTGCATCCATAGACAAAGACAGAGTGGCTCCCTGTGAACCCCCCCGCTCCCTCGTCAGTAGCTCCTGCTGCTCAGTCAAAGCCTGTGAGAACAGGGAGGAGAGAGCCAATACAGATGGGCCAGTGCTGACTCGAGTGAAGACTCAGGTAAGTATAAGGGGGGCGAGGGGACGATACTGCTAGTGGAACTTTTTTTTTTTAATTTAGGGAATGCATTAAGGTAAAACATGTTTAGGCTTTAGAAAGGGGATCATGAGTAGAATGCAAACATAGCAGTAATGGAATAATGTAAGATGACTAACCAGCAGCAGGCTTTGAGAACAAAGGTAGGTCTCAGCAATAAAATTTTATAAGCCATAAAAGGTGCAAAGAACACAAATCTAGACATACTGATGAGAAGGTTATAGCAGTAATTGTAATTACCCAGTAAAAAACAGATACTAGCAGGGATGTGAAAATACAGGCAATACCATTTGCAGTTTGAATATATTTATTGCAAGATTTCTAGCAGGTTCTCATTGTGGGATATTTACTAAAACTGGAGCAGACAGAATCTGGTGCAGCTGTGCATAGTAACCAATCAGCTTCTATGTTTAGTTTGTTCAGTTAAAATATAACTAAAGGCATTTTTTTTTTAATTTTGGATAGAGTGGGGGGATTAAAACCCTCATATTTTAGTCCCCCATTAGGGAGCTTCACCCTCTCTATTTGTCTCATTTACCAGTATCACTCAAAATAAGATAAAATTCCAAATTTTGAGTTGTCACCAGAACAAGAAAGAAGGGTAATCTTCCAATGGGGGATACAAGTTCTAGTGACCTTGACAACAACTTTGGATGGATTGCTCTTCCTCTCTTTCTGTTTGGCTATGGGGACAGGAAGTGAACGGAAATCTCCCCAATGGGAAACAAATGTGTTAACCCTCTCTTACCAAAATGAAGAAAAAAATGCCTTTAGTTCTACTGTAAGCTGTGAATATGAAAGCTAGTAGCTATTGTTTGCCATGCACAGCTGCTCCAGATTCTGTGTGCTCCAGTCTTAGAAAAGTCACTTCATTGGGTTTTAGGAAGTCTAACACATTACCTCATTTACAGGATGGGTCTGGATATTTTTATAAGGATAAAAAAAGTTTGGAGTTATGTTTTTTTTTTTTAAAGGGTAAATTTTTATTTAGTTTCACACATATATACATAAGATGTTCACAACCAACTTCAAAGGTATAGTTACATACATTTCGTATTCAATACATATATGCACGTGCATTGTCTGTTATTTCTGTTATTACTTCTAATCGTCAATAAAACATACATTTTACTACTTTGACGTAATTGCGTTCAGATTAATGACATGAACTTGATAAAGATACCATAAGGAAAAGAAGGCAGATAAACCTAGGCTGCAGAGCAGACGCTTTAGTGGTCTCTATCTCCCAGCACTACCCCCTAGGTATATAAATCAATGAATTTCACACTCCCAGCTCCCCCGCCACAGAATCAATCCAGCTCCCCCAAACCTTCCCAAACTTTTTTTGGGCAACCCCTTGCAATATATGTCAATTTTATCATCGGCAAAGCTTTTTTAATCATATCCAACCACATTTGTACTGAAGGGGGGGATTCATCCTTCCACCTAACGGCAATGGCTTTTTTGGCATAAAAGAATACTATTCGTAAAAGGGTCTTATTGAAATTAGTGATCTCCTCCTCCCCAAAGTGACCCAATAAGCATCTAGCCGGGGAATATATATTCGGTAGCGCCAATTTGTCTTCTAGTAAGTCCAGAATTTCTCTCCAGAAGTGTTTCACCTAATGGCACTGCCAAATCATATGAAAGAAGCCGCCCTCCGCCAAACGGCAACGTTGGCAGTCAGGCGATTCCCCCCTGCTCATTTTATATAATCGTGAGGGCGTATAATAAACTCTATGAAGGTAGTAAAATTGAGTTAATTTGTCCCTAGCGGATATTACTGTGGGCAACGTATTTCCAAGTATCTCTGACCACGATTCCTCATCCAGATCTGGGATGTCTTTTTTCCATTGAGTTGCTATTTTTTCCACCCAGGTGGAGGTAGAAGTCAGCAGTATGAGATAGTATCTGGAAATGAGTTTTGTATGATCCTCTTCAAACTTCAACCTCTCCAGTGCGGTGGGTGTGAGGGTCACCTCACACAGGCCAAACTGTGCCGCCACAGCATGCCGCAGCTGGAGATATCGATAGAAAAACTGGTTCGGGACTCCATATTCTAGGTGAATATCTTGAAACGATTTAAGCACCCCATCAGTAAACAGCTGATGGGCATACTTAATACCATAGGTCGACCAGTACCTAGCATCTGGAATTTTGTATATTTCCCTCAGCTGAGCATTACACCAGAGGGGAGTGTTAGGAGATGTATTAAGTGATGATCCTCCTGTCTTATTATCTTGCAAATATGAAAGATCTTATAAGCTAAATTAATTAGTTCTGCCCCCCTTTGGGGGTACGGGTCATTTCTATACAAAACATTTATCAGGGCCTCATAGGACCCTATCACCGCTGCCTGAGTGGCTACCGACGCTATTTCAGCATCAGGAAAACACCACCAATGGATGTGAGTCAACTGCGAAGCAAGGTAGTAAGTATGGAGGTTTGGTAGAGCCAGCCCTCCGGCTTGTTTAGGTAACTGTAGCGTTTCAAGAGAGATCCTGGGTGATCTATAGACCCATAGAAATGACAAAATTATGGAGTTGATTTCCTTAAAAAGAGCCTTTGGAAGATATACAGGGGTATGCCAGAACACATAGAGGAAGCGTGGCAGGTAGATTATTTTAAGGATAGCTATACGACCCATGAGGTTCAGGGGGAGCTTTGCCCAAGTCTGCAAATCTCGCTTCATTTTGGTGATTAAAGGGGTCAAATTATTTTCTATATATTTATCTAGGGGCAGCTGGACCTCTATACCCAAATACCTGAATTTGGACACTAACTGTAAGGGGATATCCGATGGCATCGATGGGACATACTGGGGATCAAACGTAAATAGTACGGACTTGCTCCAGTTCACCTTGAACCCGGAGCAAGATCCAAACTCTGTGATAAGGTCCATTGACCTAACCAGGGACCTTCCTGCATCAGACAGATACAGAAGCATATCGTCCGCATACAGGGAGGTTTTCTCCTCCAAAGAGTTTATCCGACAACCCCCCACCCCCTTCTCCTTTCTCAACTTCACTGCTAATGGTTCAATGGCAAGGGCAAACAGCAGGGACGAAAGCGGGCACCCCTGCCGCGTGCCCCGCTCTATCTTGACCTGTTCAGTAATAATATGGTTAACCCTGATGCGGGCCACAGGGTTCGTGTACAACAACCTTACCCAAGATACAAAGTTAGGCCCAAAACCCATCCTTCTAAGGAGCGCTAGCAAATAAGGCCACTCCACAGAATCGAAGGCCTTATGTGCGTCCAGGGACACCACAACCCTGGTATCCGTCACTGTTCCCTCCGTCTGGAGGATAGTAAATAGTCGTCTATGATTAATGGCGGAGGAGCACATCGGTATAAAGCCCGTCTGATCCTGGTAAATAAGGGAGGATATTATTTTGTTCAACCTTTTAGGTAATAATTTGGCTAGGATTTTTGCGTCCACATTGATCAATGATATCGGCCTATATGACTCGCATAGGGAATGATCCTTATGAGGTTTAGGGATCAATACGATCAAAGCCTCCCTAAGGGACTCGGGAAGTGATCCCCTATCAAAGGCCTCCCTATATACCTCCAATAGTTTCTGTGCAAAAAACTCATGATACGTGTAATATCACTCCACGGGATAGCCATCAGGACCCGGCGTTTTGTTAGGTGTAAGTGAGTGCATTGCTGCCTCTATCTCCTGTGCTGTAATGGGGAGATCCAGTTCTCCTGACGCCTCCCGGGTCAACATACGCATGGGGATGTTTTCAAGATAGGTTAGGATTTCCTCCTCCCCACACCCCACATGTGAGGTGTAGAGGGAGGAGTAAAACTGCACAAAAGCCCTTGCTATGTCCTCCGGGGATTTACAGAGAGTCCCTTTGTCATCATAGATGCAGGGAATAGACGTGGAGAGGTGTTGAGCGTGAGCCAAGTAGGCCAACAATTTACTATTCTTATCCCCATATTCAAAAATTCTCTGCGATTTGTATAGCAATTTTTTTTGAGTTTTCTCTATCAGAGTCAAGTCTAGTTGTTGTGCTAGTGTACGCTAATTCCTGAAGTTATCTGAGGACGAACTTCTAATGTATTCCGCCTCTGCGGCCGTGACCGCCTGCTCCGCCTCTCTAATTTTACAGTCTCTGTCTGCTCTCAAATTCTTAATTGTTTTGGCAATAGAGCCCCTAAGAGTAGCCTTAAATGCATCCCAGGTAATATGCAAGGGAACCTCCTCCCCATTCTCCTCCCAGAATGATTTGATGGCGGAGGCCATTTGGCCAGCAAAGCATTCTTCCTGTAGCCACAGTGGGCTCAGTCGCCACACCCTGTGTCCAGGCGACTGGCCCAGAATAAAAGTGAGCAGTAACGGCGAGTGGTCTGAGACCGCTCTAGGTAGATATCGTATATCCAGGACTCTATGCAGCACCCCCCTAGATATAGAGCACATATCAATTCTTGACAAGGTGCCGTATGTGGAGGAAAAGCAAGAGTATTCCTTAGCCTCCGGGTGCTTCCACCTCCAGGCCTCCACCAGATCATATTGAGGCAACAGGGTTGACAGGGGGGCGCTGAATTTAGTGGTGGCATGTAAGCGGTCTTGGAGTTATGTTTAGTGTCTACATCCCAGTTTTCATTTTCATTTCTCAAAAAGTGAAACTTAAGAAATGTACGTGTATGCACTCAGCTAAAAGGTATTTTATCCTAGTGAGATAGATACATGCAACCATTTTCAAATGTGTGTGTATATATATATATATATATATATATATATATATATATACACTGTGTATATATATATATATACAGTATCTCACAAAAGTGAGTACACCCCTCACATGTTTGTAAATCTTTTATTATATCTTTTCATGTGACAACACTGAAGAAATAACACTTTGCTACAATGTAAAGTAATGAGTGTACAGCTTGTATAACAGTGTAAATTTGCTGTCTCCTCAAAATAACTCAACACACAGCCATTAATGTCTAAACCGCTGGCAACAAAAGTGAGTACACCCCTAAGTGAAAATGTCCAAATTGGGCCCAATTAGCCATTTTCCCTCCCCGGTGTCATGTGACTCGTTAGTGTTACACGGTCTCAGGTGTGAATGGGGAGCAGGTGTGTTAAATCTGGTTTTATCGCTCTCACTCTCTCACACTAGTCACTGGAAGTTCAACATGGCACCTCATGGCAAGGAACTCTCTGAGGATCTGAAAAAAAGAACTGTTGCTCTACATAAAGATGGCCTAGGCTATAAGAAGATTGCCAAGACCCTGAAACTGAACTGCAGCACAGTGGCCAAGACCAAACAGCGGTTTAACAGGACAGGTAACACTCAGAAAAGGCCTTGCCATGGTCGACCAAAGAAGTTGAGTGCACGTGCTCAGCGTCATATCCACAGGTTGTCTTTGGGAAATAGGCTTATGAGTGCTGCCTGCAGAGGTTGAAGGGGTGGGGAGTCAGCCTGTCAGTGCTCAGACCATACCGGCACACTGCATCAAATTGGTCTGCATGGCTGTCGTCCCAGTAGGAAGCCTCTTCTAAAGATGAGGCACAGGAAAGCCCGCAAAACAGTTTGCTGAAGACAAGCAGACTAAGGACATGGATTACAGGAGCCATGTTCTGTGGTCTGATGAGACCAAGATACATTTATTTGGTTCAGATGGTGTCAAGCATGTGTGGCGACAACCAGGCGAGGAGTACAAAGACAAGTGTGTCTTGCCTACAGTCAAGCATGGTGGTGGGAGTGTTATGGTCTGGGGCTGCATGAGTGCTGCCGGCACTGGGGAGCTACAGTTCATTGAGGGAACCATGGATGCCAACATGTACTGTGACATACTGAAGCAGAGCATGAGCTCCTCCCTTCAAAGACTGGGCTGCAGGGCAGTATTCCAACATAACGACCCCAAACACACCTCCAAAATGACCACTGCCTGGCTAAAGAAGCTGAGGGTAAAGGTGATGGACTGACCAGGCATGTCTCCAGACCTAAACCCTATTGAGCATCTGTGGGGCATCCTCAAATGGAAGGTGGAGGAGCGCAAGTTCTCTAACATCCACCAGCTCCATGATGTCGTCATGGAGGAGTGGAAGAGGACTCCAGTGGCAACCTGTGAAGCTCTGGTGAACTCCATGCCCAAGAGGGTTAAGGCAGTGCTGGAAAATAATGGTGGCCACACAAAATATTGACACTTTGGGCCCAATTTGGACATTTTCACTTAGGGGTGTACTCACTTTTGTTGCCAGCGTTTTAGACATTAATGGCTGTGTGTTGAGTTATTTTGAGGAGACCGCAAATTTACACTGTTATACAAGCTGTACACTCACTACTTTACATTGTAGCAAAGTGTAATTTCTTCAGTGGTTATAAAACACACCGGTGGTAATAAAAGGTCGTGACGGAATTGG
>BLSH010444512.1:769863-792681 GCA_018402905.1 Glandirana rugosa
CCCCCCCCCCCCCCCAATTGGAATCCATGCATCTGGCTCCCTGTATATAGATCAGGGCGCTGGATGGGAAGGCGGTGCCCCTAATGGATGGGCCGCCACTGGTGTATAGGTCAGTGCTAAGGTCTCATGCACACTGTAAACCTCCATGTCAGCCTATGTGTCAATGCACACTATAGGCGTTTTCAGGCATTTAGAGGAAGATAAAACCCAATGCTTGTGCATTCAGGGGAGGAGCTTTTGAGCATAAAAAACGGTCAAAAGTGAAAATATGCGCTAAGCGCATAAATGCATGTTCCTGTGTTATTTCATTATAATGGCCAGAATATTGGCCGATAGAATGCATTAACACCAGACATGTGAACGTGTCTTTTTACCACGTTTTTGATGCTGAAAACTCCTGTAGGGGAAAAAATGTTTTTGAGCTTTAGGCTCCATTCACACCTGAGCGTTTTGTAGCTCAAATATGCCTGAAGCTACAAAACGCTGGAGGGGAAAAAAACAATTTTTCTGAATGGAGATGGTTCACATCTCCACTCAAAAACGCCTGAAGCCAAATGCCCGACGCTCAAACTACTCCCGGAGGTATTTTTGTAGCGCAAATGGGGCATATTCTGGCTTTTCTGACACTTTTCTATAGACATAGAATCAATGGAAAAGCGTCAAACGTGCGTATTAGCGCAACATCAGGCGTTTGCAAATGCCCGATGTCGCGCTACAAATCGCGCAACAAAATGCTTCAAATATGCCCGAAAACGTGTCGCTCCGGTGTGAATGCAGCCTAACAGTGCCTTACAATGCTTAACAGTCGTGGTTCTTTCCATGTGAATGAATCATGGAACCTTGAAGGGTTGATGCTGAATGAGAGACTATTTTGTATGTACACCATTTTACAAAAAGTATTAGGACGCCTTCCTTTACATACACATGAACTTTACTAGCATCCCAGTCTTAGTCCGTAGGCTTCAATAGTGAGTTGGCCCACCCTTTTTAGCTATAATAGCTTCAACTCTTCTGGGAAGGCTGTCCACAAGATTTAGGAGTGTGTCTATGGGAATGTTTGACCATTCTTCCAGAAGCGCCTTTGTGAAGTTAGGCATTGATGTTGGATGAGGCCAGTCAACTTCCTCCACCCCAAACTCGCTCATCCATGTCTTTATGGACCTTGCTTTGTGCACTGGTGCGCAGTCACGTTGGAGCAGAAAGGGGCCATCCCCAAACTGTTCCCACAAAGTTGGGAGCATGAAATTGTCCAAAATGTCTTGGTATGTTGATGCCTTAAAAGTTCCCTTCACTGAAACTAAGGAGCCAAGCCCAACCCCAAGATTTAGACCAGTGCACAAAGCAAGGTCCATAAAGACATGGATGAGTGAGTTTGGGGTGGAGGATCTTGACTGGCCTGCACAGAGTCTTGACCTCCACCCGATAGAAAACCTTTGGAATTAATTAGAGCAGAGACTGCGAGCCAGGCCTTCTCATCCAACATCAGTGCCTGACCTCACAAATGCTCTTCTGGAAGAATGGTCAAACATTCCCGTAGACACTCCTAAACCTTGTGGACAGCCTTCCCAGAAGATTTGAAGCTGTTTTAGCTGCAAAGGGTGGGCCAACTCAATATTGAACCCTACGGACTAAAGCCTCATACACACAATCTGATTTTCAGACCACAGAGCGTCTATTTTTTGTTGGATGCTAGTCTCATGTCAAAAGTGAAGAGCGTACTAACAATATTTCATATGACCAAACTCAACGTCAAAAGTGACGTAATGTTTTGAATATTTTTTCATCTTTTTTTCGTTTATGAGCATACGTAGTCTCGATCGTACATTTTGTTTCGAAAATCGGACGTTTCTTTGTCATACAAAAAAATTTCTAGCTTTGTCTGGCAAAAAATCAAAATCCGCTGTCGAAAGGAGCATACTAAAGGTAAGAATTTTGGATGAAAGGCCATCGAGCGATAATTCCAATCCGAAATTTGCATCATGTGTACGGGCCTTTAGACTGGGATGCCATTAAAATTCATGTATATGTAAGGGCAGGCGTCCTAATACTTTTGGTATTATAGTGCATGTTGCGGAAACATACTGGAATGTGCTATAGATTATTTTGTACCTCTGATTGATGCATTTTACTGGTACTGATTGGTGTCATCATCTTTCATTGAGATTGTGTTTGAGTGGCATGGGCTACACCAACAACCTTGATCCTCTATGGATCCCAAACACAATCTTCCTCCAACCATACCACATATGAAGGTACTCATGCTATATCATAGCCATGGTCATGCCATGTCTTTTGCAGAGGATCTTTTTTTCTGTCAGTTTTTTATGACCCTATGTACATTAACTGTAATGTTTCAAAAAAACCTGGTCTGCATTGTTAAATTGTTTTATCTCTACTATCATAGACACCTCTTCCTAGCTCGCCATCTCTTGGCTGATGAATTCCATCGACCATGCTCGCAGCTGCAATAGTTGTAGACCCATGGAACATGACGCAGGTCTTTTCATCAGTTGGCTCATCAGTGCCTTGAGAAGTTACTCTAGAGATGAAGCATAAACTCTGCTCTGCATATAATCCAATGCGATTCATTGCATATACGTAGTTCTAGGATGTTGCTACTAAAAGAAAGGGAAAAAAACATGTATGTAAGGCGAATGCACTTTAAACAATTGAGATGTTAATACTCTAAATAATATTTCTCTTGAATAAAATGTTGAATCTACTTCTTCAGGATGTCTTGTAAACATAATACATTTTTAAATGATATATCCAGTCCAAATGTTAATTAGAAACTTTTAAACATGTTCCGAATTTAATCGCTTGCCTACCTGAGTAATTTTTAAATTTTTCACATACAGTATCTCACAAAAGTGAGTACACCCCTCACATTTTGGTAAATATTTTATTATATCTTTTCATGCGACAACACTGAAGAAATGACACTTTGCTACAATGTAAAGTAGTGAGTGTACAGCTTGTATAACAGTGTAAATTCGCTGTCCCCTCAAAATAACTCAACACACAGCCATTAATGTCTAAACCGCTGGCAACAAAAGTGAGTACACCCCTAAGTGAAAATGTCCAATTTCGGCCCAAAGTGTCAATACTTTGTGTGGCCACCATTATTTTCCAGCACTGCATTAACCTTCTTGGGCATGGAGTTCACCAGAGCTTTTCAGGTTGCCACTGGAGCCCTCTTTCACTCCTCCTTGATGACATCATGGAGCTGGTGGATGTTAGAGACCTTAAGCTCCTTCACCTTCCATTTGAGGATGCCCCACAGATGCTCAATAGGGTTTAGGTCTGGAGACATGCTTGGCCAGTCCATCACCTTTACTCTGAGCTTCTTTAGCAAGGCAGTGGTCATCTTGGAGGTGTGTTTTGGGGTCGTTATCACGTTGGAATACTGCCCTGCAGCCCAGTCTCCGAAGGGAGGGGTTCATGCTCTGCTTCAGTGTGTCACAGAGCATGTTGGCATTCATGGTTCCCTCAATGAACTGTAGCTCCCCAGTGCCGGCAGCACTCATGCAACCCCAGACCATGACATTCCCACCTCCATGCTTGACTGTAGACAGTGGCTTCGGGAGTGGGGGGTCTGAGGGGGGCTGGAGCCCCGATGGGTCCCCAAAAAGCCCTGGGTGTTAGAATTCTCTAAAGAATTCTTAGCCCAGAGCCGTTCGATCGCCCAGGCCGAGTGACGTACGCAAAGTCCCACCTCTTGGGCCCGGCTCCTATGATGGACGTAAGAAATTATAATGAACCTGCGCAACAGATAAAGTTATATAGAAGGAGCTGCTGGTTGTAAAGACAAAAGTCCAGATTTCAGATAATACTCAAAGTTAAACCGCGCTCACAAGAAAATATATCAAAACTTGAAGTGCATAAAATTGTGCACATAAATCATATGTGCAAAATATAAAAACAGCAAACCAAAAACGGCAAAAACAGCAGACAATAAATTACACCGTTGAGGTTTAAAGCACATCTGATTCAAGGATCCTCCAGTATGAGTTCATAGAATGCAAGGATCTATTAATAGTCCATTTGTGATAAGACATATGCATAAGATGGTGCTCACATAAGATGCTCCAGTAGAAGAAAGTAGGGTGATGCAGAGTCCTCCACCAAACAGGGCAATCATTCACACACCCTAATTACCAGACTCCCAGGACCTCCATTACAGAGATCACATAAGCATGGGAACAAGGTATTGGTCCACCCCCCCGCTGACTACCACCACCCCAAACCCCCTCCCCCAGGGCTGCAGCCCCTGGTATTTTTCCCACCTAGCAACCCCCCTGTGTAAATGTGCTGGTGAGGGCAGCGCTCCTATCCTGGCTGCCTTGTGTGGTGCTGGTGCAGGAGTGTGTGTCACTGACAGACTGTCATGGTCACCTGAAGACTGGCGTGGAAAAGTCAGGTAGGTCAGTGTATGTGTTAGGTAGGTCAGTGTATGAGGTAGGTAGGTAGATCAGTATATGAGGTAGGTAGTTCAGTGTATGTGTCAGGTAGGTCAGTGTATGAGATAGGTAGGCTGGTCAGTGTATGTGTTAAGTAGGTAGGTAAGTGTATGAGGTAGGTAGGTCAGTGTATGTGTCAGGTAGATCAGTGAATGAAGTAGGTAGGTACGTCAGTGTATGTGTCAGGTAGGTAGGTCAATGTATGTGGTAGGCAGGTCAGTGTATGCGTCAGGTATGTGGGTCAGTGTAATGGTTAGTGTAGGGGTCTCGTAAAGGTCAGTGTAGGGGGCAGGTAGGTCAGTGTAGAAATCAGGTAGGTCAGCTTAGTGGTCAGCATTGATGGACATGCCAACCCCCCCATGACTTAAACCACCCCCCCGCCGACGACCGCCACCCCAACCCCCCCCCCCCCCCCCCCAGGCTGCAGCCCCTGGTATTTTTCTCACCTAGCAATGCCCCTGACTGTAGGCAAGGCACGCTTGTCTTTGTACTCCTCACCTGGTTGCCGCCACACACGCTTGAGACCATCTGAACCAAATAAGTTTATCTTGGTCTCATCAGACCACAGGACATGGTTCAAGTAATCCATGTCCTTAGTCTGCTTGTCTTCAGTAAACTGTTTGCGGGCTTTCTTGCGCATCATCTTTAGAAAAGGCTTCCTTCTGGGACGACAGCCATGCAGACCAATTTGATGCAGTGTGTGGCGTATGGTCTGAGCACTGATAGGCTGACCCCCAGCCCCTTCAACCTCTGCAGCAATGCTGACAGCACTCATACATCTAATTCCCAAAGACAACCTCTGGATATGACGCTGAGCAAATGCACTCAACTTCTTTGGTTGACCATGGTGAGGCCTGTTCTGAGTGGAACCTGTCCTGCTAAACCGCTGTATGGTCTTGGCCACCGTGCTGCAGCTCCGTTTCAGGGTCTTGGCAATCTTCTTATAGTCTAGGCCATCTTGATGTAGAGCAATAATTCTTTTTTTCAGATCCTCATAGAGTTCTTTGCCATGAGGTGCCATGTTGAACTTCCAGTGACCAGTATGAGAGAGTGAGAGCGATAACACCAAATTTAACACACCTGCTCCCCATTCACACCTGATATCTTGTAACACTAACTAGTCACGTGACACCTGGGAGAAAAAAATGGCTAATTGGGCCCAATTTGGACATTTTCACTTTGAGGTGTACTCATTTTTGTTGCCAGCCGTTTAGCCATTAATGGCTGTGTTGAGTTATTTTGAGGGGACAGCAAATTTACACTGTTATACAAGCTGTACACTCACTACTTTACATTGTAGCAAAGTGTCATTTCTTCAGTGTTGTCACATGAAAAGATATAATAAAATATTTCCAAAAATGTGAGGGGTGTACTCACTTTTGTGAGATACTGTACATGTTCAAATCTAATTTTTTTTGCTACAAAAAATACTTAAAGCCCCCAAACATTATATATTTTCTGAAAGCAGGGACCTGGAGAATAAAATGATTGTTCAGGGGCTCACACCCGCACACACATGGATGTCATTTTAGGACACTGTGTCCCTGCAGCCTTGTGTCCCAATAAAACTCAATGGAACGAGCATAGGCATGCGCACAGGGTGTGCCAGGTGTGCCTGGGCACACCCTAATCACCCTGTGCAGCGCAGATTCCCCCTACTGCCCTCCCCCCATGCATCACTGTCAGCTTCCCTCCTCGTCTATCCCACTGGCTGCTGCTGCAGGGGGGATGTTTTAGGATGAGTGGGGGAAGGGGCCAGTAAATATGTAATTTACTGGCCCCTTCACGTTCTGAATGAACACAGTGAGTGATTGGTACCATGTGTTTGAGCTTTGGAGTGCACACCCTAATGCAATAGGCTGCACACACCTATGGGAACAAGGTACTAATGAGCTGGGGATCTGCTCAAAAGGGATGCATGCAGCACCTGTGCATGCCCATGTCTGCAAAACACGATCCTGCACAGGGCACACATGACAACTTCTTGTGTGAATGAGACCTAAATCTTTCTTGCCTAAAAAGAGGTATAAACAGTATGGATGTAAATGTATAGTTGTGCTCATAAGTTTACATACCCTGGCATAATTTATTATTTCTTGGCCATTTTTCAGAGAATATGAATGATAACACAAAAACATTTCTTTCACTCATGGTTAGTGTTTGGCTGAAGCCATTTATTATCAACTCTGTTTACTTTTTTTAACTCATAATGACAACAGAAACTACCCAAATGACCCTGATCAAAAGTTTACATACCCTGGTGATTTTGGCCTGATAACATGCACACAAGTTGACACAAAGGGATTTGAATGGATATTAAAGGTAACCATCCTCACCTGTGATCTATTTACTTGTAACTAGTGTCTGTGTACAAAAGGTCACTGAGTTTCTGGAATCCTGACAGACCCTTGCATCTTTCATCCAATGCTGACGTTTCTGGATTCTGAGTCATGGGGACAGCAAAAGAATTGTCAAAGGATCTGCAGGAAAAGTTATTTGAACTGTATAAAACAGGAAAGGGATATAAAAAGATATCCAAGGAATTGAGAATGTTGATCAGCAGTGTTCAAACTCTAATCAAGAAGTGGAAAATGAGGGGTTCTGTTGAAACCAAACCACGGTCAGGTAGACCAACTAAGATTTTAGCCACAACTACCAGGAAAATTGTTTGGGATGCAAAGAAAAACCCCACAAATAACTTCAGGTGAAATACAAGAGTCTCTGAAAACATGTGGCGTGGCTGTTTCAAGATGCACAATAAGGAGGCACTTGAAAAAAGATGGGCTGCCTGGTCGAGTCACCAGAAGAAAGCCATTACTACGCAAATGTCACAAAGTATCCCGCTTATAATACGCCAAACAGCACAGAGACGAGCCTCAAACCTTCTGGCACAAAGTCATTTGGAATGATGAGACCAAAATTTAACTTAATACCGTGTATTGCCCTGTTTAACATCAATGACAGCTTGAAGTCATTTCTGGTATTTGTGGATGAGGCTCTTTATCTTTTCAGATGTTAAAGCTGGCCATTCCTCTTGGCAAAAAGCCAAGTTGCGGCTGAAATTTTAGTTGGTCTACCTGACCGTGATTTGGTCTCAACAGAACTCCTCATGTTCCACTTCTTGATTAGAGTTTGAACACTGCTGATTGGCATTCTCAATTCCTTGGATATCTTTTTATATCCCTTTCCTGTTTTATACAGTTCAACTACCTTTTCCCGCAGATCCTTTGACAATTCTTTTCCTTTCCTCAGAATCCAGAAACGTCAGTGCAACACTGGATGAAAGATGCAAGGGTCTGTCAGGAGCAAGCAAACAGATCACAGGTGAGGATGGTTACCTTTTAATAGCCATTCAAACCCCTTTGCCAACTTGTGTGCATGTTATCAGGCCAAAATCACCAGGGTATGTATATTTTTCATTAGGGTCATTTGGGTAGTTTCTGTTGTCATTATGATTTAAAAAAGAGTAAACACAGTTGATTGATAATAAATAGCTTTAGACAAACACTAACCATGAGTGAAAGAAATGTTTTTGTGTTGTCATTCATTTTCTCTGAAAAATGTCCAAGAAATCATAAATTCTGCCAGGGTATGTAAACTTATGAGCACAACTTTATCTAAATGGAAAAGGGCACAGCCTTCTTCTGTTTAAAAATGATATAGTATATAAAACATATATATATGTGTGTGTGTGTGTGTGTTTATATTTTGTATCTGTATCAATGTATTCTCATGAGTCCCATTTGGTTATAGTTATAATGTCTTTTCCTGACGGAAACATTTTATTCTAAGTGATTTATGACCTCTAGTGGTGAATAGGTGAATTTTCCCTATTTGCAAAGTATTTTTTGGGGAGGGAGGTTAGAAGCAATGAGTATATTTATGATATTAGTGTTTCAATACCTTCATTTAAATCTGATGTTTTTTTTTTACCTACTGCTGTAGTCACATTTACCTTTCACAAAGAATGTCCCACATTCTGCAGGCTGATGGTTCCCAAAGAAAATATCTGTCTTGTGATGTGGGGTCCTCTTCCCTGCTCTAAACTTCTGGAGCGGTGTAATAGTTTTGGGTCTAACATTGTAATGCACGTCAGAAGCTCCTGATGGTGGCCTAACCCCTCCCATGAGAAAAGTCTAATTATTGATTTCAATGAATGGAACATGAGTTGTGATTGGGAGAGAAGATTCTTTATTCATTCACTCCTCCTTCATATTTGGAATTCTGAAGAACAATTAAAAAAAAAAAACAGACATGGAACAGAATTTCAGAGGGAGGGATGAACGATTAGTCTTTTAATTCCTTCATTCTTCTGATGGTGGATACCACTGTGAGTTGGTGTTGTAAGTCCAAGCTCCTTCAGTTACAATTTTCATGCAAGAAATATTGTGACAGTAACAGGTTCCAACAGTTTTACTCAGAGGCGTAACTAGAACCTTCAGGGCCCCGGTGCAAGAAATTATGAAGAGCCCCCCGACCCCTGGCCAGGGCCCTTCCCTGGGAACAGCAAAAGACAAGTAAACTGGATAGGAGGGGCGGTGGTGGCAGCATTTAGAGGAACCTAATCTAGATTAAAGATTCAACACTTAGTGTGTTGGCAGATTTTTCATTTGACTACTATAACAGGTCCCATTTACCCACACTGCCAACCTTTTTGAATTATTTGGCCATCATCTTATAGCACCAGATGGAAAATCATGTGGAGGTGGAAAGACAAAAAAATCATAGGAGGAGGAACACATGCCTTTCGATGCTGACTGGTATCACTGAGGGGTGGTTCCCACCATGTTTTGTGGTGCAGATTCATGTGTCTCCTTATGCATGTGGTACCAAAATGACTAGTAGTTTTACCACAACTGACACAGCTCAAGAAGAATCAACAAACTGCAAAGGTGTTGCAGCAACATCTGTGAAAAAAAGGCACAGATCACGTGGAGTGGCTCTAAAGATTGCTTATATGGCCCTTATCCATAGGGCCGTGCCAACTGGTGGAATAGTATCCCCCCACACTGCTGTTCTGCCTCTATCCCAGCTTTCTCCTTTGCATTCTCTGGCTCCCAGGTAAAGTCTGCCACTACATCATCCCTACCTTCCTCATCCATTGAGCCCACTTGGCAATAAGCTGCAGGAACATCACAATAAATTGCTGCTCCCTGCCTGATGTACCCTCCCTCTATTTGCCTTTCGCTCTCTTCCTCTATATCTGACATGATATTTTGTGCATAGTCCTTCATCAAGTTACTGATGGTGTGCTGAAATAATTTACCGTCTCCTCAACGCCAGATTGTGGGACTTAGGTAGCATTAGCAGTAGAGCAGTAGGAAGAAGAGTGCACATTATCAGCTATTGAGGAAGCTAGCTGCTCTGGGCCTGGAAAAAAAGAGAAGGGGGGGCGGTGTCAGGCAGGGGCGTTGCTAGGTCTACAAAAGATCTGGGGCTAGAGCCCATAGCAGCAAAGTAAAGAAAGTCATACGCTTGAGTGGGCATACACATGTATATAATATAGAGAAAGAATCTTACTCCTGGAGGGGGAGGCACCCCTTTGAAGAGCATGACACAAAAAAGATGGGACTTTGCTGGTACTGAGAAACCCTCTCTGAATGATCAGACGTAAGCATAGAATATTCTATGTATAACAAAGTTTAATGAATTAATAACATGTACATCATAAAATCACCTATAAAAGGCGAAAAAACAAACATATAAATATAAATCATAATAGACCGAACTTGACAAAACATGACCCAGAGGGTCTAAATACTCCCAGTCAGTAGAGAGGACGTGATGTGGCTCAGATGACTGGTTGTTGAAAGTGGAGAATATGTGTTTCTTTTTCCTACGCGTTTCGCCAATTAGGCTTCTTCAGGGGAAGCATAGATACATGTATATAATATACATGTGTGTGTGTGTATATATATATATATAAATATTGTTACATACCTGAGCGTGGATTCCCCTTACATCAGGGTCCCCAGAGAGACATACTTGCTAATTGCAGAACTGCACCCACCTGGTAAGAGACTCGGGGCTATGGGCCCCAGACTTGGAGCTATAGCCCCAATAGCCACCCCCTAGCAACGCCCCTGGTGTTAGGTGCCACCTAAGTGCAGTATGACGATCAGAAAATGTATTAACAATACTGTAGAATAAAGGTACCCACAAATGTCAGGTAAATGTATGCTCATCTAAAAGCTCGGTATAGGCTGATGCATGCCAATGCCCATCTTCACCATCACCAGCTGTCCGGACCACTAGTGGTGCCTGAAGGACGGAGGCTAGAAGCCAATGCTGAGCTTTTAGATGAGCATACTTTTACCTGACACTTTGTGAGTGTGTTTAATCTAATGTTAACAAACTTTCTGATCTTCATACTGCACTTAGGTGCCCCCTCCTCTTTTTATTTTAATGGAGCTGGCCAAACTTTGATGATGGCAGCCCCCAGTGCATTATTCTACAGTTATTCATTTTTCCTGGTCATCCTCACGTCAGCACACTATGGGGTTAACTCTCCCTGATTAACCCCCAGGACCACCTTCTTCCAGCGCAATAAATCCCTGTCCTCCCCTCCCCCTTGTGTTCTTTCTTTTTTGGTCTCCAGGCCACCTGTTGATTGCAGAGGTAAGTACTTTGTTTGATGCATTTCCCCCTGCCTAACCTACCCCTCCATGTTCAGCCTCTCATGGAGTTGGAAGACCCTGAATGCTGGAGGTAAATCTTCCTAAAAACTGGGTGCCCTTTTTGTGCCAGGGCCACGGGCAAAATGATGCTTAAACAGCATTGATATTATACAGGTGTGGTATTCTAAAAGCTCTGCAATGTCATCATTGCTTCTCCCTTGGGGTGTCTCCTGTCTGCCTCTAGATGTGCTGCTTTGGCTACCCTGCTATGCTGTGTACTTCTGTGGGTTTGACAGTCTGACTGGTTTTTGTCTTTGACTCTGACTGTGCCTGCTGTCTGCCTTTGGAAATGCTGCCTGAGCTCATCTGTCTGCCTATGGAAGGGCTGATTGAGCTTACCTGTCTATCCATGGTCTGCTGCTTCTAAAGTGAGTGGATGAAGGCAAATTGGTCTTAAAGAGACAGTGTACCTGTTTGTTTTTGGTGAGAGGTTATATGATTTTTTCCAGATATTTTGTGCAAGTATGAGCTTGCCACACCTGTTAGTAGCACAGAAGACTAGCAAAGGTTGGAGGGGGCAATGAGGGACATGGCTTTTAAAAGAGTGCTCAAGGAATGCAAATGAAGAGGTTTTGCATTATCTTAGGAGCAGAAACCCTGAACACAAATGCTCCAAAAGACATAAGACCCACCAACGATCATCTCATCCTGACCGGGATGATGACACCTAACAGGTTGTCACCTTCATAAGCATAGGGCTAACGCCCAGGCGTTTTTCAAGCGCTTTTGAAGCGCTAGCATTAAACAAATAGCACATCCCCCTACATTACATTCTGTTTACTTCCTGGAATTTTGACCTTTCCACAACTTTTGGGCATTTTGCTGGCGCTTTTAATGCGCTTTTAAGGTGCTTTACATTCATTTCAATGTATATGGGTGTTTTTAATGCGCTATTTTTAGCGCTCAGAATAAGCACAAAAAATCATGCTTGCAGGACTTTTTTAAACGCGGAACCAGCGCGACGCACCAGTGTGAAAGGTACATTGGAATGAATGGGCAGCTTTTTAGAAGTGTTTTGTAAGCGCTATTTTTAGTGCAAAAGGCTAGTAAAGCGCCTCAGTGTGAAAGGGGTCTTAAGGAGCTGTTTTCCCTTACAAGCATGCGGTCAATACACTCTCAGGCTGGGTTCACACCTATGCGAATTGGATGCGGCTTAAACCGCATCCAATTCTCAGGACACTTGAAAACACATTGTTTTCAATGTGTCTGGTTTACATATGTGCGGTGCATTCGCACTCCGCATTGCACAAAAAATGTGTGCCTTTTCTGTGCAGTGCGGTGCGAATTCCCAGCCCGTTGAGTTCAATGGGAGTGCATCTAACACGGAGATGCACTCCGCACTGAACGGGATATTTCCCCTGCTCGTGGCCCCTCCCCATCTCTGCCATCCATGAAGGATGGCAGAGACCTCATCAGAAGACCAATTTACAGTACAGGTTCTCTAAGCTTTATCCACATAAGAGGGCTGATGTATGGATCTGCATTTCCAGGGGTGGATGCTGCCCTCTAGCTTCTGGCGCATCAAGTGTCTTTGCCTTTTTATAACTCAGTTGCCTTCAGAGATCCTAGGGATGAGAGAGTGGACTTGTTCACACCAGATGCAGTCCAGTATGTTTTTACATCAAGAATGCATGGACAGGGTTTAACTTGGCAGAGGGGGGATACCCAACATAGACCTGAGGGCGACACCAGGGAATGCGCAGGTGCCAGAGTTCACAGCAAAGTTCAGATAAAACGAGGCGATAGCCCAGGATGCCTTCTCAATCTTATGGCAGTTCCCCCTAGTGTACCTGTTTCCTCCAATCCCATTAATCATGAGGGCTTTGCTGAAGATTGCGCAGGAGGTGCATACCATAATAATTGTACCCTTCTGGCCCAGGAGACCAGGGTTTCCTCTGAGGTTGTAGAGGGCGTCTGCCCCACCGGTACGCATACCTCTAAAGAGGGATCTACTACAGCAAGGACAGTGGATTCACCCGAATCCAGGGAGACTGCAGATGATGGCCTGGTTGTTGAATCGGCCAGATTGCATGCACAAGGCCTCTCAGAGGAAGTAGTCGCTACATTACTGGAGGCAAGGAAGGCTACAACAAATGCCACATACTCCAGAATTTGGAGAAAGTTTGCAGACTTTGCATCGTAACAGTTTCTCCCCATTAACTCGAAGTACTGCGAACATTTTAGAGTTTCTGAAAATGGGTCTGAATGATGACTTGTCATATAACCCTATTAAAGTGCAGGTGTCGGCCCTGTCTTCTTTCACCGGACATAGATGGGCTAATGAGCCTTTAATAAAGCAGTTCCTCAGAGCCGCAATAAGGGTGTGCCCCCCAAGGAGGAGCCTCATCCCAACCTGGGACTTGGGCATGGTCCGAAAGGCACTGTTGCAGCCTCCATTTGGCCCGGCGGAATCATGTACACTTGGCTTTCTAACAATCAAACTGCTTTTCCTCAAGGCCATTACAATGGGCAGAAGAATGTCGGAATTAGCAGGCTTTTCCTGTAAAGAAACGTTCTGCATTGTGTATCCAGACAGAGTGATCCTGTGGCCTGCTTCAGCCTTAGCCTCGCTCTCAGGTGGTCTCCAAATTTCAGGTAAACTGAGAGTGCTACCTTGTTTCACGCAACCTCCAGATCAAAGGAGCCAGTTAGATTTGGGACCTCTAGACTGAGCCGGTTTAATATGAACATATCTTCGGAGGGCACAACAGATACGCAAGTCGGGTAATCTGTTCATCTTTCCGTTGGGACCCAGGAAAGAGGAGGCAGCACCTTCAAGGATTTTATCCACCTGGATTACGAGGACTATCTCCTAAGCATACAAGCAGCAGGGCCTTGCTCCTCCGCAGACTATACAAGATCATTCTACTAGAGGGATGGCAGCTTTGTGGGCATCCATGGCAAAGGTCCTGGTGGAGGATATATGCAAGACCGCTAGCTGGAGTTCCCTGTGAGACTTTTGCTCGGCACTACAAATTGAATGTAGTCGCCGCTAATCCATCGATGTTAGGAGCGGCGGTAGTGTCAGCTTCTTTGTTCAATTAAAGTATGGTGAAGCATGGCATTGGGCGAGTTGTCGTTTCTTTCCCACCCTATATTGGCTTGGGTATATCCCATAGTGTGCTGACGGGAGGAAGACCAGGAAAATGGAAAATTATCATCAATACTCACCGTAATTTTCCTTTCACGGTCCGTCCTTACTTCAGCACAACTTTCACTTCCCTTCCTAAGTAGCCTGTCGCTGATAAACAAAAGAACACGAGGGGGAGAGGACGACAGGGATTTATTGCGCTGGAAGAAGGTGGTCCTGGGGGTTAATCAGGGAGAGTTAACCCCATAGTGTGCTGATGTGAGGACGGACCAGGAAAGGTAAATTACGGTGAGTATTGATAACAATTTTCCATTATATGGAACTTCATACATTTTAGCTCCTAATAAATGTTATGGACTTGATTATTGTCTGATACACTCCAGTGCTGTCCTAGTATTTGCTTGCCAGCTGGGTACACACTCTTCGCGTGCCAGAACCAGGGGCGTAACTATAGGGGTTTCAGGGGTTGCGATTGGAACCGGACCCCATGCTCCAGGGGGCCCATGTGCCTCCCTTGTACACCTCTAGATAGGAGTGATGCCAGGGGCGGCATTTAGAGGAACCAATCTCCTCCATTTTCCTCCTAATGGAGGAGATTGGTTCTTCTATATGCTGCCCCTGTTGCCCCCCCCCCCCCCTATCCAGGTTACTTGTCTTCTGCTGTTCCCAGGGTCCCTGTGTGCTTCCCTGGTCCCCCCACAAAACTGCTGTCTTCCCCCCTCTACTCTCCTGCCAGCTGCTGTAGAAGATGTGTCATGATGGAGAGATGGGAATGGGCCGGTAAATTTGTCATTTACCGCCTCCTTCCTTTTCTGAATGTACAGAGTCAGTGATTGGTACCAATTGGTTCATTTATAACTGAAGCATAGTAAACTGTTTTTACAATACTTCCATTTCCGAATGAATGGGAAGCTTGGTACTCAACTATTCCTGTCCATTCATTCTGTGCAGCTGAGGCTACACAGATGGAGATTGAGGGCTGAGGTTTGTTTAGAGCCCTGATATTTCATCAAAGCCCCCCAACAGAGCTCCTAAAAAAAATTTTAAAAAATAATGAGTGAGGGAACTATCAGGATTGCAAAGGTTGCAATTGCGACCGGGCCCTGGCATTTCGCCACCATGGGGATGCCCGAAGATGGCACAAAGAGGACCCGCTGCAGAACTTGTGAAAGGATGCCGCTGCGAGACTGTAATAAAGTGACCCGCAATGGGAGTATAGGGCCCCAGGATAAGCGAGAAGAGGGAAGGGCCCTGGCCAGGAGTCAGGGGGGCCCTCATAATTTCTTGCAACAGGGCCCTGAAGGTTCTAGTTACACCTCTGGCCAGAACATCCTGCTTTCTGGGCCTGGAAAGAGGAAGATGAGGAAGGCAAGAAGAGCCACTCAACTAGATCCCCTACATGCGCTCTGGCTATATAGCACGCCCGCTGCCAGAAAGAAATGGCAGATGTTCCCTGCCTCTCTAAGGCAACAGGGAGAATGAAGACATGGTGCTTTGGTGGGCTTAAAATGAAAGGAAAGACTACACAATAATTTTACTTGTTAAATTATGCTTCCTCTTACCTTTGATCCTCTCTCGTTTTCCAATAATTTGTTTTCTGAATACATTTTTTGATGTTTCTCTATGTGGTCACTGCAAAACTTCAGCTAGTCAATTTGCTGTGATGCGGCAGACAATGTTGCTGGATGTCATACCACTGGAGTCCATAGAACCCAGGGTTTTCAAGGTGTTGTTGGTCAATGGCCAAGAGAACAGTTCTCAACTACCAGCCGCACAGAGATAGAGGAATGCACGGGAGCTTTGCAGTCATCAAAACACCAGTGAAGTAAGAGTCTATGCACAGTGAAGTGAGTGTGTGTGATGGGCATTACACATTAATATGTGACCCCCCAGTCTGCAATTCATTGTTATGTAGCACAATACAGCACTGTCTAGCACAGCTACAGTATCTCTCCCTTTGAGCACTGTCAGCTCTCCCTATCTGTTCCAACACACAATTTCAAAAGGCTGTCTTTTTTACAAAAGCGGCTGTCACATAACAAAACCCCCATTATTGGCCCTTCTAAGCCACCTGACCACAGTTCAAAGGCCAGGAAGTTCATTACTGGCAATTAGTTGCTATAATGGTGAATGGCTGCATTAGATTATTGTTTACTGAACTGCAAATTAGTTGCGTTTGCTGCAAACCTATGACTGCCCCTAACCAGAATTTCATCCCAATTTGAGTATATGGCTAAAACATCTAAAGAAAGGTAGCTAGGACTATAACTATATAACATATAATATGCTTAAATGTATTTCTAATGTCTGTGGAGTCCTGTGTGTAGGATGGAAGTTTCCTGACTTATTTCTGTAAATCCAGGTCAATGTACTGAGAAAGATTGCTAGCTGTAGAATTAGAAGGCTGGAAATAATTGGTCAACCAGTATTGTTTTGTGAACGTTGTTAAATTATATTAATAAGGAGCCAGTTCATATTTTGGCAGATTAAAGATTTAAGTGCCCAGGGGCGATTTGCGCTTCGACTTGAGTCGCCTCAAGTCGCTTGACATTTGAAATCCCATTGAAATGAATGGGAGCCATCTTAATGTACACTACTGAAGTTGGAGCGACTTCAGAAATGGTTCCTGTGCTACTTCTAGGAGACTTCTATCCGACTTGTGCCCACAGAATTGAATAGAAGTCGCCTCCAAGTCGGATCCCCCATCTAAACCTAAGCGACTTTACAGTGAAAAGAAAATAATTTATCCAGGGCAACCCCCTCCCTCCCTGTACTGATTGGCCACAGGCAAAGTCGCCTGGCATGAAATCGCGTTGTAAGTTGCCTGAAGTTGTGCTGAAAGACACGCTGAAATCGCCTAGCAAAGTCGCGCTGAAGTCGGGTTGCTCCTGTGTGAATGCAGCCTTTAGGTGCAACAGTTATTTGTCTTCGTTTTGACTTCTTCCTCTTGTTCCTCTGTATTTTCATTTTCTCTGTTTCTCTTTATTTCTGGATTTTTGAAATAATTGAGTTATCTTCATACTTGTAAACTTTTTAATTTATTTTGGATGATATTAGGAAAGCTCTAAAAAAGGCACTATCAGATTTAGTGGAATCTATGAAATCAGTACTGAAGTTCTGAAGCTGATCAAACAAATTCTTTTGCATTATACCTATTCAAATCACTTTAGGAACATCTTTAGGATTTGAAACCTAAATCTACATTCATTCCAACATACTATAGAGGACCCTTTTCATTACCTCTGTAGTTATGAAAGAGTTTACAGCAGTTATAAACCGCGGCTGTTGTGAAGAAAAAAAAACCCCCTGAAAGGCAATGGCATAATGTGCTACTGTGCATCGCATAGTAGCACATTATGAAGTACTCAGCTTGAAACAAAGCCCTCCAATGCTGTACCGTCACCGCTGAGAGGTCTGACATCTTCCCCGGTCTGTCTTCTGGGTTAGCGCGTTCCGGCTACGTGATTGGACAGAGCCGGGATCACGTCACATACACACGGGAGCCCTTGGTTCCGGCATGCAGCTCTGAAGGTCCAGCAAGGTATACCGGACCTTCAGAGTCCATGCACTGATAAGGGAGGGGAAGTAGCTGTACAAAATAAAGAAGACTATCTCCTTGAGACAATTGGGATCCTAAAATACTGTACCAAGAATACTATACTTCATTAGAAGAAGATCCTATCTGTTTACGAGAACTCACAATACTAATAGGGCAAGTTTGGACAGATGACTAAGGATGAACAAAGAACAAGATTATATGCACATATCCAACCCCAATACTCATTTTTTGCTCTCCATGTACCATTGGGGATATTTCCCTTTACTTCTTGTTTTACAGGGACGACATGAAGTGGGAGGAAATCCCTCTGAAGTTAAATAAATCCTTGGTAGTCACCAGGGTCACCAGAACTAGTGTCCCTATTGGAAGATTTCCTGTTCTGATGACCACCCAAAAATTGAAGATCTTTCTTTATTTGTTCTGGTGAATAATTGAAAATGAACAGACAGACGACGTTCTAATTCCTCTCCTCTTTATCTTAAATCTGAAAAATGTTAGATAATAAATATTAAATAAATACATTCTATAATTAGCAATCTTTCTTGATGCACATTTACAGAAATATGTCTATCCTACAGATAGGACTTTATTAGGATTTTATTAGTACATACAAACACATTAAATGGAATGAGTTATAATTCGGTGTGAGGTTCACACAGAATTATGCAAATCTTTTAAGGGGATGGTCAAAGAAAAGAGAACTATTCAAACTATCTATTCAAACAACCCATTTGGTGGGAAGCTAGTCCTCCATAGATAATACGCCCTCAATATTTGAATTCTAATCAATTTAGTTTAAAATATACATACCACGCAAACCAGAAACAGACTGAATTTCTCGATTTAGTAGTTACAGGTATCAAAGAACCAAAAAAATTAGGCACCCTCTTACTTTCACACTGTAGCCACGGCCACGGTAAAACTGCGCTAGTTTTAGCGGAGTTTTACCGGCGATATGACTCCGCTATTCAGTCGGGAGCGTGTCGCGTTTTTTAACCCCCACAAGGGGTTAAAACTGGGTTAAATGTGCCAGCGCTCCATGCTTCCAAGGTGGTGTGCAGCCGCTTCGGAAGCCCTTGCCATTCATTTTAATGGCAGGGGCGGTAGAGGAGCGGCATATACACCACTCACCTCACCACCCCAAAGATGCTGCTTGCAGGACTTTTTGTAGCGTCCCGCAAGCGCACCCATCCAGTGTGAAAGCACTCAGGCTTTCACATTGGGGAGGATTGGGGGGGATTTTTGAGGCGCTTTATAGGCGTTATTTTTAGCTAAATAGCGCCTGTAAAGGGCCTCAGTGTGAAAGTAGCCTTGGCTTAAATGAAGATATTGAAACGTTACAACAATAAATATGCTTTGCAAAAAGAACTCTATGAAAAAAAAAGAAAAAGGAAATAAATCTACTTTTCACCATTAGAGAGCATAAACCACTTGCAATAAGATACTAGATTTTGATAGATACACATGATACACTGTTTTCAAATGGTTATAAGAGGCCTTAATATGCAAACGGGACACAGGAAAACACACTGATACAATACATTTGATGGTTCCCTTCTGAGAAAAGGAATAATAATGAATTTGGTTACTAATCAATATAGAATAAATCATAAATAATCCATACAAATAAATAAGTATTCTTTTCCTACATTCAAATAAAGATATGCTGCAATAAAGCGTAATGAAGTTTATCTATATGTTTTGCTTGCATCAAATTCACCCTAGGGGTGTATTGTCCATGATCGTTCTTGTTTATAGTGTAGTTATTTCCAATAAAGTCCAGGGGCGTCCAATCCATTAGGGGCGCCCGGGCGCCGCCCCTCTCCTCATCCATACATCCGGCCCCCCATGCAGGATGCCGGATACATCCATTCCAATGGGGGGGTGTTTTTTTGAAGCACCCGATTAGAGGCCGAGGCTCTAATAGGCGTCGAAATAGGGTGGGCTTGGGGCGCAAAGCATTGCGCTGCAAGCGAGCCCACCCAGGTGTGTTACAATAGCGAATGAGACCCATTTCCCATTTTCCCAAAAAGAGAAGCATCCTGATTGGCCGCCGAGGAGGAGGGAGGAAACATAAGCTGCCGTAAGCCAGAGATCAGGGGAAGGGGAAGCCGCCGTGATGCCTGCAGGGAGCAGGGGAACCGCCTGTCGACTGGGTAAAGCGATGCCCGCCATAGATGGGGTAAGAGCTCCAGACCCGACCAACCAGAGGGGGGGGGTCAGGTGGCAGTGGATGCATTGTTTGCTGCCGCGCCCCCCCCCCCCAAAAAAAAAAATTACCAACAGCCGCCACTTATAAAGTCAATAGCAGCACAAAAGATGAGGCATGACTTATGGAAAAAAATGGCCCACATATACACAAGTTTTTTCATTCCAATGCCTTTATTGAGTTAAATTATATCTCAGATTTAACCATTTTCCAACAAAAATTTAAATGAAAGTGCCACACCACTGCTAAAAGGTCCAGCTACAACCTTATTCCAAAAAAGGTCAGGAGGACAATCAAAATAATATCAAATGCGTTTCAAGGGGTCCAAAATCGCCCCCCTCATCAAGGCTACAAAAAACAAAATCAAGGCTACAAAAAAGAAAATCTCCATATCAAAATAAGATCAGTATAGTATCCCCTCCCCTGGGTCATAGTTAAAACCAAATACCCAATAGCCAATAGAATTGGATGTATAAAAATCAAAAAGTCAAGTAACATTGGGTTAACCAAATTGATTAACTAAAATGGTATGTTTCCAAATTCCCACATACATCTAAGGTTCTTGTATATTAGCTATTTATTCAACGTAACACGGCTTTTTGATTTGTATACTTCCAATACTATTGGTTATTCGTAGAGATGAGCGGACACCTGGATGTTCGGGTTCCGCGGGTTGGGCCAAACTTCGCGAAAAAGTTTGAGTTTGGCCCCGAACCCCATTGAAGTCAATGGTGACCCGAGCTAGAGGGCTGCAAAAGGAAGCAAAAGGGGGTAAGAGTAGGGCAAGTGCCCTGCAAACAAATGTGGATAGGGAAATAACTTAAAATCACATTTAAAAAAATGGAGGAGGAGGTGAATGTGGAGTAGGAGGTTGAGGAGGCGGTGACTGTGGCGGTGTAGGTGGTGGAAGTGGCGGTGGAGGAGGAGGAGGTGGTAGCCAACACTGTTTTTTGTTTGTTTGGGTTTTTTTTCTAATTGGGGTAACCTCCAAAATATTGAGACATATTAAAAAAAAAAGGATACGTTCACTTAATTATACCAATGGCTGTGTGAGGCCGGTATAAATGGCTATTCTGCACAAGGTACAGACAAGTCTTGTGGGATCCATGCCTGGTTCATTTTAATAAAGGTTAGCTTGTCCACGTTGGCTGTGGACAGGCGGCTGTGTTTGTCTGTGATAACGCCCCCTGCCGTGCTAAACACACGTTCAGACAATACACTGGCTGCAGGGCAGGCAAGCACCTCCAAGGCATAAAGGGCAAGCTCAGGCCATGTGCCCAATTTGGAGACCCAGAAGTTGAATGGGGCAGACCCATCAGTCAGTACGTGTAGGCGTGAGCACACATGCTGTTCCACCATGTTGCTGAAATGCTGCCTCCTGCTAAGACGTTGCCTATCAGCTGGTGGTGCTGTTTGTTGTGGCGTGCTGCTGACAAAGCTTTTCCACATTTCGGCCATGCTAACCCTGCCTTATGAGGTGCTGGCGGTGCCATAGCTGCGTTGGCAACCTCTTCCTCCTCCTCTGCCTTGTGCTTCCACTGAGCCCCCGGTGTCATTTGGGAATGCCCTCGGCAGCGCGTCTACCAGCGTGCGCTTGTAGTTATGCACCTTCCGATCACGCTCCAGTGAGGGAATTAAGGACGGCACGTTGTCCTTGTAACGGGGATCCAGCAGGGTGGTCACCCAGTAATCAGCATAAGTTACAATGTGGGCAACTCGGCTGTCGTTGCGCAGGCACTGCAGCATGTAGTCGCTCATGTGTGCCAGACTGCCCAGAGGCAAAGACAAGCTGTCCTCTGTGGGAGGTGTATCATCTGTGTCCTCCGTATCTCCCCAGCCACGCTCCAGTGATGCCCACGAGCTGCGTTGGGTGCCACCCTGCTGTGAACACGGTTCCTCCTCCTCATCATTCTCGTCCTCCTCATGCTCCAGAACTGTGCCCTGGCTTGAACATTTTTTAGTGGCGGCTGGGAACCACGTACTGTGGGACAGCCACCGCCATCAGGTTTTTAAAACTGTCCGTGTCCACCAGACGGAATGACAGCATTTCAAAGGCCAGGAATTTTAAAATGCTGGCATTCAGGGCCAGGCAGGCCTCTACTGGCCATCGGGACTCCCGGGAGTTTCCCGGTGCGCCGATGGCTCAGTGGGCCGGTTCAGTGACAGTCAGCCATGACTTTGAACACCGCTATACACTGCTTAGTGGCAGGGCTGATCGGCAGAGCGGGGGGGAGGGGGGGGGGGCGCCGCAGCCCAGGTGCTCCTTCCCGTACAGCGAGCAGGTCGTGGAGGAGAAACTGTTGTGTCCCCCCCCCCCTTGAACTGCATGAGGCTGTGAGCAGAAGGCTGTTTCCTGCCCCTCCCTCCTCCTTCGGTCAGCAGCAGGGAGAGTGTCTCTATGTGGAGAGAGCACTGCAGCTGCGGGCTCTTCACCCCTCCCTCTCCTACTCATGCTGCTGTACTCGGGAGCTGGGAATGAAAAAAGAGCACAAAGGAGGATCATGGGACATGTAGTCCAGAGAACTGGCAGACCCATCGCAATCCTAAGAGAGGAACTGCAACCCCCAGCATGCCCATCTGAAGGGAAGGGAGAGAGATCCAGTCTATGGGTGGTAAGCGACATGTTGCATTTGGGGACCCTGCTGTCTGGGGGGCTCTCTGGGGATGGGGACCCTGCTCTGTGGGGGGGCTCTCTGTGGATGGGGACCCTGCTCTGTGGGGGGCTCTCTGGGGACCCTGATGTAAAGGGGGAGCTCTCTGGGGACCCTGATGTAAGGGGGGGAGCTCTCTGGGGACCCTGATATAAAGGGGGCTCTCTGGGG
>BLSH010444512.1:794163-807409 GCA_018402905.1 Glandirana rugosa
CGACCACAACCACTTCGACGACAACGTTCCTCTCCTACACCAGTTAGACACGGTCGATGTGCGTGTTCACTTTGTGGAAGGAGTCCACACTCATCGGCTGTCTTGGAAGTGGCCATATACCATCCGGGCTTACGGCGAGTTACTTACCACTCCGGTCTTGTTCATGTCCGCTATCGTCTAACCCACCGTCTGTTACGGAGGTCAAGGAAGTGTAACAGAGGGTGGGCCAGGGAACGACTTTCGAGTCTCAACCGTGGACTTGGGGTACCGGTAGACAGAAAGTGGAGTCGGGGAACATTTAGTCGGTTCGTCAGGGTGGGAGACAATGTGAAGGAACTGGAGGCATTGTCTGCCACCCAATCTGCTATCGCCTGTACTTGTTCTGGCCTCACCATTCATTGAGCGGCATTCGGGCCTACCATATACCGGTGAAGGTTCTGTCGGCTACTCACACCTGAGGAAGGTGTTTCACTTGTGCGTGTAGCTGGCACAGATTGACCACATCCTCTCCTTGCAACAGCAGCTTCACCAACACCAGCAGCACCACGACCACTTCCCTTATATGACGCTCTCCTCATTCTGGACGCAAATGTACTATTTAGCACAAATTTATATTATTTTTTATAACGCTAATCTGTCCCTCACACCAGCAGCAGGAACCTCTCCCTACACCAGTATGAGATGATTTTATAATGGTAATCTGTCCCTCACACCAGCAGCAAAAACCTCTCCCTGTACCAGTATGAGATGATTTTATAACGGTAATCTGTCCCTCACACCAGCAGCAGGAACCTCTCCCTATACCAGTATGAGATGATTTTATAACGTTAATCTGTCCCTCACACCAGCAGCAGGAACCTCTCCCTATACTAGTATGAGATGATTTTATAATGCTAATCTGTCCCTCACAGCAGCAGCAGGAACCTCTCCCTATACCAGTATAAGATGATTTTATAACGGTAATCTGTCCCTCACACCAGCAGCAGGAACCTCTCCCTATACTAGTAAGAGATGATTTTATAACGTTAATCTATCCCTCACACCAGGGGCAGGAACCTCTCCCTATACTAGTATGAGATGATTTTATAACGCTAATCTATCCCTCACACCAGCAGCAGGAACCTCTCCCTATACTAGTATGAGATGATTTTATAACGCTAATCTATCCCTCACACCAGCGGCAGGAACCCCTCCCTATACCAGTATGAGATGATTTTATAATGGTAATCTGTCCCTCACAGTGGCGGCAGCATCCTCTCCCTACACTAGTCTGAGAGCATGTGACATGCAGCGCTACGTGACTCCAGCTCATATCGAGGCTGGGTCACATGATGCACTGGCCAATCACAACCATGCCATTAGTAGGCATGGCTGTGATGGCTTCTAAGGGCAAACGAGTGAAATGCTTGCTGATTGGCTGCCCTGCAGCTATTCAAAAGGCGTGAAAAAATACCCGAACCCCGAACCCAGACTTTTTCTCAAATGTCCGGGTTCGGGACACGGACACCCTAAAGTCCGGTACGAACCCGGACTTTACAGTTTGGGTTCGCTCAACTCTAGTTATTGGTTATTTGGTTTAATTATGACCCTGAGTGGATACTTTACTGATATTGTAGTAATATAAAGATGCCTAAAAGGGGGTAGTTTTGGACACCTGAAACGTGTTGACTTTCTTTTTTGACTCCCCCCCTGACTTTTATTGAATTCATATTTGGACCTTTTTGTAGTGGTGTGGTCAAGAAGATGGGAGTGAGATCACCCCAGTGCAGCCAATCAAAAGCATAAGAAGAGGGATAGCTCTGTGGTAGTCACAAAGGGAAGCGGTTACTTTTGGTGACAAAAGGGCACTACTTAGACATAATCTTAATTTAAAATCCAATTTTATTGTAACAATTCATGAACAAGCAACAATAATTTGCTTAAAATTAAAACTTCACTCCTCTGCAGCATATTAGTGTCATCAGAATGTCCCTTATGTGGAGGTGGTACACGGCAAAACAGACACTGGCATACATTGGATATAACAACAAATAATAAAAACCGTCCAGACAAAGCTATGCTATCCAATCAGCGAAACCCGTTGATGTCATGGACGTCACGTGACGCCAAATGCGGAAGGCCCCTCCGTAGTGGGATGTGAGGCATGGAACGCATGCAACGGATCAGCTGTGGGAACAAGGCATTGGTCTATGCACTATGAAGGTTTGAGCATTCACCTCCTGAAGGCAACCTACAGATTGGAGTCCGGAAGAGACTAAGAGCAGAGCATACCAGGAGGCATGAACGACACGCAAGACGGGTTAAGTAACCCTACATAAACTGTAAACGGTTCAGTACTGTGTCCACCAGCAGCCCGCATCTGTAAACTTTATTGAAACCATACGGACACTAATAGGTGCAGTGACCCGTACACATTGAACCATCTATTGCCGTTTGCTAGACTACACTCTGTAAACGATGCGCTACCCTCCTAGAGCCAATTCACTGTACCTGTGTTACAGGTGATCAGTAATCTTGCTGTATGGGATCTATTATCTTGACATAGGGAGGTGAACAATAGATACTGAAATCAGAAGTATGGACTCACCAGTCATCATTACATGGCAATACTAGCCATAGGCGTTAATTGATCAACCAATCATCCTAGGCATAAAGACTCTTTACCTTTGTATTTAACAGCATACAGAGAGGATTCCTGGTAATCGTATTAGTTGCTGTTAACTCAGGCGGTCAATTTAATACACAATTCAGTGTGTGATGTACATTTTAGTAAAATAAGCAACACTGATCCATCACCCTGTCAGGGTGATCTAAGTCCTCACAGGTTTCTTATGGATGGTGACTTGAAATATTGAATATACATCATCAGCCCATTCACCTTGCCTTGCCCCCAGTGAAAGTGACTCACGTAGTAAATGCACGGTTACTTACTATATCCTGAGGGCGATGCACAGATAGGGTTCCATATCTTTACCAATCATGTCTTGGGTTGTATGAATTATAGCCATAGGCTTATGTGGTACCATACCTGCGCATCAATATTGGCATCCGGACATCTTGTTTTTATTGTTTGTTGTCCAATGTATGTCAGTGTCTGTTGTCCCATGTAGCACCTCCACATTAGGGTCATTCTGATGATACTACTAATACGTTGCGGAGGAGTGAAGTTTTGATATGAAGCAAATTATTGCTGCTTGTTCATGAATTGTTACAATAAAATTGGATTTTAAATTAAGATTATGTCTAAGTAGTGCCATTTTGGCACCAAAAGTAACCCCTTCCCTCTGTGACTATCACATAGGTATCCCTCTTCTTATGCTATTTGGTTTGGTTACGGTGACTACATCAACATTGGTGAGTGGTACATAAGCCTTATGTAAAGTTGTGGTGGACCTTTGATATACACGTTATTTTGTCTTTGTATGTGCAGCCAATAGAAAGGGCTGAAGATCAGGAACCTGGCCAGTGAGGGAGCTTCAGCACAATGCACCGCTGGACTGGAGGTGAATATAGTTCTGTTTTAAGATAAGATATCAATACCAATAAGATAACCTTATGGGTCCAACACTATTTTTCAACTTTCTTAGATGTTTAAAAATACAGTGGTGGATTGTTCTTGTTTAACCTCTTCCCGTTCACGCTATAGCTGAAAGACGGCTACAGCGCAGGCCTTAATTGCTGGGAGGGCGTCCTCCCGAGCATGCGCCCTGCACAGCACGCTCTGTGATCACCGAGTCTATGAGACTCGGCTGATCACAGATCGGAGTAAAGGGCCCCTTACCACGTAAGCCAATGACAGCTGATCACGTAATGTAAACAGAAGATCGTGACCTGTATTTTTTTTCCTTCACATTGTCACCATGAGGGGAAAAAAATACATCGGTCCCTCACACAGAGAGCCACGGCTGCTCACCTGTGTCCACCAGTGCCATGTGCCAGGGCCACCTATAAGTACTCACCAGTTCCACCTACCAGTGCCCACTGTGCCACCTACCTGTACCCACAGTGCCACCTACCTTTGCTCACCAGTGCCATCGATCAATGCCCACCAGTGCTGCCAATCAATGCCCATCAGTGCCACCAATCAGTGCTGCCTATCAGTGTTACCTACCAGTGCCCATCAGCGCCACCTATCAGTGCTGCCTATCAGTGCCCTCCAGTGCCGCCCATTCAGTGCCACCCATCAGTGCCAACCATCAGTGCCACTCATCAGTGCCACCTCATCAGTGCTTATCAGTGACACCTATCAATGCCCATTAGTGCCGCCTTATCAGTGCCTATCTGTGCAGCCTATCAGTGCCCATAAGTGGAGCCTATCAGTCCCCATCAGTGCAGCCTATCAGTGCCCATCATTTCAGCCTTATCAGCGCACATCAATGAAGGAAAAAAATTACCTGTTTTTAAAATTCTATAACAAACCTTCTCAAAATTTTCGGTCTTTTTACGTTTTTTTTTTTCAGCAAAAAATAAAAAACCCAGTGGTGATTAAATGCCACCAAAAGAAAGCTCTATTTGTGGGGAAAAAAATTATAAAAATTTAATTTGGGTAGGACCGTGCAATTGTCATTCAAAGAATGACAACGCTGAAAGCTGAAAATTGGTCTGGGCAGGAAGGGGGTTTAAGTGCACAGTAAGCAAGTGGTTAATAACAAATCTACAAGTCCTGCACTTATTTTTGCCTTTCACGTTTATCAGCAGCACTTCCTATGCTTCACCTATCGGCTAAAGTACATTGTGAATATAGCTTCTTGGAATTCCCCCTTTATGATGAGGATGTTGTCTGCATTATGGTTATTATGGCCGATTTCAGCATTAATTTGCATCAAATAAATGCACCATAAAACTTGCACCGTTTTGGAGATAGTTACTGTATACTGTGCCGATTACGTCATCAACACATGCGCCCCGAAGTAACGGTCGGCGGTGCCGTTTCTGCAGAGCCCTGCGCCGTGACGACGGCTCCCTTGCATACATGCAGTAGTGAATTCACACGGCTCTGGCCAGTCACAGAGCCGGAGTCCATGGACCCGGAAGGAAGATGGGCGAAGATGGATGCAGCCTCCAGAGGGGACAACGAGGGCTTCGTTTGCACGCAAGTGTCATATAATGTGCTAGTATGTGACGCATACTAGCACATTATGCCTTTACTTTGCAGGTAAGAAAAAAAAAACATCAGGGTTTACTTCCTCTTTAACAAATATTCCTGCATGTACAGCCATGGGTATGTGCCTGCCAGGGAAGAATTGTAGAACATCCAGAGGACATTTTGAATTTCTTACAGGTTAATTCCACTGTACATGAACATTAAGAGTTAATCTCTAAATAGCCTGAGAACAGAAATTAATAGAAATAGCCCCAGTCCATAATATTTTCTCATTGATCACACAAATATGAAAAGATTGCTTTTTAAAAAGTAGAATTAAACTCAGATTGCTCCAAGAAGAGACTTACCAGGTGACTGAAGAATCTTGTGTGTGCATAAAGTCGAGCTATCTCTGGCTTTTATGAGGTCTCTGAAAAGTTCCAGTTTCGGTTTTAATCTCTGTCATATTATATGTTCTTTTAAGCACCTTTTTATTTTCTTAAAGAAACACAGTAATGCAGCATTTGGTTCTCTTTTAATAAATAGCATATATAAGGACATGAATGGAACAGACAAAAATTAACCTTAGATTTTGGTTACCTATGGTCTATAGAAATAAAATAATCACATACAACTTAGATCAATGCATACAGTTAAAGTGGTAGCAAACTGTAACAACAAACACAACAACCAAAATAAACTGGTCCCCCTGCAGGTTAATGTCATAATGTGCTAGTATGCATTGCATACTAGCACATAATGACAGACTTACCTATAAAACGGATCTCTCCAGTGGCACGCTGCCATTCCGTCTTCAACCTTTTCCTTCCAGGTTCCCGGGCTCCGTACATTTGTGCTGAGCCGTGATGATGTCACTCCCACACATGGGAGTCGCTGTTGTGGCACTGCACTTTCAATGAATGGCACACTGGAGTGTGGCGTCCATTCAGAGCACAGTGTGCATGCGCTGGTGACATCACCATCTGTTACACATCTGAATATGTCCTAAATGGTGCAGGTTTAGGAGATATTCGCTGTACCTACGGGTAAGCCTAAGGCCTCATACACACGGGTATGTTTAAAAATAAGCAAAACGTCGGGGAAAAATTTGCGTTTTTTCGGAATTTTGCATTGGCGTTAATGAGCGTTAGTGAGTGTCGGCGTCAATAGGTGTTTTTATAAAAAAAACATCCCTCTGCTATTTTTTTACCTGAAAATGTTGGCGTCAAAAACGTCGGTTAACGTCGGTACGGCGTTAGTGAGCGTTTTGCGGCGTCTGTGTCAAAAACGCCAAAATGTTACAGCCTTGGAATGCGCTGGTCCCGCGTTCTAGTTACAGCACACTAACGCCGACGCCCTCTACTGCTCAAAAATGTTGGCGTTTTTAGGGGGCCATTGAATAACTTGGAGAGCTGTAAAAAACGCCCAAAAATGTGGCGTCAAAAAATGCCCGTGTGTATGAGGGCTAAGTGAAACATTGAAAAACAGTTCTTATTATAGTGTTTCTTTTTTTTATTCACTGTACCACACTGTATTGTCTAAAAAGTTTAATAAAATGTCAAAACAGAGTACAATACAGTAAAGAGTATATATGCATATTGGCTAGGCTGCAAGAGAGAGGCAAGCAAAAGAGAAAAGTAAAAAACTAAAAGTATTATTTCAAAGAGAGACAGAAATATCGTATGGATTTGCTGCACATAATTGAGGCAGTTTTACTAAGTTGCAATTGAAGAGGGAGAGATAAGGCAGGTTTTATTGTGAAATTAAAAATACTGTGTATTATTTCTGAGACAAAGGCCAGAATTGTGGTATAGATTCCATGCACATTATGTCAGCATTTATATTGACCCACAGCTGAATAGGAGAGATGAGGCAGGTTAAATGTGAAATAAAAACCAGAGAGTATTATTCCATATACAACAGTCAGAATTATTGCACAGACTTGTGCAGCCTGGGTGCTACCCACCGCCTCAGCACTCACTCTCTACGATGCCCTCCAGGCCCCCCATAGCCAAGAAAACTTGCAGGGTGGCTTGAGGAGCTGATTGTGGACTTACTCTTTTCTTGTTACCCACTAGTGACAGTACTTATCACCTTATCAATTCTGTTTGCAAAGGCCTAGGCTTAGCATTGAAAGAGCTCAAAGGCAACTTAGCCCTGATCTGTGTTTGGTACCACGCTAACTGTTGCAGTTTGATGCTCATTATTGAGGAGAGCTACAGTTAATGCTGGTCAATTCTGAATTCATAGCTTTACCTGATTGCATCAAGTGAGTCTTTGTCATATTATAAGCAGCAGAGATTATAGCTGTCGTCAGAGGCGTAACTAGAACCTTCAGGGCCCCGGTGCAAGAAATTATGAAGGGCCCCCTGGCTAGGGCCCTACCCACTGATCCTGGGGCCCTTTACGCCTATCGTGGGTCCCTTTATTTTGGTACTGCAGTGGGGCCCTTTCACAAGTTCTGCAGCAGGCCCCAGGGGGACCAGGGAAGCACACAGGGGCCCTGGGAACAGCAGAAGACAAGTAAACTGGATAGAGGAAAATGGAGGAGATTGGGTCCTCTAAATGCCACCCCCGCCATCCCTCCTATTCAGGTGTACAAGGGAGGCACATGGGCCCCCTGGACCATGGGGCCCGGTTGCAATTGCAACCCCTGCAACCCCTATCGTTACGCCCCTGGCTGTCGTCACTTCATCTGAGCAGTATCTGACAATATACTTATTTGCTACAAGGTCCCAAGTCTCATTTCAGGTTGACCCTGAAATTCAAAATTACTAAATGATTTCTATTACAATGTGTATCCAAGGTGTCAGTGGTGCTGAGGCATTTGCCAAGGTGAAGGTAGGAACAGAGGACCCAGTATAACCAATGGCTCCTGCTGTGAGAACGCTACATGTGTCTATTGCTCAGATTACAGGGATCAGGAGTGCATATCGCAGAGTGCACGGCTCAAGGGTAGGTAACACACAGGCTGCTTCCCAGTGCAGAACTCTCTGTCACCCACCTCCAGGACAGAGCTCTCTCCCACTACCCTCAAATCCCTACCTCTTTATTACAGAGGAAGTCTAAAGTGATCTTATAAGACTTTTTTTCCTGCACAAAATGTGTGCTTTTTAGATTGACATCCACATGTTCTAACACCACTGTCTGGTTAAAAACCTTTGTTACCAGTGTCCATTTTGTTTGGCTGTAAGAGGCAAGTCCATGGAGCACACTGCAGCAAGTTGCATCCACCTACTGCCTGCCCCTTACAGCCAGCTACATGCATATTAATGAGTGGCAGAGCAGATAGAAGAGTCAGGGTATCACGTACCTGGTGCTGGAGGCCAATGGAGAGAGGGTTTCCCTTGCGGCTAAGTTCCAGACTCCCCTGAAGGTGGAACAGGAGGAGTCAGGACCAAAGGAGCAGGGGTCATCTGCTGGGAAGACTGCATGGAAACCCAGGAGTACAGCTGATTCACTGAAGTGGTGTCGGCAGACAGGTGGCGTCCGGGAGGTGTACCAGGTCTTTGGTAGCACAGAAACAGGAGAGATGTCAGTTCGAAGCCAAGTTCAGGTGCCAGGTAGGTGCCAGAGCAAACGTGGTTGAGCACAGGAGAGCACAAAGAGAAGATTTGTTAATCAAGCTGAGGTCAGGTCAGGAGGCAGGCAGGAGACAGGTTCAGTAACTGGAAATCACAAGAACAAGGGAATCACAGGAGCAATTCACTGGACGAGCCAAAGATCAACCAGCAACTGCAGATACTGACTGGCTTCATTATATGGGCCATTTAGTGCCAAATTAAGCTGAGCATGCATAACTGTGCACCAGTGTGCATGCATGTTCCAGCGTGCATCTGTGTGCGCACCTGTTCGCTATGCACATGCGTGCACTAATGCGCATCCGTACACATTCCTGTACATTTGTTGTGCACCAGTGCGAATTCTTGTGGCCATGCAAGGTACTGGCAGGGATGCCAGGTCTTTGAGCACCTCTGTTGCAGATGGTGCCCTGACACAGGGGAAGCTTTGATCAGGGACAGACTGGACAGAGGGACAGGGCTGCATTTGCACAACCCCCACTCCCATTCCTGGGCTGATGTCTGTGCAAAGTTCTGACCTGCAGTCTGGACTACACTGCATACACGCATTCTCTCAGATATCATTCAGCAGCACTGCTAATTGATAATGTAAGCAGATCACTGTTCCCTGCACATAACCATAAATCACTGGGCACAGGAGAGGAAGTCTTTCTTCAAAGACTTACTTTGCAACTGACAAGTGCAGGTCACATGATCTAATGAATCAACATTCAATGAAAATCTGTGAAGACTTCCTATTCTTCTGTGCCCAGTGATCACATGCTGTATTTGCATGGGGCATTCAGGACAGTGTTGCCAACCTCCAGCAGCGTTTTTTACTGGCAAAACATAGAAAATTTACTGGCGGAGCACATTTTTTACTGGCAACTTGAAAAAAAATAGAACTCCTATTAAAAACGGAGACAATTGATATTTAAACACAACATGGAAACACTGACAATACCCATATCAAGTAATTTGCCTGGTTTACACTTAAAAGTCAGCACAGCATGACAAATTATCAGACCCTGATATTTATAGACAGTTGTAAAAATCACTGATTTTTACAAACTGTCAGTAAATTTACTGACAGTTGGCAACCCTGATTCAGGAGCAGTGAGAAGTTTACACTACAATTTAGCAGCAGGCATGCAGTAGGAGACCAGTGCAGGGAGGTGTCAGTATGTAGAACCAGTGGGTTCCAACTTAAAAAGGCATACATAGCAGCAATAAGAAAATGTAACTTTAGTAACCAGCAGCAGGATTTGAGAACAAAGGTTGTGAAATTTCAGCAATAAAATGTTAGCAATAAAAGACACATTAAACACAAATATAGAATCAATGATGAGATGGTTATAACAGTAATCATAAATACCCAGTACAAAACATTTTAATGGTATAGTTTGAGAGTTTCCTTTTTTAGGTGCTACACTGCATTGTCTTAAAAGTTTAATAAAATGCTAAGAAAAACGTATACAAATCCACTTCAGAACCACAATCCCGTGTTTCCCAGACCCGCTCACATTCCCATATATTATCATATTCCCCAGATATTAGCATAAAACATCAAAATATAGACTTCGGGTATGTGTTTGGTAGAAACTAGATAGCATAAAGAACAGTAGGCAAGTACGACAGCAAACACTTGATTATGCAGCAAATAAAAGGAAGCAAGGTATAAAAAAAAAATTGGAGGCTATTATCTGAGAGACAATAACGATAAATATTTTTCAGTGGCTGGACAGTATGTAAGCAACTAGGTTAGGCTGCAAATTAAAATAGAGTTTTATTTTGACCTATACGTTACAGTGTATAATTTGAGAGACAATAGCCACACATATTGTACAGTGGCCGGAGATTGCAGCTGCAGATTGCAGTGAGCATCATCTGCCATCTGAAGCTACAAAAAAAAAAAAGTGACACTATGTCGACCACCAAGTCTAGCTCTCTGAGCCCCATTTGTCCAAGTTCTTTGTGCAGCAACCTCTCCCCTATATAATTTAGTGGCAATTTCCTCGCCTTTGTTCCCCCAGAGTGGCAGATTCCTATCCACACTTTTTTCTTTGCTGTATTTTTTCATTTTATTTATATTTTTGATTTTTACAGATTTTTTTGCAAATAGACTCAGCACATCTGCAAGCTCTCTGCTTTGCCAACATAATCTTCCAGGCCCTCAGCAGCCAGTTGTATCTGGTTTTATTATATATCCTAATAGTCAGGGTGCTGGAGGCTAGCTGCAGAAGGGAAACTACATGCCCACTCTTTCACAAATCAGGGTTTATATTTTGGGGGAGATTCTTTATTTTGGTGCCACAGTATAAATTTGTTGTTGATCCAGGCAAAGCTGCCATTGTTTGCAAGATGTCATTGCATACTTGTGTAGTAAAGTAGTATGCTCTAAAGCAGCATTTTTCAGCCAGTGTGCCCAGGCACCCTGGGGCGCCTTGGAGGTTTCTTCAAGGTGCCTTGGCAAAATGCCTAAAAATTTCCTAAAATCGTATACAAGCCAGCAGGTGGATCAAGCCTGCTGTTTAGTTACACAAAAGCCACAGGTTTAATTGTGCACTGTTACGACCTGCTTGAGGCATCCTAACAACCAATGACATCTGCAGTTGATAAGGAGGATGTTGTTTGTCTGCAGAGTATCCTTGATTGATTCTCCCCTGCCCCTTTCAATCAGCGCTGGGGTCATATTAGCCGAGTGATGGAAAAAACTGTGGATGAAGAGAAACACTGGAATACTAGTCAGTACTGTGCAGAAGTATATTTGATTTGGAAGAATAAATCACCTCTAACCCTGGGTGTCCTACGTGTGTGGATGTTGATGCATTATGAAAAATTAATAGAATAGCTTTTTTACATTTTAGAAAAGGGTGCCTCGAGACTGTCCATAAAGGGTGCCTTGACTGAAAAAAGGTTGCGAAACACTGCTCTATATCACCCAATTATTACCCAATTGACTGCCCTCGAGAGGATCCGATCCAATTGCTGCGTGCTAGGCCAGTGTGGGAAGTGCAGTCCTTTTTTCCAACATGACTGCCGTTCCATCCTCCAGGCCTAGTCATGCGTTTGATGGTGGGGTGTGACTCTCCGGTGGAGGTGCGGCTCTGTGGGGAAAGGGGGAGGACGTTGTCCATCTCCCCATGAGATGCCTTTAGACTCGTGTCATTTGACGTGGTAGTCTGACACAGGTATCTGCGCATGCGCACCACAGGGCCGGGCCCGATGACGACGCACACCAACTGGCGGAGCAGTGGTGTAGGGCAGAGGGGTTTTTTGGCACGCTATCAGGGGATAAATGGAGACATACATTCACCAGTCAGCTGCTGCAGCCACTGGAAGCATTATTGGGATCAGATGATGGTAAACTTAGATTGTTGGTACTTGGACGAGAAAACATTTGACTCTGGGACTTGCATTGACTTCCTCTCTCCTGGTATTAACTAGGCCTAGGATGGAATCCATGCTGGACTCTCTTTTGATACTTTATTTACCACTTACCAATGACGTAGTGATTATCTCCATCTGGCATTACCTTTGAAACTAGGAGGTGAGTGCTACATGTGTAATGATGCAAAGATATCACATAACTTTAAAGAACTTGGCGTCATTCATATTTGGAATGTCACTGAGCCCTATATATCATCCCTAGGTCTAGCATCCTTGCCCTACTATTAATTATTTGAGCATACTGCACAACGGCCTGCAAAAACCACCCCTTTTTTTAATGAGGTAATAAACGCCATGGAACGATTTACATGACTTAAATATAGGATTCTATAGTTATGCCATATAAGCAATAATGATTTATATATTACTGGGGGTATTTTCTCCAATAGTCACATTGTTAACTAAATACTTATTATATGTGCACTATAGCTGAAACGGTAACAATATATTTAATACTATCCTCCATCCTATATAGGGCCCCTTGGTTTGGGCGCCTTGAAGCCTCCACTTCCGCCGGGGGAGACATGTCCCCTACATCTATGAACACAGTGACATATGGTAAGGTTATCCCTGGGGCAACACAAGAGAAATCCTCTTTTTTAATGTGTATCATTATATGTATTTTTGTATTCTACTTTCCTCCTAAAGGAGTATACATAAAGATGTATATTTTTATAAACCTTTACTGTTTATGATTTCATACGGTGCCATGAAAGTCCTATAACCTCATATGCCTATATGCCTCATAAGGGGGTGAACTTCGGCCACTCTCCCCCCCCCCCCCCTTTTTTCATATCAGTGAGCAGGTTCTGCCTGACAAAGTAGTGGTTGGACCACACCATCTAGAGCAGGGGTCTCCATACCTGAAATAAATCAAGTTTTTATAAATGACTCTGCAGCAGCAAAATAGAATAGAGTTTGACAGGCTGCTGGCAGTGGGGCTGGATAGTGCACTTCAGTGCCGGGACAAGGTCATCCGGTGCCCAGGGCAAAGAGAAGATGGAAAACTGCAAGACTGCAACTTTTTATGTCACACGGTATTTGCGCAGCAATTTTTTCATGAATTAAAAAAAACAGACTGTAAAGTTAGCACAATTTTTTGTATAATGTGAAAAATTATGTTACACCGAGTAAATAGATACCTAACATGTCA
>BLSH010444512.1:807419-827444 GCA_018402905.1 Glandirana rugosa
TCTACTTTTTATCCACAGGCTGTTTTGTAATATGATTTATTGTTTGGTATGAAGAGTGTCTAATTATATGATTTTTGTCATCATTATTATAGTATTCGTGCAGATTGTAATTATACAGAATTCATGCACCCTCCTGTAAAAGACTCCTGAGGAAGCGGTGATACTCCACCAAACCCGTGAAACATGTCGAGTCTGCAGGAATCTGTATAAGTACCAGTAAACCTTGTATATATGCCACTGTGCGACACAAGAGAAATCCTCTTTTTTAATGTGTATCATTATATGTATTTTTGTATTCTACGTTCCTCCTAAAGGAGTATACATAAAGATGTATATTTTTATAAACCTTTACTGTTTATGAGTCCTATAACCTCATATGCCTCATAAGGGGGTGAGCTTCGGCCACTCCCCCCCCCTTTTTCATATCAGTGAGCAGGTTCTGCCTGACAAAGTAGTGGTTGGACCACACCATCTAGAGCAGGGGTCTCCATACCTGAAATAAATCAAGTTTTTATAAATGACTCTGCAGCAGCAAAATAGAATAGAGTTTGACAGGCTGCTGGCAGTGGGGCTGGATAGTGCACTTCAGTGCCGGGACAAGGTCATCCGGTGCCCAGGGCAAAGAGAAGATGGAAAACTGCAAGACTGCAACTTTTTATGTCACACGGTATTTGCGCAGCAATTTTTTCATGAATTAAAAAAAACAGACTGTAAAGTTAGCACAATTTTTTGTATAATGTGAAAAATTATGTTACACCGAGTAAATAGATACCTAACATGTCACGCTTTAAAATTGCGCACACTCGTGGAATGGCGCCAAACTTCGGTACTTAAAAATCTCCATAGGCAATGCTTTAAAAAAATGTACAGGTTACCTGTTTAGAGTTACAGAGAAGATCTTGGGATAGAATTGTTGCTCTTGCAGTAACGTTCGCAGCGAAACCTCACATGTGTGGATTGAACTTCGCCTTTTACATATGTGGGCGCGACGTACGTATGTGTTCGCTTCTGCATGCGAGCACTTTCAATTTTTTTTTTTATTGTTTATTTTATTTTTATTTTTACACTATCCCTTTAAAGTTTTCTTTTTTTGATCATTTTTATTCCTATGTAAACATCCCTTGTAATAGGAATAGTGCATTACAGGTCCTCTTTATGGAGAGATGTGGGGTCAATAAGACCCCACATCTCTCCTCCAAGCTGGAAAGCCTGAGATGAAAAAAAAAAAAAACAATCTTGGCTTTCCAGCTGAGTACATGGCAGTGTTTACAACTGCCAGGCCGGATGTGATGTCATAACAGCACACCCAGGCCTCCGAGAATCATAGAGACTTCTGGGGACCATGTGGTCCTTGGTATTCTCTATGGTTAACTTTTACTGGATTCCTTCTCCGGCTCGCCAATTGCCGAACAGCAGCTATGATAGTTCTTACTGTGCAGTGAATCGCTGGTGGAAAAAAATTATATCTGAATGATGCCTGCAGGCCATATGACTGCATCAGAGTCCCCTCGCAAATTGGTGTCCTCATGAGAGCCCCTCCGCACATTTTTATCCCCATCAGAATCTCCCCACACATTTGTGTCCCCATCAGTACCTTCTGCATATTTGTCCTCATCAGTGCCTCCTGCACATTTATGTCTCCATTAAAGTCCCCCATACTTTTGTATCCCCATCAGAATCTCCCCACACATTTGTGTCCCCATCAGAATCTTCCCGCACATTTGTGTGCCCATCAGTCTCCCTGCACATTTGTGTCAACCTCACATTTCCCCCTTATATCAGTGTCATTTACTGCTGTAAAGTGTGCAACTAATGATTGGCTTTAGTGCAGATCTGCAGTACCTCCTAGCAGGCTGCATGCAAATTTACAGTGGTAAAGGACACTTCTGTCTCTCACCTGTCAGAGGGGTGTTTCTGTCCCATGGTTTGGGTCCCCCTCTTGAACCATCCTGTTGACTATGGCTGCCATCTTTTTATTTTCCTCCTGGTCGAGACTTCAGTTAATATCACACAATACAAAAATATTTTCTTTCTAAGTTTATAATAGTTTAATTGCACCCCATGTCTATTCCTGAAAAAGAAACACGTCCACATCTAAATTATATAAGAAGGGTGGTTGTTTCCATCAGGCAACTTTTATATGTTATACTTTGTAACAATCAACAAACGATGACAAGTGGGGTACTCTGTATTGCTTTTATTGATTGTTAGTCCTGATTTTACAGCGATACTAAAGGTTCACTTTTTTTTTCTTAAAATAGCAAACCTGTCATACTTACCTCCTCTGTGCAAAGGTTTAGCACAGAATGGCCCTGATCCTCTTCTTCTGGGGTCCCTCCGCAGCGCTCCTAGCCCCTCCCCTCATCGAGTGCCCCGTCGGAGAAGTGCTTTCCCTGGGGGCACCCATGCGGGCATGCGCCCGAGTCCTGTTGCTGCGTCCATTAACACAGACAACAGGACTTTGCCCCGCCCCCCCAGGTCACTGGACTTGATAGACAGCAGCAGGAGCCAATGGCTCCCCTGCTTTCAATCTATACAATGAGGACCGGAGCCCTTGGTTGGAGCTGCTAGGCTCGTCCCTGGTGTGGGAACGATCGGGCTCAGGTAAGTATACGGGGGGTTCTGGAGGGCTGCTGCAACAAAACAGTTTTTTTACCTTAATGCATAGAATGCATTAAGGTGAAAAACCGGGAGGGTTTACAACCCATTTAAAGTGGTTGTCAACTCTTGACAACCACTTTAACCTACAGGTAAGCATATAATAAGGCTTACCTGTAGGTTCCCTGCATATCTCCTAAACCTGCGCAGTTTAGGAGATATACAGAGTACTTGTATGTGCCAACATCATTGGGCACATGCCTCTGGGCCGTTTCTTCACTGAGATCTTGCCGCGACTGGCGGCTCCCGCGCGCATGCGCGGGAGTGATGTCACCCGGCTCCAGCAAATCACAGAGATGGAGTCCATGGGCCCGGAAGGAAGAGGGGCGAAGGTGCATACTAGCCCTGTATGCTTTTATATTGCAGCGTAATAAGGAGGAACAAAGAGGAAGTAAAACCCATCAGGGTTTACTTCCTCTTTAACTTTTGTTTAACCACTTCAGCCCCGGAAGGATTTCCAGCTTTAGGACCGGAGCCCTTTTTGCGATTCGGTGCTGCATCGCTTTAACTGACAATTGCGCGGTCGTGCGACGTTGTACCCAAACGAAATTTGCGTCCTTTTTTTCCCACAAATAGAGCTTTCTTTTGGTGGTATTTGATCCCCTCTGCGTCATTTCTGATCACCGCTATAAACAAAAGAAGAGCGACAATTTTGCAAAAAAAACACAAATTTCTTACTTTTTGCTAAAATACAAATCCAAAAAAAAAATATAAAAAAAACATTTTTTTTCACCGTTTTTGGGCGATTTATATTCTTCCTCATATTTGCGATAAAAAAATCGCAATCTGCGTTTATTGATTGGTTTGCGCAAAAGTGGTCGCGTTTATGGATGATGAGAATTCATTTTTGGGGTTTTTATTTTTTTTTTATTTTTTACTAGTAATGGCGGCGATCTGCGATTTTTAGCGGTACTGCGATATTGGGGCGGAAATGTCGGAACGTTTTGACACTTTTTTGGGACCATTGGCATTTATACAGCGATCAGTGCTATAAAAATGCACTGATTACTGTGTAAATGCCATTGGCAGTGAAGGGGTTAACCTGCAGGGGGCGCGCTAAGGGTTAACTGTGTTCCCTGGGCGTGTTCTAACTGTATGGGGGCTTGCCTAGCTGGGGAAGGGAAGTGGCCACAGCCTTCATGTACAGGAAGGCTGTGATCACAGCCCTTCCCCCTCACACAGAGCGGAGGTCCGTGTTTACATACACGGACCTCCGTTCATTCACTCCGGGGGGGGCATCACGGGTAGCCGGCGGCAATCGAAGCCGCCGCACCCGCTCCCTGGCCCCCCCCGAACACAGTGAGCGCACACGCGCGCCCACTAGGCTCTGTATCGTGGCCGCCGTCGTATGACGGCGATTCGCGTTACAGAGCCACATTGTCGCCGTCATTTGCCGATCAGCCGTCGGCAAGCGGTTAATTGTAATAATCATTTCTTTTGAATTTAAAAAAATAAAATTGTGTAAGTTGTGCCTTAAAAATCCTGCCATTATTTTCTTTAGATGCTGGTACCATGATATTAGGGATGTGGCACATTTTAAGCCAATATATCATATTCTATGCCTAATCCATCTAGCGACACTGCTCCACAGGTACAGGCCACTGTATTCCCAGGACTTTTACACAGAGCTCTGCATTGTGAACCTTTTATATTTATCTGCTGCTGGAGTGTAAGAAAAAAAATATTCCACCATTCCCCACATCTTAATGCCAGGTTGGTAAAACTGTTGGATTTCAGCTTCTCTTATTCCAGCTCATGGAATCAGCCTCCTTTTGCAATTTTATGGCTTGTGCTGCACCACTGTGGTATGTACCACAGATGCCCAGAAAGCCATCTGTGCCCCCAACTGGCCTGTGGAAGTAATACACTATACTGTCAAAAGTATTGGGACGCCTGCCTTTACACACACATGAACTTTAATGGCATTCCAGTCTTAGTCCATAGGGTTCAATATTGAGTTGGCCCACCCTTTGCAGCTATAACAGCTTAGTCTCTTATGGGAAGGCTGTCCACAAGGTTTAGAAGTGTCTATGGGAATGTTTGACCATTCTTCCAGAAGCGCATTTGTGAGGTCAGGCACTGATGTTGGATGAGAAGGCCTGGCTCGCAGTCTCCGCTATAATTCATCCCAAAGGTGTTCTATTGGGTTGAGGTCAGGACCCTGTGCAGACCAGTCAAGTTCCTCCACCCCAAACTCGCTCATCCATGTCTTTATGGACCTTGCTTTAAAAAGTCTATCAAATGTTCTTTGATTGGGGTTTTTCCTTCTGTCATAACCCCACTTGGTCTAGGTGTCAGACCAGCACATTTGTTTGTCAGCCGGCCGACCGAGTGATTGGTGTTGTGGCATTCGTTAACACCATGCTTTTTGCATAGGTGATATATTTAGGGGTTAAAGAACATTTGATAGACTTTTTAAATCTATTAGTTATACCTCTTTACTGATTAATTGATTTATTGCTTAATCATTGGTTCAACCTGTCCAATGTTTGTTGGGTCTTTATTGATTCATTAAGTACATGTATGTATATATATATATGTGATGTTTGTTGTATGCAGTCAGGCTATGATTAAGCACCAGTTTTAAGGTGTGAAACGCTTCAGCTGACATTTGTAGTTTGTCCATGAGCTGCATCTGGAAATCGGATTTGGTGTGCGGCTTTCCAGCCTTTGTTCTTGTTCATGCTATCTTTGCACAGACAGCCAGCACCTTGATTGTTGGCACTTGCAGCTGATCCGTCTGAAGCTCATAATCCTTGAGGGGTGATTTCTTTGTTGTCTATTGGCTGGATGCACTGGAACTCAATGTTGGCCATGTTGCAGAGGCTGCTTCTCTTCTACACCACCTCCTCTTCTTTCTCTTCCTTGCCCTACTTCTACTCCTCCTTCCCTTTCTCCTCCACCTCCTAAATCATACATATTAAGCAATTGTGGCCTATATTCATTAGACAACAAGGCCGTAAATAAAATCCTTACAAGCATTCATTGCAAAGGACTACTGCGTGCCAAAGATGCACCACTGGGTGAAGGCAGAGGCGGCTCTCTAATTTGGCGGTCACCTAAGGCCCCACGCTCACAGGCGCCTCGCGGCCGCCTAATTTGTTCTGCAGCAAAGTCCCCAAGTCCTCGGCGATCTACCCGTCAATCACCAACAGCTGCCGCCGGACGATTAGATCGAGATTCATTCAGCCGACATGCAGAGTAGCGCGGGAAGCCACCAGGGAAGCAGCGTGAAATGAGGGAGAACTTCTTACAGATGCCTCCCGCGCTACACTGCGTTTGAAGACAACTACTTGGAAACGCTGTGCCCATATACCCGCTGATATGCTGTGCCCCTAATGTGCTGTACCCCCTAAGGTGCTGTGCCCCCGATGTGCAGTGCCCCTGTACCCTCTGATGTGCTGTGTCCCTGTACACTGATGTGTGCTGTGCCCCTGTACCCTGGTGTCCTGTGCCCCTGTACTCCCTGATGTGTGCTGTGCCCCCATAGCCCCTGATGTGTGGTGTCCCTGTACCCTGATGTGTGCTGTGCGCCTGTACCATGATGTGTGCTGTGCCCCTGTACCCTGATTGGCCCTGATGTGCCCCTGTACCCTGATTTATTTATTATTTATTTCAGGTACTTATATAGTGTGCCCCATGTTCTGCTGTGAGCCCCATGATGTGCTGTGCCCTGTACACTACTGTCCCCTGTACCCTGATGTGTGCTGCACCCTACTGTGCCCTGGACCCTGATATGTGATGTACCCTGTATTCTGCTGTGCCCTGTACATTACTGTGTACCCTGCTGTGTGTTCTGCTGTTCCCTGTACCCTGCTGTGTGCCTCGTGATAAGCCCTGCTGTGTACCCCATGGTGTGCCCCAAGCCCTGCCATGAGCCCCTTGATGTGCTCCATGACCTGCTGTGAGCCCCACAATGTGCCCCATGTTCTGCTATATGCCCCACGATGTGCCCCATGTTCTGCTATGCGCCCCATTATGTGCCGCATGTTCTGCTGTGAGCCCCATGATGTGCCCATGTTCTGCTGTGTGCCCTGTGATGTGCCCATGTTCTGCTGTGTGCCCTGTGATGTGCCCCATGCCCTGTTGTAGGCTCCATGATGTGCCCAAGGTTCTGCTGTGTACCCTGTGATATGCCCAAGGTTCTGCTGTGTGCCCCACAATGTGGCCAAGTTTCTTCTGTGTGCCCCAAGTTCTGCTGTGTGCCCTGTGATGTGGCTAGAGTTGCCACCTCATCCATTTAAACCTGAACACACATGAATTAAACAGGTTCTGAGGCTAATTTAATGCAGATAATGCACCAGGTGAGTTTAATTACCACCTTAATCATCCACAGAAACTGCGTAATTATGTGTTCGGTTTTAAAGGGATGAGGTGGCAACCCTAGATGTGCCCCATGTTCTGCTGTGTACCCCATGATGTGCTCCATGTTCTGCTGTGTGCCCCATGATGTGCACCATGTGCGACTTAGGGTTGCCACGTCATCCCTTTAATCCAGGACACATATTAATTACACAGGTCCTGTGGCTGATTAAGGTGGTAAATTCACTTGGCGCTTTATCTGCATCCAATTAGTCTCAGAACCTGTGTAATTCATATGTGTCCTGGATTAAAGGGATGATGTGTCAACCCTAGTTCTACTGTGTGCCCCAAAATGTGCCCCCCCCCCGTAATGTGCTATGCCCTGCTATCCTCTGTCTGTACACTGCTTATCTCAAGTTAAACCCAAACTGAGCATCTGTGTAGAAAGAAACAGCACAAATTTCACATAAAATAAGTTCTAACATTTTTTTTTCTATTATTTAATGCCATTTCTTAAAATAATTGTTATTCTATCACAGCTCGCTGATCACACCAATGTTCCGAGGCCTGTAGATCTGAATGCTACGGGATACAGCACACCTAAATTGTTAGCCCCACTCCTGAACTCCCAATGTTGCCTTACCCATACCTAGAGCTGCCACCTCATCCCTTTAAACCTGAACACATATGAATTACAGAGGTTCTGAGGCTGATTTAAGGCAGGTGAGGCACCAAGTGAGGTTAATTACCACCTTAATCAGCCACAGAGCCTGTGTTATTTATATGTGTTCGGTTTTAAAGGGATGAGGTGGCAATCCTACCCATACCCCAGTTGATTTTTATTGCTTGAATTATTTTTTCCATTATGGGTGTGTGTGGGGCCTCAAATCTAAGTTTTGCCTAAGGCCTCATAAAGCCTAGAGCTGCCTCTGGGTGGAGGTGTCCCAATATGTGCTGAAGGATCTAGCCTGCCCTCTTGGACATATCATATTAGAGAGGGCCTTCAGCACAAGGAAAGGGAAAATTTGCAACTGAGAAGCTGACCTTAAGTAAAAGGAATCCAATATGGATCACATTATTACCAGTATTACCAAACAACCACTGCAGATGTTACTAACAAAATCAATAGATTTATTTTATATGTTTAACTATGAGGCCTCATGCACACCGGATGTTAAAAAAAACTCTAATGGAAGCCTTCCTCCTGGCAACAGCTTTTTGCTGAAAAAATGCCCGATGATTGTAAAAGTATCTAACACTTTTACAAGTGTTTAGGCGCATTTACAGGTGTCAAGCACTTGGGTGTTAATTAATTTCATTGGCCAGAATAATAATTTATTCTGGCCGTTGACATGAATTAACGCTCAAGCGTAAATTGCTCCTAGCGCTAGCATGCATTTATATGCGTTTACAAGTGTCAAGCATTTTTTTCTGCCCAAACACTGCTGCTCCTGGACGCACCGGCAGTGGGGATTTTTCCTGCCTCTAAACGCTGCTAAAAGTCTATATTCGTATGGACACATAGGCTAACATGCATCGAAGATTAGAGGCAGGGAAAAAAATGCCAGATGCCCCTAGGAGAAGCTGTAAAAACATCCAGTGTGCATGAAGCTGAAAATGATCAAACACGTTCTGGGTTTATGTGGATACAGCAAGGAGTTATGGTGTGCCTAGGGTGAGGGTATGGGGAGGCGCAGCGTGGTGTTGCAGCTGTAAACAGTCCAGTTGCAGTAACAGAACTATATTGTAATGGTAGTCAACCCGACCGGGCACACTCACAGAAAGTTGCAGGGAACGGTGTAGCAGCAGGTGTCAGATGCACCAACAGCGAGGAATTGAATGCAGCGTGACTGGTCTGTGCCGAAACGGGGAGGCTTCCAGGAAGGTGAGCGAGTCCCTGCTCTTTCCCTACTCATCTGGAACCTCTACCTACCGCTAATACTGTCCCTGACAGACAGGTGACCTGTCCCTACACTACCCACATGCGAAATGGAAGCCAGGGTCTTAAATAGATTCTGCCTGCCCCAAGAAGGCCGCCAGAGTCCATGGGGAGGCAGCATCCAATTGAATAGCTTCCCTAGTGACCCAGGAAACCATAGAGGAACTATGTTCCTCTTGACTTCCTCTCACTCTGCAATGCCGCTGCGGTTGGGCACCACCTGCAGTGGAGAAAGTAGACTGCACCAGCCTACAAGTGTGTGCAGTGTATTGAGTGCACAGGGTTTCTACATTTTATTTCAAAGAATGCAGTGAGGTGCTGAGAAAAAGAGGCAGCTCTTGGAACAGACTGTCTGCAACAACTGATCGATATGCTCTAATCAGCCAAAGCTAAAAGGTATAATAAAAAAAGAGAAGTAATCAGGTCTGTATCTACAAAACAGGGAAGGAGAGACATTGCTCCAGGTGAGTGATAAGAAATCCCAGTCACTGTGTGCACGTCCGGTCCGCGAACCACACCATGCAGTAATCAATGAAAGAGTAGTAGACAGCACTCCAGCAGATCGTGAAATGGTAATCCAGTTTATTCAAAGCATAAGTGTACAATGGAAGTCCAAATACATACAAAAATGTCAAAAGACATGTCCAACGGCAAAGCAATGGGATGGATGGACAGGAAAGATAGACACGTTTCACGAAACAGGTCCATCTTTCCTGTCCATCCATCCCATTGCTTTGCTGTTGGACATGTATTTTGAATTTTTTGCATGTATTTGGACTTCCATTGTACACTTATGCTTTGAATAAACTGGATTACCATTTCCCAATCTGCTGGAGTGCTGTCTACTACTCTTTCACTGATTACTGCAAGGTCTGTATCTAGTTATATCAATAGAAGTACATCACATCTATGGTAGTTATAGATATCCACACTTTATAACAACCAAAACCCACAAAATCTTGCATAATAACTGTGTTCCAGAGTCATGGTAAGTAATGTGATAAATAATTATTGCTCACTGAGTTCAATGTGCAAAGTCCAAGCTCAAGATATACAGCAATATTACAGTGTCAATGCACATTGGACTCAGTGTAAGGGCTGAATCACAAAGCAAGTAGATGGAATGTGCTTCCTCCTCCCGTGCCATCATATATCTATACAATGGCTAACAACAATGTATTGAAGACAGGGATTGTCACACTGAGTGAGGTAAGTATCTATTGGTAAATCTACAGATCCAACTGATACACCTTGTGATATTTGGGGGGGTCCGGATTCACCATCCAGCCATGTTGGTAAAAGCAAACAATCTTTATTTTTCAAATAAGTAAATGAAAATCAGCTCACTTTAAGCATGAAAACCAACAGTACAGTTCATCAACCACATGTACATAAATAGCTGTCCAGGACAAGCATCAATGCAGGAAGGTGTACATATATGGCCTCCTGCATCAGCCACCCATGCGCGGCTGCTAGAGCTGTCTTTCAGACGCAGCAGAGTGGAATACAAGGCTAATGAAATTGGCCCCATGCCATGTGATCACTGTGACCAATCGCGATCACATTTGTAAACCAAGACCACATGCCTGCAGCCTCTGAATTGTTTCCTTTCACACTATGGTGACATTGTACTGCTCTCTCTATTGATCAGAGACATTCGGGTTGATTTACTAAAAGCAAATAGACTGTGCACGTTGCAAAGTGCAGTTGCTCCAGAGCTTAGTAAATGAAGTAAAGCTTCACTTTACAAAGAGTACCCAATCACACATGAGGAAAATTTAAAAAAAACAGCATTTTTGCTTACACATGATAAGATGATGAAAGTCAGCAGAGCTTCTGCTCATTTACTAAGCTCTGTAGCAACTGCACTTTGCAATGTGCACAGTCTATTTGCTTTTAGTAAATCAACCCCATTGTATGCTGATAACATTTTATGCCAAGTCTCCGACCAATAGCCAGAGCAGTACAATGTCACCATAGTGACACAGCAGCGGTGATCGTATACAATGGCTGACTGCTCTGATGACACTACATCAGTGTAGTCAGAAATTGTCTCTGACTGGCTACACTGACAATTCAACTTCTAACTTCAGCTTGTTCAGTTAAGCTTTAACAATAAAATCTGGAAGCTGATTGGTTTCTAAGCAGAGCTGCACCAGATTTTGCACTCTGCAGTTTTAGTAAATCAACCCCAGTATGTCAGTGTAGCCAGCCAGAGACAATAGCTGACTACACTGACTTACAGGCTCCCATGTCACTGGATTTGATTGACAGCAGTGGAAGCCAATGGCTCCTGCTGCTATCAATCTGTCTAATGAGACTGCGGCTGGAGCTGCTGGACTCGTTATAGTCGCTGGAACGACCGGGTTCAGGTAAGAAAAAGGGGGGGCTCTAGGGCAGTGTTTCCCAACTCCAGTCCTCAAGGCACACCAACAGGTCATGTTTTCAGGATTTCCCTCAGATGAAACAGCTGTGGTAATTACTAAGGCAGTGAAACTGATCAAATCACCTGTACAAACTCGTGGAAATCCTGAAAACATGACCTGTTGGTGTGCCTTGAGGACTGGAGTTGAAAAACACTGCTCTAGGGGACTGTGCAGCACAGAAGGGTTTTCACCTTAATACATAGAAATTATTAAGGTGAAAAAAAAATGAGACTTTACAACTCCTTTAAGATTTGTTTCACCTTCTGGCATTAAAGGGTTATAAATCATTAAATGTATTTTTCAAATGCAGGCAGTGCAAGTACCCGAATGTATATATAAAGTGTGTGCATATTATATATATAAATATATATACACACACACACACACACAAACATTTTTTTTTTTTTTAAGTATTATTTTTCAAAAAAATCTGCATATCTAAAAACTCTCCACATATATACGATACCTGTTCCTGAACACAATCTAGGAATATAAAAATATATATAAATACATAAGGTATACAGAGTTTAGAAAAATTATTATAGTGCCATATAAAGTGGTCTATATTTTCAGTCTTCGTTAAATTACTATTCCTATTTTATCAGTCTTAGCTAAATAAAGAATTAGAAACAGTGATGTGTGGGAACAGTAATTTATCCAAGATTGGAAATATAAACTCATTTATATAGCATATTGATACTTCTCAATACTTATTTACCTATAGAGGTACCATTAGACACCGCTGAAAAATAAGAAAATGTAAACATAATTAATATACTGTACATCAGCTATGAAATTCCACCAGAAGTTTTTGTATTTAGTTGTATTTAATTGTATGAAATTTTCAAATGATTGCATTTTTATTTTATAACTTTGCTTAGAGTTGTTACTATAACCTTGGCTGTAAGTTGGCTAAATGAATGAATTTAGCTAAGACCAAAAATATAGACCAGTTTATTAAACAACATTGAAAAAAATGAATTTTAAATGACAGACATAAGTATTTAATTGTACTGATTTTATTTTATAATATTGCTTAAACTTGTTGCTATAACCTTGGCGGTAAATTGGCTAAATTGAGCAGTAAAATAGGAACAATAGATTAACTAAGACCGAAAATACAGACCAGTTTATAAGACAACATTAAAAAAAGGAATTTTAGACAGACTTAGTTATTATCTAGCATTTATGACATCAACACATTATTTGTATTTAATTGTATTGATTTTCTAATGATTTTATTTGCATTGTATAACTTTGCTTACAGTTGTTATAACCTTGCTTGTAAGTTGAATTAGAAATAGGAACTTAGTAATTTAGCTAAGACTGACAATATAAACCACTTTATATGGCACATTTATACCTCTTTATACATATATACATATAGCAACACCATTAGTCAACAGAGAAAAATAAGTCATTTTAAATGACAAGCATAATTATTTATCATTCATGAAATTCCAACAAAATGATTAACTGTATTTAATTGTATTGATATTTGAATGATTTATTGTTTGCTTAGAGTTGTTATCCTTGGCTGTAAGTTCTAAATGTATGAAATGTAAGACTCAGTGCTTGTAAAGGAAGTAGTTCATTATAACTAAACACCCACTGAAACATCTACCGATGATATAAAAGGCATAGCATTGAGTCTGGTAGATGGGCAAGGCCCCAAAATGTGTTCCTATCTGTATGATGGAGAGGAACGGGGAATACTTGCTGACTCCGATGATGTGTGTGCGAGAGAGGTTAGGTTCTGTATCCACACGGTCCTGGGACTGATCACTACCCCAACCTGTTTGCAGAAATTGTAGATGGCCAGTTGGCCACTTGCAGTAAGAGGGAGACATCAACGTAAATTACTTGTTATGCATGCTCCACATGTGTTTATATGAGGGAATTACTATTTTGTGTTAGCAGTTCATTAAAAATTCTACAGTATGCCAATGCTCTTTGCGTTGTTTTTTTGCTTCTCCCTTACTGACCAGTAATAGGCTGGGGGAGGGACAAGACCTGTTGGGGGCTCTTTCACATGGGCAACCAGGGAGCAGTACCTGAGCAGAGCTGCGGTTTACCAGTGGCGGCTGGTGACGTTTTAGGATGGGGGGTGCCAGGCCCCGCCCTTCCCCTTTTGACCCCTCCTTTTCATAAGCCCCACCCCTTATATAATCCACCCACTCAGTCCCTTGTATTCCACATATTGTGTCAGGAGTATACAGCTAAGCATCACAGGTGGGGTATATTGCAGCCAGTAACACAGTATGCAGCCAGTACACAGCTATTGCAGCCACAGCCAGTACACAGGTATTACAGCCCAGTACACAGGTACTGCAACCCAGTACACAGGTATTGCAGCCCAGTACACAGGTATTGCAGCCCAGTACACAGGTATTGCAGCCCAGTAACACAGGTATTGCAGCCCAGTAACACAGGTATTACAGCCCAGTAACACAGGTATTACAGCCCAGTAACACAGGTATTACAGCCCAGTAACACAGGTATTACAGCCCAGTACACAGGTATTGCAGCCCAGTACGCAGGTATTGGCAGACACCCCATGGCCATGTCTGAGCTCACCTGCACCCCCTCCCCCCCATGCTGTACTGTACCTGGAGCCCGGCCCCCGCTCACAGCCTCACACCCACCTGTCCTGCAGGGCTGTCCTGGCTCACTGGCTGCTGTCCGTCTGGCACTCTCTGGCTGGCTGCTGGCTGAATCAGCTGGGCCTGGTGTTGGCAGTGGCACTGGCAGGCAGCAGGTACACACTCAGTTCGACTCGTGGTTGCGCGTGACGGAAAACCCGGCGCAGTGCTGTGCCTGCGCAAGTAATCACACAGCCAGCACATTCGCCACAGTCCCGCCCCTGCCCATCGCATCCAATGGCAATCAGTCACTGGCTCAGGGCAGCCAATTGGCCTGTTCAGCGCACATACATAGTCTTTTAGGACCGACCAATAGGCTCACTACTTGCTGTCAGGAGAGAGCAAGGAGCTGAGAAAAAAAAAAAAGTCAATATACTGGCACCTCCAGTCGGGCTGGCTTTTTTTTTTTCTTCTTCTTCTTCATCAGCGGGGGAGGCGGTGCCCAAGCGCCCCTTATTGACCGGCCGCTGCTGGGTTTTACCACCACCCTCCTAAATACTAACAATACAGCAATGTGGATGCAATATTCTGTTTTACAGCCATGGCAATTTTAACCCAGCCTAGAGAGTTTGACAGGTAACACCGCTTTTACAACTCGCCTGTTGAGGTTAATGGTTGCACGCTCCAACCATGGGCCAAAAGCTTGGCTCACGGTTGTGGTGCAGTATTTTCATATAAAATCCCACTCGGAAATTTAAAAAAGCCGACATTTAAAAAGGCAGCAGGATTGCCTTCTGAATGCATGCCAGCCACTGCTATGCCGCCATTTGAAAAATGATCCACCACAGATTGGGAATGACAGAATTATACTTGGACTTCTAGGACATGACATACTAACACTTGAGTTCCCATAGCAATGACACACTGACGCTGGGTTTACCAGAGCTTTGATAAAATGGCACTTGGGGTGTTAGTTTCTAAAACTGGAGAGTGCAAAATCTGGTGTAACTCTGCATATAAACCAATCATCTTCCAGGTTTTGTTGCCAAAGCGTAGTTAAAGTTAGAAGCTGATGGGCAACCATACACAGCTGCACCAGATTCTAAGTGTTACAGTTTCCGTAAATTTACCCCTTGGAGTTACAGGACAATCACACAAGGCTGCTTGGGGTCCCAAAGCAATGACACATTGGACAGTGATACGTGGGCACTTAGAGCAAAGACACATTGACACTTGGGGTTTCAAAACCATGATACAGTGATGCTTAGGGTTCCAGACCAATGACACAGTGATGCTTGGGGTTCCAGAGCAATGGCAAAGTGACACTGCAGGTTGTGAGAAATAACAGAATGACACTTGTAGTTCCAGAGTAATAGTAGATGGAAACGTGAGGGTTTGCATCAAGGGCCAGGCAACATTCAGAGTTCTATGAAATTACATTTGAGATTCCAGAACAATGACAGAATCGCTGTTCGGACTCTAAAGCAATGACACGGTGATACTTGCAGTTCCAGTGCAACAGCACAGTGATGCTTGGGGTTCCAGATCAATGGCATAGTGATGCTTGGGGCTCCAGAGCCATAACACCGTTATACTTGGGGTTGTAGACCAATGACACCATGAAGCATGGGGTTGTAGAGAAATGACACAGTGATGCTTGGGGTTGTAGAGCAATGGCACCATGATGCTTGGGGTTGTAGAGCAATGACACAGTGATGCTTGGGGTTGCACAGCAATGACACCATGATGCTTGGGATTGTAGAGCAATGACACAGAGAGCCTTGGTGTTGTAGAGCAATGACACCATGATGCTTGGGGTTGTACAGCAATGACAAAGTGATGCTTGGGGTTGTAGAGCAATGACACCATGATGCTTGGGATTGTAGCGCAATGACACACTGATGCTTGGAATTGTAGAGCCATGACAAAGTGATGCTTGGGATTGTAGAGCAATGACACCATGATGCTTCGGATTGTACAGCAATGACACAGTGATGCTTGGGATTGTATAGCAATGACACTGTGATGCTTGGGATTGTAGAGCAATGACACCATAATGCTTGGGATTGTAGAGCCATGACACAATGATGCTTGGGATTGTAGAGCAATGACACCATGATGTTTGGTATTGTAGAGCAAAGACACAGTGATGTTTGGGATTGTAGAGCAATGACACAGTGATGCTTGGGGTTGTAGAGAAAGGGCACAGTGATGCTTGAGGTTCCAGAACAAAGACACAGTGATGCCTCAGGTTCCAGAACAAAGACACAGTGATGTTTTGGGTTCCAGAGCAACGGCGAAGCAACACCCCAGGCTGTGAGAATTGACACAATGATATTCGTTTTTTTTTTATCAAGGAAAAAGCAACACTCGGGGTCCTGGTTTTAAGTTGGTGAAGCTCTAGAGCTCTCAGTTTTATTGTGATCTCACGCACAGAGATGACATCATCATTAAAAGATTTCATGTGTCAAACACCTGTTCTCATATACAGTAAGATCTTCTGGCTCTAGGGTGACACTGCTGTTGGTGACTCGAACGCCGTACCATCCGGCCCAGAACTGTGTGTCCTTCCCACCATGCTGGAAATATACATAGCGCACTCCTGGTCCGTAGTTTCTAAACCTATACGTCATCTTAAAAAGAACAGAAAAAAATACTGAATAATTCTTAATAAAATATGAATGAATGAAAAACATCTTTAGTGAGCACACATTATACACACATTAAACATTAGTTAAAATGTCCTTCTAGATGTGGCTGTCTGTTACAAATGACTGTATAAATGCTGAGATAAATCTACTGCTGGATTAGCCACCTAGGTATTACATTACTGCCCATCAGCCTGAGGCTGCATTCACTGGCCGTATAATATCTCAAGGCATTAAAAGAAATTGTAGCGTGGTCATACCTGCCGCCAACAGGCGTCGCTCCACTGCTCTATGAACACTTTTTCTGGGGCAAATTCCTGTATGGTCTTCTTCTTTTTAGAAAGTAGTTGAACCACTAACTCATACTGACAGCCGCAATCCTTCCGCGCTGCATACCTGGGGGGGAGAGAGAGGTTACTGAATGTTAACATGAAGCTTCTCCACTGTAAACACACAACGGTTTCTAGTTATATAATGTGACTTTTTGGATTCGGTAGGAAAGCTGCCTTTGGATGGTTGCAGTGGAAGGTCAGATGATCCACCATAGAGGGAAGTAAGCAGCAAATCAACAAATAAAGAGTATGTAAATGCTCTTAAAATTCTGTCACCATGCAGACAGGACCTAATCAGTGTTCCAAAAGATTGGGAGGAACCACCACATCACCTTATGATATATTGTAGAGATTGCATAGGCATAAACAAGCCCGTTACAGCAATGGTATTACATATGTTGTAGACTATACTATACAGTTCTTCGGGCAGAGTAGGGGTTGGAAAACCATCACTCGTGACCAGAGGACTGGTAGATCGTGCCCTCGGCTTGTCGACCCACCATCCACACAGCATCAAACACAATGCAGTCCTGTATAGTCAGTGGGACTTTTTCTGTAGATGCAGGTGAGTCAGTGCCAGCTGCAGATAGAGCAGGCAGCCGCCTCTGTAGTTCCGGCTGCAGTCCCAACTACACTTTGCCTTTTATCCCTGCTAGTACGATCTGGAGCGGCACCACTATCACCAGCACTGATAGTAGCCCACAGTAGGGGACAATTAGTCCCCAATGGGTTCCTGCCAGCCTGAAAAAACAGCAGTGTCACCTTCAGGTTTGAGGATATACTGTATCCTGCCCACAATTCAACAATTCAAATTCAATTCTTCAATTCAGCAACAATCTTCTCATAAGTAAAATAAATGTGCATTTAACATATGTTATGCATGGTATTTATCTGTAAAAGTCCCAAGACTTCTGCTGGGTGTCACCATCTTGTATGTAATGTCAACAGCTCCATCTGTCACTCAAGAGGCACTCTACAGCAGGGGTGTCAAACTGGCGGCCCTCCAGCTGTTGCGAAACTACAAGTCCCATCATGCCTCTGCCTGTGGGAGTCATGCTTGTAATTGTGAGCCTTGCAATGCCTCATGGGATTTGTAGTTCCACAACTGCTGGAGGGCTGCCAGTTTGACACCTGTGCTCTACAGCATTCTCCTCTGCTTTTAGCTACATAAAAAGCTATGTAGGGAGGTAAGCAGAAGGGAAAGGGAAAGGACATTGATGTCCAAGTGTGAGGGGGCTATACAAGTGAATTGTCTTATCCTGGAGTAATCAAACTTCTAGCAAGCTCAACCTCTGTTTCTTCAGACACTATTGCACGTTCAAAAGACACTAACACACAAGATGAAACCAGTGATGACTTTTTTAGATCCCACCCTCCATCAGGAACACAACGCAAATAATCCCCTAATAGCTAATGGAGATTCACTTAATATCATTATCTTTCTGATTACACAGTATCTATAGCGGAAACCCAAATACTATCTAAAGGTCTAAGCTTTTGCCTAGATTCTGACACATCTAAAGTCATAAAAGACTTACAATCATTTGCCAGGAAACTTATACTCAAAAGTATATACAACACAGATATACAATCCAGACAAGCAAAAATTAAAAATGATAAAGCTTTAGATGATTTAATTAGTTTACTTGATGAACAAGAGAATACAGACTTAATTGACCAAGTAGACACTGATTCTCTCCTGAGTACATACCCTACTACTGACAGTGCCAAAGAAACCATAAATACAAAATTAAAAAAAAAAAATCTGATAAATTTCCCTCCCTCAATCAAAATACCAATTTGGGGGCATTTTTGGCCATGACAGCAAAAGAAATAAAACATGTAAACAGTACCTCCTTTAACATAGATAATATGTCTGCTTCAGATAAATTAGCGCTAAAAAGACTGACAGATCAACATCAGCTAACTATAAAACCAGCAAAGGGAGGAAACATTATAATCATGTCTAACAGTCAGTATAAATCTATGTGCACAAAAATTCTCAACAATAAGGAGTGGCGTAGACCGATCTCTAGATCCTTAATTGATAAATATAACAAATAATTTTACCTTTTGGTGGACAATGCTTATTTAAACAATGTAATTAACAAACAAATTTGGGATTTTATACGAACTACCCATCCCAGATTACCTATGTTTTACAGTCTACCTAAAATTCACAAAAGTGGACAAACCCGCCCCCTCACATTTGGGTCGTATGGAATGCAGCATGAACAGGGTAAAACAGCATATGCAGAAACGATCGTTTGGAGCGCAATATCGCACGTCTGGATGTCCACCTGACCGGTTTCATCATACCATTGACATCGTACCATTGTAACATCGGTTTCGTCATACCATGGACGATGTCAATGGTATGACGAAACTGGTCGGGTGGACAGCCAGATGTGCGATATTGCGCTCCGAACGATTGTTTCTGCATATGCCGTTTTACCCTGTTCATGCTGCATTCCATACGACCCAAATGTGAGTGCTACTAACCATTGTGTAGGGCGGCACGTGCGTTCTGGAGATAGTTGGTACATTTTACCACAGGGCACCATGCGGCACCATATTTAGACCCGTCCATGGCTCTTTTCCAGCAGAACCAGAACGGAGAGGACACTGCACACACTGCGAGCCTATGGCTGTCAGGTATGTCTCTACTCTTCCGCCCACTCCTGGTCGATAGGTACCACCCCCCCCCCCCCCTTCTGGTTCAGACCTGGGGATTCCACTGGCTTTATAGCCTGAACGGAACTAGGCAATTTACTTTTGTTTAATCCTAGGGGATCACCTACTAGATAGGGTACTTCTCAGAGGCCCCTAATCTGACCTCTCGAACATGGATAAAGCCATATGAGCTAAAACTAGTAATCCAGGTAGGTGCACACATATATATATATATATATATATATATATATATATATATATATATATATATATATATATATATATATATATATTCTGATCGTAAGCTACACTATATATAATACTATTCCCTGTTTGGGATTAACATAATAGATTAGTTTTATAGTATATATATATATATATACTCCTTTCTGACCCTCTATAGGCTTGGATGTCTGTGGTGTCTTATGCCTGCAGCCCTCTTTTGAGTTGGACCTCCATAGGGGT
>BLSH010444512.1:840650-860198 GCA_018402905.1 Glandirana rugosa
TATTTGTTAATTTTGTGGCGCGATTTTATTAAAAGAATTATCACTTTGAGAACACATTATTTATAATAATAATAATAATATGTTCTAAATATATCGCGGCTGTCAAACGCGTCGCGAAATGTTATAATCCCGTCTGTCATGTTTAATGTTATGTTAAGTTTTGTCCTCCTTAGTCTCCTGGGACGAGCAATCTCGAATGTTAGATTTATACACATTTATACATATCTCTAAGTTATGTATTTATGGATCGACGACGAGATTTTTTTTTCGTCGGGACACTAGTTCAGACTTCACTGCTTTGCATCCCCGCACCGATGTGCCGTCGGTCTCCTTAGCGAGCGTACTAGCCTCTGGTGTGCCTGATGCATCAGCTCTCCTCGGGCTGCCGTGTAGCCACGCCCCTACGTTTCGTCACTTCAGACTTGATCACAGGGCTGCTTTTTTTTTAGAGCAGCAGCTAGGTATTTATGTATTGAATCTCTATACATATTTACACATATTTAGATTGTAAGCTCTAACGAGCAGGGTCCTCTGATTCCTCCTGTTTTGAATTGTATTGTAATTTGTACTGTCTGCCCTAATATTGTAAAGCGCTGCGCAAACTGTCGGCGCTATATAAATCTTGTATAATAATAATAATAATATTTATTACACAAGAGTTTCACTATTAAGAAAATTATTTTAGCGCGGTGTTTTAATTGTTTATAAGTTATCAATGTGGATAGTTCTCTCTGTGGACTACAGAACGCCCCCTATTATGATATGAAGGTGAAAAAAGGAGGTGGAGTTCTGTAGTTCTGGCTATTGAGGGACTCAAGTTCCAATATAACATGGAGAAACCCTTGAAATAACTTTCTGGATTCAGGAAACCCCTGCTAATAAATTACCATATAGGTATGACTCACAGTAAATTGGCGTGAACAAATAAAGATTGTGGCATACAAACCTATTCAACACCCAGGGCTGCTCTGTATAACAAAAAAAATTTCAATAATGATGAAGAAACAATTAAAGTGGAATTTCAAGATAATCCTAACTACTCTTAAAGCTGTCAGCTCCCCCCTAACTTATCTATTTTCAGCCCCCTCAGGTCTGGTCACGTGATCTCCCCCGTGTTAGCCAGTGGCAGCTGCAGGGGAGAGGAGAGAACACTCCAACAATGGCTGGTTAGGTCTGCAGTGATGATGTCACCCATAGACTACTGCAGTGGCTGACACAGACAGGGGAGTGGGGTCACACGACTGGGCAGAAAAAGCCTGAAAATAGGAAAGTATACACACCATTCTTACACAGGTTAGCAAGCACATAGGGGTTAGGAGGGGGGGCAGTTTTACGGGTAGTTAGGGTTAACCTGGAATCCACTAAATAATGTCCAGAAAAAGTGTTCCTTTATGTAGCACCCTGCTTGCATAGGAGCTAGTCAAATTTAGTTTTTGTCTCCTTCTGTAGTCAAAGGAGCAGTGATTATTTGTTCTAGTCTGTTCAGGGTTTCACAGGCAGGGGATTGCTTCCCCTGCCTCTGGAAGAAGATTCCAGAAAATAGGGAGGGAGATTCAAATGACCAGTCTGTTTATCACAGCCTGGCCAATCCATGGACATGAGTGTCCAGTAGGTGGCTGGGGAGGTGATAAATAGGCCGAAGCCCTCAAGAGATTGTTCCTTCTCCACAGTAGAGTTCCAAAACCTGAGGGACTGTTGCCCTTAGGCAGCCCATGGACTGTACAGCTGTTCTTGGAGAAGGATTGTCTCCCTCACCAGATCAAGTTCAGAGGAAGCTGAAAAGTGGCAGCTGACCTGGGGTCCTATGAGTAATGACTCGGTATTGATTCCCAGTGACTGTGTTGTTTTTTTGGGGATGTAAGTGGCAGCTATGGACTGAGACAGCTCTCACAGGGTTCCACAGTTCTGGCCATTCCCCTGTCCACAGCTGGATACTAGAGTGTGAGCTTGAAGAGAGAGTGCCCCTGTTACTCTGCAGTTTCCTGGAAACCACACTGAGTACCAATAGTTGAAAAACAACCCACACCATAATCCCCCCTCCACCAAATGATTTTGACCAGTGCACAAAGCAAGGTCCATAAAGACATGGATGAGCGAGTTTGGGGTGGAGGAACTTGACTGGCCCGACCTCAACCCGACAAAACATCTTTGGGATGAATTAGAGTGGAGACTGCGGGCCAAACCTTCTCGTCCAACATCAGTGCCTGACCACACAAATGCGCTTCTGGAAGAATGGTCAAACATTCCCATAGACACACTCCTAAACCTTGTGGACAGTCTTCCCAGAAGAGTTGAAGCTGTTATAGCTGCAAAGGGTGTGCCAACTCAATTGGACCCTACAGACTAAGACTGGGAAGCCATTAAAGTTCATGTGTGTGTGAAGGCAGGAGCCCCAATACGTTTGGCAATATAGTGTAGATAAAAATTGGTGACCATTGATGTCAGAAGTGGAACTTGCTCATCCTTCAAGGAACCCCTAACACCTCTGGAGGAATTCTAATGTTCCATAGAACCCTGATTGAAAAAGGTTGGTGTATAGTCAAAGCACAGATGTGCCTGATGTATTGCCCCTTTATGGACACTGGATGGCACCAGAGTTAGTGGACTGGGTTAGGCCCAGGACCACTTGGATTTATTGACAATGTAGTTGCCTTAGAAGCCACCAGAGCCCCCCCCCCCCCCATACAGGATGCTAGTAGTAGGCACTAGGCAGGGGGCACATTAAGTTAATTCCAGCTCTGCCCTTGCAAGCACAGGGGCACCCTGAGTAGAAGGCTAGTATATAAATAACTGAGTCGAGCTGAAAGTATCTCCTTTAGGCTCTGTTCACACATTGCCATTTGGAATCATGGGCAGAGTTGCTGTGATTCTGTCCACTGTACCAAATCGGGTGCCAATCGCTGCACAATGCATGCCATTATCCTTTAAAGCGGTTGTATACCCTGAAATGTGATTTTTACCTACAGGTAAGCCTATAATAAGGCTTACCTGTAGGTAAAATGAATATCTCCTAAACCTGTATGGTTTAGGAGATATTCGCTCTGCATGCTAAAGTCAGCGGCGCATGCGCTCTGAAGATCCGGCGGAGGCTGCCGTAAAATCTGAGCTTCTTGCCGGTGTTCTGCCACTGTAGCCAATTTGTCAAAAACGGCAATTGCATCATTTCCGGCAGTTACTGCTCATGCGCCCGTGTCCAACTGCGCATGCGTCCCTCCTCCTGTGATTATAGACAGTATGTTACGGAAGTGACGTTAGGGATTTTCCAAAAAAAATATAGTCCACCGACGTGGACATGGGTGAAAGTGGTCCTCGTTTCGCTCGGATAGCTCACTTTGCTCGCTCAGCCTCCCGACATTGATTATAACAAACTCTAGATCTACGTGAACATTGGGGAATGAAATTGGACACGCCAGAAATTATGCAATTGGCGTTCTTGACAAATTGGATAAAGTGACAGTACACCGGAAAGATGAACTCCAGCGCGTATGCGCAGGAGTGAGGTCTCCCGGCTCTGGCCACTCACAGCGCTGGAGCCACGAACCCAGAAGAAAGATGGACATCATGTCAGCTCCCTCAGCGCTGACCAAGTCGGGCATTGTGGGGCCTCGTTCTAAGGTAAGCGATGCATACTAACACAATGTGTCTTGCAGGGTTTTTGTTTTTTTGTGTGGATTTACTACCGATTTAATGCCATCCCAAAAGCAATGCAATTCTGCACAGCAATCATGGCAAATCATGTGAGGTTTGTCTCTGAAAAAAGGAGCAGGACAAATACGACCCGTAGACCTGACAGAGACCTGTAGCATGTCTGCACATGTGTGGGATCTCAGTCAAAGTTAGCAGTTCAGGAAAAAAGCAGTGCAAAAGAATTGTGGCTGCCAGGAAGAATGGTCGGACTCCATGGACTAGTAAGTAGGTTTCCTTATTCTGACACAAAGACGATTATTGGGGTTTAGAAACTGAATTTTGATAGGTAGAGTGTAAATCCTCTTTAAATTTCGTCCCCTGCTGGACTACAGAACACCTCCTCCCCATAACATGAGCCTTGCATCAGCACATGGCAACACTTGGAGGTTGATTTACTAACACTGGAGAGTGCAAAATCTGGTGCAGCTGCACATGGTAGCCAATCAGCTTCTAACTTCAGCTTGTTCAACCAAGCTTTGACAACAAATCCTGGAAGCTGATTGGTTTCTTTGTAGAACTGCACCAGATTTTGCACTTTTCAGCTTTAGTAAATCAACCCCTTGGTGTCTATTTGTCACCCACTAATGTGCATTGAATTAAGGCCTCGTTCACACTGGCAGCTATGGGGCAATAACAGGCAGCTGAGCATAAACTGTAGATTTGCAGAGTGGAAATGCACACATGCCGCAGCAAATTTAACTTGGGCTACAGAGTTTCACTGTCTGCATCACCTATCAAGTTCACCAATTGAGATCAATGGGCTGCACTGCAATTGTGAGCCAAACGATTGACGCACATTTGAAGAGCGGCCCCGCAATGTAAAATTGCTGTTCGACGATTAAAAGAAAACAAAAATAAAACTTAGAAGAGACCTCCTGGATGCCTGCCAGCCACTGCTATAGTGCCCTCTGAAAAACAATTCACAGTGAATCGCTTTTCAGAGTGTGGTAAGCATTAAAGCCTGTCTGAAAAAGCCCTGCAGCATTGCAGAGGGAAAGTGTGCTTCAACTCCCCTGCAACCCTTAATCAGAAATTCTGGGGGTCACCTTTTCTATACAGATCATTATATTGTGTTACTGATCCTATTCTGGCTTAGAATACTGTGACTGTGTACATATTCTTAGATTAGGGTGCACTTCTTGCCAGTTTTCACAAATTTTTGACACAGATCAGTCTCTGCTGCAGCCTCTTACCTTACACATTTACAATGTTGCAGTCTGACCACTGAGAGGGAGGAGACTGAGGAAATGCTTTCTTCTGCCTGCAGCAGACTAATGACATCATCTCAGCCTAGACAAAGTTACTAACTGGAGCTAAAGGATGTTTCTTTAATGATAAACGGTGGATATTAGAGTTTGAAAGTTCACTATCATAACAAATCGCTCACCCAGCGCACATGGATTTTGGAGCAGGTTCTTCTTGTGGCTGGACAGGTAGTAGAAGATCTTCCAGTCTTTGGGATGTTTCTGGCAGTCTTTCTTAATGTAGCCGGCACGCTGACATTTTAGCTTCCAAAGCGTTACAGAATCTATGACTTCCTTCCACTGACTGCAGACCAGCCGGCAGCGATGGATCAGATCCACAGCTGGGACCAGAACTAGAATCTCCAGCAGTACGTCTTCTGGCAACATGCTCCACAGGCTGCAAGAAATGAAAATATAATATTGCTGATAGATCACAAAATACAACAGCAGCACAATGGTGTAGGAGTGCGGGCATACAGTGCTGGGGTCTGGGGTTCAATTCCCACCAGGGACACTTTCTTCAGAGGGTTTAATAGTTCTTAAGGCTCAAAGATCAGCTTATGACCCCCCTCCCAATGACAGCATATGTATGATCATGGTGACTTCTCTTATTAGTAAACTACACTTTGGATAATCCAGCAAAACTGCTAGAATGTAACAACAGATGACAATTCTGAGTTTGGGCTTTAAAACCAAACCTGACTTCACTCAACATCTGTAAGTTCCTTCCAGAGCATCAAAGAAAGTGATTAACTATTACCTGTCACGTTGTCTTACATCCAGGGCCATCTGTACAGATCGTGGGGCCCTATTTCAGAGTTTGATGGACCCCCCCCCCCCCCCCAGCGACCTCCCTACTGTCATTGATCCTAACATTAAAGAGTGTCTAAATCAAGAACAGATAGCAGGAGAGCTGTCAGCATTGTCAGTATATTACTAAGGACCAGTGCTGTGGACAGAAGTCGACAGGGTAACATGGGGGGCATCAGCACAGGGAATTAACTTTTAACATTAAGGGGTGTATTTATATAAAAAAAAGAATTGCATAGGTGTTCATCCATCAAAACTGTATGCAAATTCATTCCGTGTGAATGGGGAAAAAATGAATGTTATCTGGCTATATTGTCTGCAATTTGAATGTGTGACTGTGGAAAATACTGAATTATGGCCCCTAGATTGTGCTGATGAGCACACTTACAGTTCTGCTCATAAGTTTACATACCCCGGCAGAATTTATGATTTCTTGGCCATTTTTCAGAGAATATGAATGATAACACAAAAACTTTTCTTTCACTCATGGTTAGTGTTTGGCTGAAGCCATTTATTATGAATCAACTGTGTTTACCCTTTTTAAATCATAATGACAACAGAAACTACCCAAATGGCCCTGATGAAGTATATATTAATATTGTGTATTGCCCCCTTTAACATCAATGACAGCTTGAAGTCTTTTGTGGTATTTGTGGATGAGGCCCTCTACTCAGATAGTAAAGATGACCATTCCTCTTGGCAAAAAGCCTCCAGTTCCTGGAAATTCTTGGGCTGTCTTGCATGAACTGCACGTTTGAGATCTCCCCAGAGTAGCTCAATGCTATTGAGGTCAGGAGACTGAGATGGCCACTCCAGAACCTTCACTTTATTCTGCTGTAGCCAATGACAGGTCGACTTTGCCTTGTGTTTTAAATCAGTGTCATGTTGGAATGTCCAAGTACGTCCCATGCGCAGCTTCCTGGCTGATGAATGCAAATGTTCCTCCAGTATTTTTTGATAACATACTGCATGCATCTTGCCATCAATTTTGACCAAATTTCCTGTGCTTTTGTAGCTAACACATCCCCAAAACATCAGCGGTCCACCTTGGTGTTTCACAGACCTTCTTGACCTCTCTCCAAATGTAGGGTTTATGGTTGTGGCCAAAAAGCTCAATTTTGGTCTCATCACTCCAAACTTTGGGCCAGAAGGTTTGAGACTTGTCTCTGTGCTTGAAGAGAAAGTGAGAGATACCGCTCCAGGTGTGAAAAAAGGTCCGTTACCAAATGAGACTGGTGCTGGTCTGAAGTCCGCTAGCCAGAGTGGTAGAAAATGAAGGAGATGACCGCACTCAGTCGTGTTGGAACCATAATACCGATTTAATGAGAACCGTTGCAGCATACAAAGTCAGGCAGTACAGTGCAAAACCAAAGGTGGGTCTCTGTGCTGTTTGGCGTATTGTAAACTGGATACTTTGTGGCATTTGCATAGTAATGGCTTTCTTCTGGCGACTCGACCATGTAGCTCATCTTTCTTCAAGTGCCTCCTTATTGTGCATCTTGGAACAGCCACACCACATGTTTTCAGAGAGTCCTGTATTTCCCCTGAAGTTATTTGTGGGTTTTTCTTTGCATCCCGAACAATTTTCCTGGCAGTTGTGGCTGAATTTTTAGTTGGTCTACCTGACTGTGGTTTGGTTTCAACAGAACCCCTCATTTTCCACTTCTTGATTAGACCTCTTTTACACTGCTGCTGGTAAACTGACATTTTGAGGCATTTTGGCGTTTTTTTCAGCTGCCCCTGAACCTTCCTCCATGTTATCTTATCAGTACATTTACACAGGGTCATTTAAGGTCATTTCCAGACAGTTGAGTTTAAGGTTTTTTTGAAACCCAAAAAAAGGGTTCAGATGTCAGTTCAGAGGCATTTGAAACGCCAAACAGCTTGTAAACGCCACTAAATGAGCCTAAGCGCTACTTGCATCTAGGACCGTTTCGTTTACAGGCGTTTCCGGCTTCTAGCTGTCAAAAAAAAAATCGTTCAGGGGAGGTTGAAATGGCGTCCCGTGTAAATGGAGCCTTAGAGTTTGAACACTGTTGAGTGGCATTCTCAATTCCTTGGATTTATTTTTTTTTTCATATCCCTTTCCAGTTTTATACACTTCAACTACCTTTTCCTTTTCCAGATCCTTGACACGCCCTTTGCCACGTTTCGCCACTTCCAACTTGGTCACAAGGGGTTGTTGTATGACGTGACAACTCCTCTTAAGTATCAACTCCCCATATCCACCAGATGGCGCTAATTCTCATCTATTCAGCAATAATCCTTCGTTTGTTACTTAGCCGTCGTACAACCACCCCTTGTGACCAAATTGGAAGTGACGAAACGCATCAAGAGCATGGTTGTACGACTACTCAGAGCCAGGCTGAATGGATGCCGGACGTGACGGGGTGTTGGAGTGAGAGTCAATACAATGGTCATGGACTGGTAACAGCCTGAATATGTACTCACAGTAATTTTTTCTCTATATACATGTAAGCGCATATGACTCTACAGGGTGGGCCATTTATATGGATATACCTTAATAAAATGGGAATGGTTGGTGATATTAACTTCCTGTTTGTGGCACATTAGTATATGTGAGAGGGGAAACTTTTCAAGATGGGTGGTGACCATGGCGGCCATTTTGAAGTCGGCCATTTTGAATCCAACTTTTGTTTTTTCAATAGGAAGAGGGTCATGTGACACATCAAACTTATTGGGAATTTCACAAGAAAAACAATGGTGTGCTTGGTTTTAACATAACTTTATTATTTCATGAGTTATTTACAAGTTTCTGACCACTTATAAAATCTGTTCAATGTGCTGCCCATTGTGTTGGATTGTCAATGCAACCCTCTTCTCTCACACATCTTGAAAAGTTTCCCCTCTCACATATACTAATGTGCCACAAACAGGAAGTTAATGTCACCGACCATTCCCATTTTATTAAGGTATATCCATATAAATGGCCCACCCTGTAGAATAAAAGCAACGGTTTTCAAGGGATACACTATGAGAGGCTATTCCTTTTGTTCTCTTTTATGAGCACTGGTTGCTGCATCCTGGAAGTTGGAGCTGAGAGGTTTACCTTTGTGGTGATTCCCATCTGTTGCTCTGGTACAAATTACACGTCTGGTGAACCTCCGTTTATTTGGGTTTTTGCATGTTTTGCACCGGTGGAGGAGGATGAATTGGTGATCAGATTATACAAACACAGCATTTTCACTGCACTCGAGATTGGGAAGCTGCGATCATCATAGTGGACTTTCCATGCACTTTTATGCACTTTGTATATGCACTTGCACTGTTATATGTTTATTTATGTGATTTGTGCGCTGCTGAGAACTGTGATATTTTGAGGAGTTTTCCATTGTGTATATATAAACTTTTGATCAGGGTAATTTTGTTCGTTTCTGTTGTCATTATGATTTAAAAAGAGTAAACACAGTTGATTGATAATAAATGGCTTCAGCCAAACACTAACCATGAGTGAAAGAAATGGTTTTGTGTCATCCATCATTCATATTGTCTGAAAAATCATACATTTTGCCAGGGTATGTAAACTTATGAGCACAACTGTATTTCCTATTATAATGAATGCTGACTATCATAGAAAAGAGGTATGCTCCTCGGTGCCATCTAGTGGCCATATTGCTGTATTTTTCTTCATTCACACATTTGATCTGCATAGAATATAGCCAGAGAACATTTGCATTTGCCCCAAATTTACAAGCAGTTTACATGGATGAACTGTAAATACGCCCCTAATTTTCCAGCTAACCACTCTTTTTCAGTATCTCAGATCTCAGGGCCTCTCTTTAAATCCTAAGCCCTCCCATACCTTTTAGTAGCAATAATATTGACCATTACAATATTTTATATGATGACCTGGAGTATGGGTAGGACTGCACGGTCACTCGGTTTGTCTTAGGTGGACTGTTGGTACGTATGAGTATACTTTGATAATTGTAAAATTGATAATTGTAAAATAAATAACTAGTTTACTTTGTGAACTACAGAACACCTCCCTTCTGTTATGAAGAAGATTAAAGGGGGGGGGGGGGTTCTGTAGTCCTGTCATTGGGTAAAAACGCTGCTTCTCCATAGATACAGTACAGTGAGAGAGCATTCACTCTATGACAGGAAGTATGTTACTGGCAGGGTCACCAGGTGAAAATAAAGAAAAGTAATGCAGCTACCAGATCTAAGGATTTGTAGTTTGCAATAATACATTTTCATTGTTAATTTTAGATACACTTTAAAAGCATCCTTCAAAATGCACAACAATTACAAGATATTAATTCACATTTTTGACAAAATAACTACGCTGCCTGACCGCTCAAGAATTCCCATGTCTGGGGGTGCTGTATGAAGCTTTTTAGGCCTTATTTTATTTAAACAAAGGGAAATATAATCTGAGAAGTATAGTGTTTGCTTTGAACTTATATGCAAAATATATGTACATGCGTTTATTTAGCAGACGTTCAGAAAATAGGCAAACTAAGTGGTTGCAGCGGGAAGTGGTACATTTAGCCGCAGTATTACTACACTGCTAAATATGATAGCTTCCTGCTGAGGCTGGTTGTTAGGGAGCTAGCGGCCATCAGTTTCCTAGAAACCAGTGATATATTACCACCAGCCATTCAGCTATGAGATAGGGATTCCTAGATGACAGCTGGATTGTAATTGTAAACACAGGGGCGGGGATTATGGCTGACATCACTGACCAAATGTGGCCATGGTCATATTTGGTCAGGGACATCGACCACCATCCCCACCCCTGTGTTTACAATTCAGCTCACAGCCTGGGATCTGTCATTTGACACAAGTCTATGTGGGGAGTGGATATGTTAACGGGTTATTTTGATGGTGGGCATCATTTCTCATGATTGACAAGGATCTGCATCGTTGTACAGATGGCTAGACAATTGATTTACACCATGGGACTTTTTTATATAAATGATTTGCCAAAGTGTTTAATATCAATATTTACTGCTTACTTTTAGTGAATGAGTAGGGGTACTGCGTATCCCTTACTTGTTCCTATCAGTGGCTGGTATCTGATATTTATTTTTGAAGGGGGCTTTCAGATTTAAATAAGCCCCTTGCCTGCAGACCCCCACAACCACTGGGACAGGGTTGTGGGGAAGAGGCCCTTATCCTGCACAGGAGCCTCTCTGGCTGGCAAGGTATCCTCTCCATGTTGAGGGCACGTGATCTGGTCTGGTTCAGAAGGGGGGCCACAAGCTCGCTGGCCCCATCTTTACTGGCCAGCCAGGCTGCATGCTTGGGTAAGTGTCTGGTGTGGATTTTGAGAGAGACCCCATTACTTTTTTTTTGTCTGTTTTTTGCATGGGGTCCCCTTTTAAATCCATCATAGACCCGCTTTAAGGATAAAGGTCTCGTATGTATTTTTAGGGGGAACCCGATACCTTTTTTTGTGTAGGCTCCCCTATTAACCTCTATTCTAGCTGGTATAGACTAAAGGAATCCCCAGACACTTTGGTCACAAAGAGAGTGAATCGGATATTTTATTTAAAGAGGAAGTAAACCCAGATGGGGTTTACTTTCCTCAACATTCCCCTGTAAAGTATAATCATAATGGGCTACTATGCATCGCATAGTAACCCATTATGTGCCACTTACCTGCAAACAAAGCTTGCGACGTCCAGCGATGTCCCCTGTGCTGGCCGTATCCATCTTCAGCCACTCTTCCTTCCGGGGCCGCATCTCCGGCTATGTGACTGGCCGGAGTCACGTGACATCACTCCTGAGCATGCGTGCGGGAGCCGCCAGTCACGGCACGGTCGAAGTGGAGGAGCGGCACGGAGGCCGTTTCTTCACTGCGCATGTGCCGACATGACGTCGGCACCGCTACAACACTGCATATCTCCTGAACTGTACAGGTTTGGGAGATATGCAGTGCACCTACAGGTAAGCCTTATCATAAGCTTACCTGTAGGTTAAAGTGGTTGTCACGAGTTGACAACCACTTTAAAAGGAATTTCATTTTTAATGTTTCACTTTACTATAATTAACCACTTGAGCTCTGGAAGGTGTTATCCCTGGAGAACAGGCTGCGATGTACAGGTATGTTGTTGGGCCTGCCTGTGCTGCCCATCCACTGTAAATCTATTGTGGGTGGGCAGCAAGTAGTAAAATCACTGCTCCCCAACAAAAGGAATTTAAACTTTTTTTTTTACATGTCCTCCAGTTTGAAAAACCCTTGCCTATTGGCCTAGAAAATGACCAAAATTGATTGGCAAACTGTGCAGCTCTGACTTTAGGCCTGGATCACACTTTGAGAGTTCAAAGTCGCATGACATGTCGTGCCCCATTAATGGCAATGGAACTGTTCTAATTGGTGCGACTCAAGTCACCCCGATTTAGTAAAAGGTTCCTGCGTTACTGTTGAATAATGATTAAAAATTAATTTAAAAAAACTGTGCCACACAAATGCAATGAATAAATATACACCAATAAAAGTGTACTCATTTTTAACCAGTAGGTGGATGTGTGAACACTTTTGTGTCAGCAGCATTATACTGTTGAATAAAGCCCTTATTATAGGTGTAGGCCATTTACGTACCCCATGAAGCCTGACTGGAATACTCCCAGGTCATTGCTAAGTGAGGCCTAGCTCTTACTGCTCACCTCCACCATCACAGGAGCAAGATTTCTCTATCTCAAACCCCCTCAAATGCGTTTTCTCTCCACTGATGCAGTAGCTTTGTGCTCAGAGCTTGAAAGCTCACTGCTGTGATGGGGAAGGTGAACAATTCAGCTTGGCCTCACTTAGCAACGTCCCGGGAGTTTTCAAATCAGGCTTCATGAGGTAAAAAAAATGGCATACACCCTTAACAAGGACATTATTCAACTTTGGCCAAAGCTGCACAGTTAGCTTTTATCTACAGACACCCCTTATCTGCATAAGCAGTTTTTGGTAATGGTGACCTAACCATTTAAAGATTTGTCTTCCATTGACCTTCGTGAGTTTGGATTAACATTCAAAACTTCAGCACAATTTGGCTAACGTCTAACAAATCAAACCCGGGTACATCTGGCTCATGCCTACTAAGCATTGAAGCCCAGGCAGCCTGGTTCACAGATCATGTTGGGAGTTGTAGTTCCTCAGCAACATTGACCAGCAGTGAGGGCCAGACACCTTGGCTGATAGGTCTTCTTGGGAGTTGCAGTCCCTCAGTAGCATTAGCCAGCAGTGAGGGCTTGTGTGACAGGTCATGCTGGGAGTTGTAGTTCCAGCAGTAAAGGCCAGGCAGTCTAGTAGACAAACCAGACATTGACATATAGCTAGAAAGGCAAAGGCATGGGGATTTGCAGCGGTGCATATTGATCCACAGAGCTGACATTTAGTTCCCCGTGTTTTCAGAGGACGTGACTGAAGATATTTCTACTACTTTATGACCACAGCACATATCTCTGTCTACCAGGCCCCTATCTTCACACCTTGGCACCCTGCCCTGCCCCCTTGCTCACTGTGTCTGGGGATGGCAGCTTGTGAAATACATCTCCTGCCTGTTTACAGGAAACCAGAGGCCTCCTTCCAATATGTGGCCAGGCCCAGAAATCAATGAGTCAGCTGTGAGGCCTCACCTTTGCTGTGTGGTCTGCTGGGCCCCCATGTCAGCTGTCACCAACCCAGCAGCCGCTCTTCCTCCTCTGTCAGCACAGTGCAGATGAGCGATGGCACTTTTCCCACCAAGAAGAGCTTCTGTCTCACGGTGTCAACCTACGGGAAGAAAGAAAATAACTTTCCACTAATGATACAGGAGAAAAAAAAACATTCCAGCTGAGAAAGTCCCCTTGCCTACAATGCAGGGCTTGACGTATGACTTTCTCCGGGCCTATTGGGGCACACTAATTATAAAGCAAGAATGGGAAAATGGAAAATGACATAAATGATGCAGTCTGTCACTAGCATTAACACAGCAGTTTTTGTTTTTCTGATCCGCTCCTGTAACATGTATTTTATTATTTGTTGATCCTGACAGTAAAACATGTTCATTTTTCTTTTTGGATAGAATAGGGTAGGTAGGGTTGCCACCTTTTCTTCAAGTCAAACCCGAACACTTTAGCGGCGCACAGCATTTTTTTTTATAGTATAAAATATACATATATTTTGCTATTAAATAACATTTTTAATCATATGAAGTTAATCACCAGTGTCTCCCTTTACATCACAGTCCACAGAGTTCCCCTTTTACATCTGAATCCACTGAGTTCCCCTTTTACATTTGAATCCACAGAGTTCCCCTTTATATCTGATCTTGCAGAGTAACTTTTCACAGTAAGGGGGGACTCTGCAGACTCTGATGTAAGGGAGAACTCTGGGGACTCTGACATAAGGGATGCTCTGGGAATTCTGATTTAAAGGGGGAACACTGAGAACTCTGATGTACGGAGTGGAGCTCACTCACCCTTTGGCAGTCAGCACCTCACATCCAGATGTATCTGAGGCTGCTGAACTTCAAATTTCCAGTCCCCTCTTCCTTTTTCTGTGGCACAGTGCCGGGGATTGGGGTGTAGGCAGACACAGAGGGGTAGGGGCGGGAGGAAGAGGTGCAGATGGAGCCCTCTCTCCCGTCTGTGTGTATCTGGGGGGGGGGGGGGGATTATTAGTGCTGGCTTTGAGCAGTGTGTTGGGTCATGTAACAGACTCTCTCAGCTTAGACATCTGCAGCCAGCAACCCTGCTAGGAAGCCATAGCCTAGTCTGAATAATGTGTCCGGGTTTCAAGCAGTCTGAAACCCGGACGCATTATTCCAAACCCGAACTGTCCGGGTGAATCCCTGACAGGTGGCAACTCTAAGGGTAGGGCCCAGATAGCAAGCAATTAGGCTGCAAGGGACTTTCTACGCTATTGCTAGACGTGCCAGGCTTCACATGTTTGATGCACAATTGCAGCAAGTCTGCATTGCATGTCTCCAAATCAACTTTCTTTGCAAACATTCTGCAAGTCTGCTGCAAGATCTGGTTCAGTTATGTTGCGCAATAGTCATCCCACCACAGGGGTCGCTGTGGCTGAATTTTTATGCTGCAGACTTGTGGGGCTCTTGCTGTAGACTTGCAGAGCTCTTGCTGTAGACTCACCACTGCAACTTTGCTCTTGCTAGAGACTTGATATACAAAAAGGGGGAGTTTTTTTGGGACTTTAAATTGAGACACACGGGTTGTAAAAAACATACGTTTTTATTGAGGCAACTTTCATCGAGGTAGTACTGTAGACAATCCATACATCTCTTAATATATATATTGGGCACATTGCCTCTACTATATATTTTGGGCACATTGCCTCTACTAAAAAATGTAACATATGAACTGGAAACTAATACAGAATTCACAAATGATGAAAATTGACTCCATACAGTACAATCTCTGCAGCATAAGACAACTTGAATAATAATTAATACGGCATATATCGGCTCTACGCGTTTTGTGAAGTTATGATCCACTCATCAGGAGCATGCACGTATAGGCAACTGTAATTAATAAAAAATAGAAATATAAAAAGAAAAAGAAAAAAAAAACCACAACGTTGGGAATGAGTATGTTGTTTACCATATTTATTGTGGAGCGATGCCAATGACGATCCGGACACACCCCACTAGGGGGTATCCCCTGGGGGGAGCTGAGAAGGGGGGGGGTTTGGCACATGAACCCCAAAAGGACCACATCCAAAGACTAGAAAGCATAATAGAGGGACGTGTATGATGACCAGGGAAGCTGACCTATGTGGGAGGCTTCTGTGGGAGGTTATTTATATTTATATTCATATATCGCTTATTTCCACAGAAGCCTCCCACATGGGTCAGCTTCCCTGGTCATCATACACGTCCCTCTATTATGCTTTCTGATCTTTGGATGTGGTCCTTTTGGGGTTCATGTGCCAAAACCCCCCCATCTCAGCTCCCCCCAGGGGATACCCCCTAGTGGGGTGTGTCCGGATCGTCATTGGCATCGCTCCATGCAACAAATATGGTAAACAACATACTCATTCCCAACGTTGGTTTTTTTTTTTGTTTTTTCTTTAATATTTGCATTTTTTATTAATTACAGTTGCCTATACGTGCATGCTCCTGATGAGTGGATCATAACTTCACGAAATGCGTAGAGCCGATATATGCCATATTAATTATTATTCAAGTTGTCTTATGCTGCAGAGATTGTATTGTATGGAGCCAATTTTCATCATTTTTGAATTATGTATTCGTTTCCAGTTCATATGTTATATTTTTTATTAGAGGCAATGTGCCCAAAATATATAGTAGAGGCAATGTGCCCAATATATGTATTAAGAGATGTATGGATTGTCTACAGTACTACCTTGATGAAAGTTGCCTCAATAAAAACGCATGTTTTTTACAACCCGTGTGTCTCATTTAAAGTCCCAAAAAAACTCCCCCTTTTTGTATATCACCCAACCCGGGATGGAAGCTGATGGCCATTGTGACCACTGCTTCATTTAAAGTCCCATTTTTTGACCTCTTGCTAGAGACTTGACACGCAAATTTGCTACAAATTGGAAAAGTGTCAACTAGAAGTTGTGCTTCAAGTGCTCTGCAAAATGTACAACTTTCCAGTGAAAATATACAGCAAGTTAACAAAACGTACAATTCAACACTGAGAGAAATTTGTGGCACGTTATCCTTGCTATCTGGGGGTTATACTCCCTGTCAGGTTTGTTGCTGCTGTCTGTGTCCCATTGGAGAGATTTCCCTTCACTTCCTGTTTCAGAGACAACAGAAAACAAGAGGAAATCCAGTCTTAGATAGTTGTCACCCTAAGGCTCAGTTCACACTGCTGCCAGTGCAAGTTTGCATTGCTTGCTCGCGACTTCATGCGACTTTGGCTTATCAACACAATACAGAGTGTGACACAGCAGAAATGGACTGGGAGTGAATTATAGGGTTAAAAAAACTCCTTTAAAGTCAGATCATGTTGTAGCCAAAGTCACATAGATAAGACAAAGATATGACTCCTTGCGACCCTTGTGATTTTAACATTGCAGTCTATGGCACTCAGGGCTAGTTCAAGGATTTTTAACACCCTAGGTGAAACCTCATTTTGCCCCCCCCCCTCCCCCATCACCATAAATGCAGCCTCACCAGTGCCCATAAATGCAGCCTCACCAGTGCCCATAAATGCAGCCTCACCAGTGCCCATAAATGCAGCCTCACCAGCACCCATAAATGCAGCCTCACCAGCGCCCATAAATGCAGCCTCACCAGGGCCCATAAAGCCTGAGCCCTGCGGTCTGATACTTTTCCTACATACCAGATGCATGATAGCATGCTATGATGTATGTGGTGTTCCTGGTTTAGGTGTTTGAGAGGTTCCAGAGATGTTCTACTGCTGACTTAATTAGGCAGATTGCAGATGGTCAAGTGATTAGGGACCCAACACTGCTGGCCCATATATGTACCGTGCAACAAGGAAGACATCGCTGACAAATTCTGGCGAGGTTCAGTCCAGGTTCACACATATGTGATGCAGGAACCAGCATGATTCCAGTGCGGGTTCCCGCATCACATATCACCTGCAGACAGCTCACACTGACATCTGTGAACCGCTGCAGGTGTCAATGCAAAGTTAATGACACCCCCAGATCGGTTCGCAGGTTGCAGTGCACACCGTCAAAAGGTGCAGGAATCAGATCGCATAGGTGTGAACACCCATGCGATCCAATTCAAGGGTCCTGCGCGATTTTGGTGTGAATGCGATGCAATTTCAGCCATACATTTTGTATGGCTGAATTTGCAATGCACAGACATTGCATGTGATGCAAATCACATGCGATGTCTGTGAACACACAAGTGTAAACCCAGCCTTATTGTTATCACTGTCCCAGCCCATAAAACGTTTATCCTACTGCAGAAGTCTGATGGCCAGCCCTATACTTGTTTGTTGTGTTAATATGATGGCTCCAGTACTGTGTATCAGGTCATTATCTGCAATATACTGTATATAATACAAAGAGGTAAGTTTTTATCTCAAAGACATGAGCAAAAGTCATGGTTGATCAACCAAAGTGTGCCTGCAGCTTTGCTAAGGCAGGGAGTTGTTCCTCACCTACCATGTCTAAAAATACTGGTTGTGCCTCCAAAGTTACCTACAGACCATCCAATTTGAGTAAAATCTATTGTGTGCATGGTAATATCGCTTTGCTCTAGCAGTGGCTGTATGCTGCACTGTAACAATCCTATCCTTCTTCATTCCTGCTTGATGTCATTCTGATCTCCACAACCTGCAAATGCTATAGTTCCTCATGGGTTTCGCTCACCGGGTAAATTACTTGTTAAGAGTAATAATATATGTATATAATAACATTTTTTTTTTTCTCCACCAACTGGACATCTTTAATTTTGCTTGTAAGGGTCAATCAAGGAAATATCCCAATAACCAAGGTTTTGACTCTCACTCTGGAGTTGGGCTTCAAACAGTTACACTAATTTATAAATGTTAACAGATATTGGAAAGCAGGATTACATGTGACAACGTGAGGCTGCATTTGATTGGCACTAATGAGGGTGCATTTGATTGGCACTGGTGTGGCTGTATTTGATGGGCACTGGTGTGGCTGTATTTGATGGGCATTGGTGAGGCTGCATTTGATGGGCACTGGTGAAGCTGAATTTGACTGGCACTGTGAGGCTGCATTTGATGGGCACTGATGAGGCTGGTGGTAATCTAATCTGGAATGATAAACGTGTCACTGTTCAAACAAGGTTAGTACTGTATGATACGTTAAATACAGCTCTGTAAGCCACACCTTATTTTCTGGCAGTGCCCCTCCCGAGACTAGACTCTGGATCCGCCCCTGATCCCGACAGCAAAAAAAGTGTCACCTCTCTATGGAGTGGTGTAACTACAGGTCACGTGGTCCCAAAGCAAAATCTGGATGGGACAAACTCCCTACTGTCATTTATCCTACTATCAAATACTATGTAAATTATTTCTGTGCGAATGGGGCAAAAATCGAACGTTTCCAACTGTATTTTCATTATGGCAACTAGATGGAGCTGAGGAGCATACTTATTTCCTATGATAGTCAGCGCCATCTAGAGGCCATAATGCAGCGTTTTTCCACATTTACACATTCGATCTGCAGAAAATGTAGCACTTTCCTGCCCAATTCACACAGAACAGCTTTACAGTAAATGCAGTTTTGATGGATGAACAGTTATGCAAATGTAATTTTTAGCATTCATTTTCCAGCTGACCGCTCTGTACTCAGTAGCTCTCAGTCATTTTCAGCATCCCAGGACCTCAGTGTAAATTCTTTGTCCTTCCACCCCTTGTAGCAACAATAATAATGACCATCACAGTATTTTATATTATAACTTAATTGTTAGTAGTCCTGCACACAATTACCCTATAACTCCAAGGCTACATTTACACCTGTGTTTTGTCCTGAAAACATGCACATGCGAGAACTCCAGCAGGGGGTCCCAGTGATTAGCTGAGGAGGGCAGCCCTATTGAAAGCAATGGGAGGCTGCTGGCTCCCACAGCTACTTGTGGCCACTCGCATGTAAATGCTATGCAAGTAAATGCTACGAGTGATTGGCTTTGGACGCAGTCTGCGCTACATGGTCAGTGTCAGAACAAACCTAAGCAATCTATTCAATCAGTATCCAATCAGGCAGGCCCTTGCACTACATAGCTGATGGTAGATCTAATGGAAATTGTACAGACAGATTGTATAGTGTATGGTCAGCTTTAGAATGCTCAGATTTTATTGCTGTCTGTTTCCCCAGATAGAAGGGGGAATTCACTCCTGACAGTCATTGTCACCAGCAGTGGGG